>SJYT01003455.1:724724-796623 GCA_006410635.1 Cephalophus harveyi | reverse complement strand
AGCTCTGAACATACAGACTTTTGTTAGCAAATAATATCTTTTCTTTTTAATATGATGTCTAAATTTGTCACAGCTTTCCTTCCAAGGAGCAAACATCTTTTAATTTCATGGTGGCAATCACCCATCTACAGTGATTTTGGAGCCCCCCAAAATGAACAGAAAACAAAAGCCCAAGGCTAGATGTCAAATACCCTCTCCACAAGTCACAGGCCTTGGCACCTGTTTAGGACATCCCCAACATGGCATCTCATGGGTCATCTTGCTATTGAGATTCGACTGCAAACATATCCAAAGAACCCTCTCATTTCTCTGAAAAAAGTCTAGCCATGCCCTCCTTCTAGGATTTGGCATGCTACTTGGCCTTCCTGAAGGGAGTTCCCTTCTCTTTCAAGACTCATTTCCTTCTATTCTGTTTCAAGTCAATACTTTGGAAAAAAATAACTAGGGTAAAAGAAAATAGCAATAAGCAGTAAATCCTCCACATTCTTGGTTATTTACTAGGTTATATGTTCCATTAAGGGGACACTGCTCATCTAGTTGGTGTCACTCTATATACAACCTGGTTGAGTCCTTCTGGGTAGTCTCTAATCCTGACAAGGTAAGAGAAAGATAAGGTTGCTCTGCCTTCCTGGACAGATCAGGCTTATAATACTTTATGGGCACATTCCTCATAAAAACAGTATTTCTCAGAGACAGTCCAATATTAACCACTTTTAGAAAAACATTTATAGGCAATGTCTCCTAAAAATATTCATCAAAAAAAAAAAATAGGATGAAGCAATGTAATCTATGGCAGAGTCTCAAATCTCCCATTTGGATTTTGTAACTCAAGACATCCTCTAGGAATATGGAGGCCCATCCAAGGAAAATCTCCCTACAATGATACTAAGAGGCTCCCCATAAAAGTTTCCTTTCAGAGCAAAGGCAGGGCCTAAGCCAACGTGAGCTTCCACTCATAGATAATGCAACAGTTATGGAAAATGGCAGGTTGTTAATGACAATATTCAAGAAATTAAAATTCCATCTCCAGGAACAGGAAAGGCATTCTGACAATGTCTAGCAGCAGCTTATCTTTGATCCACACACACCTTCACCCATTGTTTTGTAAACATACTAAAAGACAAGACACAAGAAATAGATATGATATTTTATAACTTTTAGTTTCTGTGGGTCTCTCTTATTTTATACCCTTTATATAATATGTATTCACTTAACATACTGTTAGAAATGGACACAGTGGATCTAGCTTAATCTGCTGTAGATACTTGTAAAAGGCTCAGTAGCAATTATTCTTTCTAGGTTAAATTATATTCTCACTATAAAGTGGAAAAATACTGATTTTTTTAATATGAAAAAGAGCAACAAAAAAATGAGAAGCTTGAGACCTGAGATTATATTTAGTTTTAAATGAAAATATCTAATAATTAGTCAACTACCTATCAGTTTATTTCAGTCAGTCAGTCGTGTCCAACTCTGCGACCCCAGGAACTGCAGCACACAAAGCCTCCCTGTCCATCACCAACTCCCAGAGTCTACTCAAACCCAAATAGAATGGGGAAGACTAGAGATCTCTTCAAGAAAATTAGAGATACCAAGGGAACATTTCATGCAAAGATGGGCTCAATAAAGGACAGAAATGTTATAGACCTAATAGAAGCAGAAGATATTAAGAAGAGGTGGCAACAATACACAGAAGAAACATACAAAAAAGATTTTCACAACCCAGATAACCACAATGATGTAATCACTCACCTAGAACCAGACATCCTAGAATGTGAAGTCAAGTGGGCCTAAGGAAGCATCACTACGAATAAAGCTAGTGGAGGTGATGGAATTCCAGTTGAGCTATTTCAAATGCTCAAAGATACTGTGAAAGTTCTGCACTCAATATGTCAGCAAATTTGGAAGACTCAGCAGGGCCACAGGACTGGAAAAGGTCAGTTTTCATTCCCATCCCAAAGAAAGGCAATGCCAAAGAATGTTCAAACTACCACACAAATGCACTCATCTCACATGCTAGTAAAGTAACGCTCAAAATTTTCCAAGCCAGGGTTCAACAATACGTGAACCAAGAACTTCCAGATGTTCAAGCTGGATTTAGAAAACACAGAGGAATCAGAGATTAAATTGCCAAAATCCACTGGATCATCAAAAAAGCAAGAGAGTTCCAGAAAAAAAACATCTACTTCTGCTTTATTGACTATGCCAAAGCCTTTGACTATGTCGATCATAACAAACTGTGGAAAATCCTTAAAGAGATGGGAATACTAGACCACCTGACCTGCCTCCTGAGAAATCTTTATGCAGGTCAGGATGAAACAGTTAGAATTGGACATGGAATAGCCAACTTGATTCCAAATTGGGAAAGGAGTACATCAAGGCTGTATATTGTCATCCTGCTTATTTAAATTATATGCAGAGTACATCATGAGAAACGCTGGGCTGAATGAAGCACAACTACCTATAATAAGAAATAAAAGTGCCCCAACAGTTTACACAAACCTAGTGATCATTTATTAACTATATTTTGACATGCTGAATATATCTGCTCTGTGCTTTAACTAATGTGACATCAGGAAGATGCAAATTTTTATCCACTTCAGAAACTTGTTTTGAAGAAGGAATTATTTAAATATAGGCTGTAAATAAACTGTTAAAATAACAAGAATATGAATAGATTCAGCCAGCTGAGCAACAGAAAATGCAATCAGGAATGAGTGACTTACTGTTTACATGCTTACTCTTGATGATGGGCATTCAACAGAGTTAAATTTAACATGTCGTGCAGTTTCTTAGCATGCTAGAGATAAGAGGCACTTTATTTTAAATGAGCTAACTATCTCACAGGGGAAACCACTGTAGAATCCATCTAAAACAGTGTCATTTTTTAAAATTGTGATGTCATTTTGACACAGGAGACAAGAAAGAATATTCAATGTGGTCCAGGAAACTTTATATTTTAGGGAAAATGTAAGGATCCAATTGTAATTTCTTTGGTAGCTTATCACTTTTTTAAAAATTTACATTCCCAAGGGACCAATCATTAAAGTCTGTTGCTCAAGTGTTCACCTTGGGTAAAGAACAAAGCAGGTAGAATGTTATCGTAGCAAGCTCCATCTTCAGCATGCAAATTATAGCAAGTAAACTGAGGATGAACTGGTTGAATGGAGTGCGGCAGGGGAATAATTGATGAAGGAGCACTTAACACCAACTTTTAAGAATAAACAAAGTTGAAAAAAATAAGGCCTTGAATTTAAGTGATCTGGTTAGCTCCAATGAACCTATTTATTTCCATAACTTTATCATATTATAGCAACATTTTACTGTAACAGAACTGTTCATGAAAAACTAATATGGCCTGATTAATCATGGCCCTATTACACACAGGGAACCATTCTTCTGGTTTGGGCTCAGTCCCTGACTTAAATAGAAATCTAGTAATGAATCATTTCAACAACTTCTTGTGAGGCCACATCCCCAAACCAAGTTGTGAATTGGCAGGTGGACTCAGAACTGAGCATCTTAATATATTATTTCATCCTATAATGGCAGAAAGTGAAGAGGATCTAAAAAGCCTCTTGATGAAAATGAAAGAGGAGAGTGAAAAAGTTGGCTTAAAGCTCAACATTCAGAAAACGAAGATCATGGCATCTGGTCCCATCACTTCATGGCAAATAGATGGGGAAACAGTGGAAACAGTGTCAGACTTTATTTTTTAGGGCTCCAAAATCACTGCAGATGGTGATTGCAGCCATGAAATTAAAAAACACTTACTCCTTGGAAGGAAAGTTATGACCAACCTAGATAGCATATTGAAAACTAGAGACATTACTTTGCCAACAAAAGTCCATCAAGTCAAGTCTACATTTTTTCCAGTGGTCATGTATGGATGTGAGAGTTGGACTGTGAAGAAAGCTGAGCACTGAAGAATTGATGCTTTTGAACTGTGGTGTTGGAGGACTCTTGAGAGTCCCTTGGACTGCAAGGAGATCCAACCAGTCCATTCTAAAGGAGACCAGGCCTGGGTGTTAATTGGAAGGACTGATGCTGAGGCTGAAACTCCAATACTTTGGCCACCTCATGTGAAGAGTTGACTCATTGGAAGAGACCCTGAAGCTGGAAGGGATTGGGGGCAGGAGGAGAAGGGGACGACAGAGGATGAGATGGCTGGATAGCATCACCGACTCGATGCATATGAGTCTGGGTGAACTCTGAGAGTTGGTGATGGACAGGGAGGCCTTGCGTGCTGCGATTCATGGGGTCACCAAGAGTCGGACATGACTGAGCGACTGAACTGAACTGAATATATATAGTTTTAGGGCTTCTCTGGTAGCTTAGAGGGTAAAGTCTCTGTCTGCAAAGCGGGAGACCCAGTTCGATCCCTGGGTCGGGAAGATCCCCTGGAGAAGGAAATGGCAACCCACTCCAGTACTCTTGCCCGGAAAATCCCATGGACAGAGGAGCCTGGTAGGCTAAAGTCCATGGGGTTGCAAAGAGTCGGACACAACTGAGCAACTTCTCTATCACTTTCACTTTCTTTCATATATATATTTTATACTTGTTTATATATGTATATATGTGTGTATGTTTAATACATATGTGTGTGTATTTGGCTGTACTATGCAGCTTATGGGATCTTAGTTCCCCAAACAGGGATTGAACCTGGGCCTTCTGCAGTGGAAGCCTGGCATCCTAACCACTGGACTGTCAGAGATTCCCCATCCTAATATATTTAGACCCCAAATATATATCAGGCCAAGGACTGTATTTGAGAACTCTATATATAAAATTAATAGTTTCTAAACACATAACCTGCCAACTTTACAACAATAAAGAGCCCCTCGGCAAGTTTGAGTTTGGGGCACTCTTCCTGGAGAAGGATAGGCTTCTCCAGTATTACTGGAGAAGAATACTGGAGTGAACTCCAGTATTCATGGGCTTCCCTGGTGGCTTCAGATGGTACAGAAATCACCTGCAATGCAGGTGACCTAGGTTCAATCTCTGGGTTGGGAAGATCCCTGGAGGAAGACATGACAACCCTCTCCAGTATTCTTGCCTGGAGAATCCCTATGGACAGAGGAGCCTGGCAGACTACAGTCCATGGGTCACAAAGAGTCAGACGTGGCTGAGCAACTAAGCATAAAACAATACAATACAATCAGATTTAGTGCTCATCATCAAGGGCAGAACTGAACTGTGGCATCATTATAATATCAAAATCAAAATCGTGAAACTGTTTCTAAAATACAATAAATAGAAATTAGGCATATTCTAACTGGGTCACATTGTTGGGCCCTGGGGGGAAAAGGTATTGAATATGAACTGAACTGAAGTGAACTTTCCATTCTAACATTTAGGACAACTTTAAGTGTTAATGTAAATCTTAGTTCACTGTATAGCTTTCATGACAGAAGTCAATTCTTCCATAATCCTTTTATAAATCCACACTGGCTAGCATATTGTAGGTGAATTATTAAATAATGACTGAATGAATGTTTTGATTGTACATATGAAAGAATCTCTTGTGTTCATCTGATGAATTAGATTAAACTTTGTTGTAGCTAAATATCTCTAGTTTCCTCAGCTTCCTTCCCTGTGCCTGTCCCAATCCATGTAAATTATCTTATTTCTTTTTCAAAATTATAGTGTTCTGACTCTTTCCAGAAAGTAAGTGGTATCAATTATTTACATTTTAATATGGAAGTAAGAGAACTCCCCATGGTTTTCAGTAATAGTACTAAACTGTGAAAGTGAAGGAGTTTTCACAGCTGAAAGGATTTTTCAACATAAACAGTCAGTGAAGGATGAAGGTACAATACCAACTGAGGAGAATTCCAGGTGAGAATCAACAGGATGTTGATCCCTCCAACTTACTTGCTTTCACAGAAGGACATCATTTTTTAAACAACCAATACTACTTGTATGCTAAAATTTAGGTTACCATCGATATAGCAGTTCAGTTCAGTTCAGTCTCTCAGTCGTGTCTGACTCTTTGCGACCCCATGAATCGCAGCACACCAGGCCTTCCTGTCCATCACCATCTCCCAGAGTTCACTCAAACTCATGTCCATCAGGTCGGTGATGCCATCCAGCCATCTCATCCTCTGTCGTCCCCTTCTCCTCCTGCCCCCAATCCCTCCAAGCATCAGAGTCTTTTCCAGTGAGAACTCTTTGCCAAAGTACTGGAGTTTCAGCTTTAGCATCATTCCTTCCAAAGGAATTCCAGGGCTGATCTCCTTCAGAATGGACTGGTTGGATCTCCTNAAAAAACAAGACAGAGAGCTGACTATGGCTCAGATCTTGAACTCCTTATTGCCAAATTCAGACTTAAATTGAAGAAAGTAGGGAAAACCACTAGACCATTCAGGTATGACCTAAATCAAATCCCTTTTGATTATCCAGTGGAAGTGAGAAATAGATTTAAGGGCCTAGATCTGATAGATAGAGTGCCTGATGAACTATGGACTGAGGTTCGTGACATTATACAGGAGACAAGGATCAAGATAATCCCCATGGAAAAGAAAAGCAAAATGGCTCTCTGAGGAGGCCTTACAAATAGCTGTGAAAAGAAGAGAAGTGAAAAGCAAAGGAGAAAAGGAAAGATATAAGCATCTGAATGCAGAGTTCCAAAGAATAGCAAGGAGAGATAAGAAAGCCTTCTTCAGCGATCAATGCAAAGAAATAGAGGAAAACAGAATGGGAAAGACTAGAGATCTCTTCAAGAAAATTAGAGATACCAAGGGAACATTTCATGCAAAGATTAGCTTGATAAAGGACAGAAATGGTATGGACCGAACAGAAGCAGAAGATATTAAGAAGAGCTGGCAAGAATACACGAAAGAACAGTAAAAAAAATCTTCATGACCAAGATAATCACAATGGTGTGATCACTCACCTAGAGCCAGACATCCTGGAATGTGAAGTCAAGTGGGCCTTAGAAAGCATCACTATGAACAAAGCTAGTGGAGGTGATGGAATTCCAGTTGAGCTATTTCAAATCCTGAAAGATGATGCTGTCAAAGTGCTGCACTCTATATGCCAGCAAATTTGCAAAACTCAGCAGTGGCCACAGGACTGGAAAAGGTCAGTTTTCATTCCAATCCCAAAGAAAGGCAATGCCAAAGAATGTTCAATCTACCACACAATTGCACTCATCTCACACGCCAGTAAAGTAATGCTCAAAATTCTCCAAGCCAGGCTTCAGCAATATGTGAACCATGAACTTCCATCATTATATAGACCCTTACTATTTGACTCCCTTAGATAATATCCAGTCTCAAAGCAGTAACTTGTCAAGGTCTCCCTTCCTCTCTGTTCTTATTGATCTCTGAGAGAACTCTTTAATTCTAGATGCTGGCCCACAAAATCAATAACCCCACCAAAGGGTCAGTGCTGTAACCAAAAAGACACTTCCAGTTTCTATTCTCAGAGGTAGAATACCACCTTTGAAATGCATCACAGTTCAAATTGAATCCTTCAGTCCAACTTTGTCTCAATTTCCCCCAGCCAAATCCTTGTCATCTCTCTCTATCTCTGCATAATGTTACCACTATGCCTGAGAAAGAAGGCTTCTCTATCCACCAACTTTAATGTTTATTTAGAGGTGTAGCCTCAACCAGATATATCTCCCTCTAGCCTTCTAATACCAGATTTTCCATAATGTAGGTAACTGTCACTGAAAGGTGTCACATTAGTGAGCTAACACAGCAAGAGCAATTAAAACTTTTCCCACTTAGCATCATTTAAAATGGAATAATACTCTGAAGAAATGAACTAAAAGAAAGTTTTGTGGACTAGCAGAAAAGGCTTCAATGGAGGGCACTAGGAATCTTCAGTGAGAAGATTCAGAAATATCCTAACATCATGTTTCAAATATTTTTAAAATATAATTTTAAATAGTATCATCTGAGTGAGATATACAATAAATATATATTTATTAAATATATTATATATAAATAAATAAGAGAGTAGACTTTGACATAGATTTATAAATATAAATGGTAAAAATCCAAAGATTGCTTTAATGAGGGGGTTTCAGTCTGAGTACGAATGTTATTTAACAGTGCATTTGGAGGGCAGTAAACTTGGATCTGAAATTTCAGAAAATTTACTAAAGGAAAATAAATCGTATTTTTCACTGTGTTCACATTTTTGTAACCAAAAGTTTATAAAAGACCTTAAATATTGTCATTCAATTTAAACTCTATTCATTTTTCACACAGTTCTATTTTTTATGGTCTCATTGCCAGTCAACTTGTATACTTGGAAGGTACCAGCAAGATCAGGAGGTTACTGATGCCACAAACCATCAGCCAGTAAATTGCATCAGCAAAACACATCTGATGACAGCTTGCCTGTTCTTTTTTAAGATGGAAGATACTTAATGCTCTTTAAATGTTTAGGGATGAAATTCCTTTGAGAGAAAACAGTTAAATAAGGAAAAGGCTATAATTAGCGACCTAAGGCCTATAATTAGGTCCTAAGTCCTTAGAACAGGTAGGACTAGTCTTAGATAAAGAGGTGGCAGAGTCAGGCAAGATGTAGAAATACACAGGGGAAGGTGTCCATATATGGCTGTGTTCTGTGTACAGGACATGAGGTCCTTGAAGAGTCTGTGTGATTTCTCAGATCTGACCACAGGAAATTACAAAGAGTTTACTTGACATTCCTTATAGAGGAAGGCTGTCCCGCCCACACCAAATTTGGTGATAACCAAAGCACTGTGGTCTCCAAAGGGAGCTGCTGCCATGGCGCAACACCCCTGGCCAGTCAAGAGTTTCATATCTTTATTTCCTAGCTAGTCCATGTGCCTTCATTCCTAGGTCTATTTTATTTGAGACCTTGGGCAGAGGTCTTGAAGTTACTTTGTCCTACTCTGAGTACCCAGTACTTTTCTCCTCCAAGCTCTCCTGCCTCAAGCTCCCCTAGACAAAAAACTTCCAGAGCCTTTTGTTCTGTGCTCTGTCAACAACGAGATGCCCCTCACACTGTGCCTATCCAACTGACCCTGAATGGGTGCATGAATGCTGTGTGCTGTTCCTTTGGGGAGATGGAACAAAGGCAATTGGCATTTCTCCAGTTTCAGCCTTCTGCTTAGACTATAGTAGTAAGTGATAGAGCACTCAACTCCTTAAGCTTTTTGTTTGTTGCTTTAATGGCTCTTCTTAGCCTCAAAACTCACCTGTGGTCACAGGACTGGAAAAGGTCAGTTTTCATTCCAATCCCAAAGAGAGGCGACCAAAGAATGTTCAAACTACTATATAATTTCACTCAGTTCACATACTACCAAGGTAATGCTCAAAATACTTCAAGCTAGGCTTCACCAGTATGCGAACTGAGAACCTCCAAATGTACAAGCTGCAATTAGAAAAGGCAGAGAAACCAGAAGGCAAATTACCAACATCTGTGGGATCATAGAAAAAGCAAGAGAATTCCAAAAAATAAAAAAAATCTGCTTCTGCTTCGTTGACTACACTAAAGCCTCTGACTCTGTGGATCACAACAAACTGTAGGAAATTCTTAAAGAGATGGGAATACTAAACCACCTTACCTGTCCTGAGAAATCTGCATGCAGGTCAGGAAGCAATAGTTTGAACCAGACAAGAAACAATGAATTTGTTCATTATTGGGAAAGGAGTACATCAAGGCTATGTAGTGTCACTCTGTTTATTTAACTTGCGAAATGCCAGACTGGATAAATCACAAACTAGAACTAAGATTTCCAGGAGAAATATAAGCAACCACAGATAAGCAGATAATACCACTCTAATGGCAGAAAGCGAAGAGGCACTAAAGAGTTTCTTGATGAGGGTGAAAGAGGAGAGTGAAAAATCTGGCTTAAAACTCAACATTCAAAAAACTAAATCATGGCATCTGCTCCCATCACTTCATGGCAAATAGACTGGGAAAAACTGGAAACAGATTTTATTTTCTTTGGCTCCAAAATCACTGCAGACAATAACTGCAATCACAAAATTAAAAGACATTCGCTCCTTAGAAGAAAAGCCATGACAAACCTGGACAGAATATTCAAAAGGAGAGACATCACTTTGTCAACAAAGGTCCATATAGTCAAATCTATGGTTTTCCCAGTAATCATGTACAGATGTGAGAGAAGGACCATAAAAAAAGGCTGAGCACCTAAGAATTGATGCTTTTGAATTGTGGTGGTGGAGAAGACTCTTGAGAGTCCCTTGGACAAGATCAAATCAGGAAATCCTGAATGAAATCAACCCTGAATATTCATTGGAAGGGCTGATGCTGAAGCAGAAGCTCTAATACTTTAGCCACCTAAAGTAAATAGCTGACTCATTGGAAAAGACCCTGATGCTGGGAAAGACCGAGGGCAAGAGAAGACGGCAGCAGAGGATATGGTTGGATGGCATCATTTATGGTCTCAGTTTGAGCAAACTTGGGGAAATAGTGAAGGACGAGGAAGCCTGGCATGCTGCAATGTATGGGGTCACAAAAAGTTAAACACAACTTTGCAACTGAACAACAACAACACAGGCTCAATAGTTCAACTCTCTCCTCCAACTGGCTGAGCTCCTGACAGTCCCTTCTGAGAGGGACATAAAGACTCCTGAATTCAGAGTCTGGGTTTCTTCTTCCTAGCTGAGTGATTTTAAGCAATTTGCTCAATCTATATAAACCTCAGTCTTCTCTTCTGTAAAAAAATAGGAACAACAACGTATTTTTAAAGAGATACTGTGAGGATGACCAAAAATAAGGCATATAGAATACTCAGCACTGGAGAATTTTACACACCAATACAGCTGATTTGTACACTGCTAAGCAAATGCAGTTCATTTTGTCAAATTTGAATAGGTAATATAAGAACACGGTAAAACAAATTTTACAGAGGAAAAATATGTATATAACCTAAGGTAATCCTGTCTCCTCATTCTTCTCCCTACTAATAATACATATATGATATAATCTTGTAAACTTCAGTGTTATTAATAGGTAGATAGAACTTTTAATTTCCCTAAAATGTAGATTTAGAAGTTTTTCTCTAAACGTGTTCTTTTTTAGTTCCTGATTTTTTCTTCACCAATTTTGTAATTAAATGTAAATGTTCACTATAATTCTGGAGTCTAAATATACTTTTCTATGTATTATACCTTGTTATAAGTTATATTAAGCTGCTTGTGAAACAAATACTAGCCTTTCCTTTGATATATATTAATCTCTTTTATTTAACTAGAGCAATCTTTTGTGTCCTTAGATAAGAAAGGCTTTTCTATTTAAACAGAAGGAATAGTAAAGTTTATCAATTAATATGTTGTAAGAAAACTCCAGTACTTTGTCCACCTCATGAGAAGAGTTGACTCACTGGAAAAGACTCTGATGATGGGAGGGATTGGGGACAGGAGGAAAAGGGGACACCAGAGGATGAGATGGCTGGATGGCATCACCGACCCGATGGACGTGAGTTTGAGTGAACTCCGGGAGTTGGTGATGGACAGGGAGGCCTGGCATGCTGCAATTCACGGGGTGGGCTGCCATCTATGGGGTTGCACAGAGTCGGACATGACTGAGCGACTGAACTGAACTGAACTGAAGAAAAGACTTTAGTTTCAATTCGTAAGGTCACAGGGATTCTTCATTAGTCATTATTATTGCTGCTGCTGCTAAGTCGCTTCAGTCGTGTCCAACTCTGTTCGACCCCATAGACGGCAGCCCACCAGGCTCCCCTGTCTCTGGGATTCTCCAGGCAAGAACACTGGAGTGGGTTGCCATTTCCTTCTCCAACGCATGAAAGTGAAAAGTCAAAGTGAAGTCGTTCAGTCGTGTCTGACTCTTAGCGACCCCATGGACTGCAGCATACCAGGCTCCTCCATCCATGGGATTTTCCAGGCAAGAGTACTGGGGCAGGGTGCCATTGCCTTCTCTGAGTCATTATTATTAGGAATTATCTATTTGGTGTCTTAAGTACTTCTTGCTTTTGAGTATCCAGCAATATTCTTTGTAATCAAAAGAGAAAGCAGTCATAATAAAAAGTAAAGAAGTACATTATTTTTAAGTTAGTCCATCCTCCATTCCTAAGCAGAATTGCTAGAAGAAACAGTAAATACATTTAACATTCCTGCCTCTGTCTTGAGAAATCATGAAGGAGCTCATAAGCATGAAGTCGGTCTGTCCCAAGTCCAGCCTCCCCTGCTGGAGCCACATGGAAGTTCTAGAGTCTGCATGCTCCTGGCAAGACACCAAGTTGCTCTCTTCATTTTACTTATCTCATTATACCCCCTTCCCCCTGTCTGTGTCACTCTTCACAAGAAACTCAAGTTGCCCTCTTCACATCTTATCTCAGATTGTTCTGCATATCTCCTCCTCAACCTGCCATCACTTCCCAACTCCCAAAATTCTTCCACTAGTCTTCTGAAATTTGGAGCTAATTGTTAGCAAATCCCATAAATCCTCATGTCACAGCACCTCTAATGTTTCTTCTGTCTCCTTCAGTTCAGTTCAGTCGCTCAGTCGTGTCTGACTCTTTGTGACCCCATGGACTGCAGCAGGCCAGGCCTCCCCGACCTTAGTCTAACTGAAATTTCACTGTCCCCTGAGAACACTGGTTCTTCTGAGCACTGATATTGGAATATCAGTATCTCTTCCATAGCCCTCCTAACAGCAATAATAACAGTAGATAAAAGGAGATGGAAATTAAATGCCACACAAGATTCCAGATTTTATTTTGGGCCATCAAAAACACATGCATCAGATAAAAGTACTCTATCAATATTAATTTTGTTTCACTTTGACAATTATATTATCAAATAATTATATCACACTCATATTATGCCTAATTATACTCTGGTGATATATGATATCATCCTTGTTGTTAGACAGTACATTGGAAGTGTTTTGGAGCAAAGGGACATAGCTTAGTTTAAAATGTTTCAAGTTAGGTGTGTTATCAAGAGAAAAAGAAAAAGAGAGAGAGAATAATAAAAATAATGAGGCAAAATTTGAAAAAGCCCTGAATCTGGACAACTGGCACAAAGGTGGTATTCTTTGAAGATGTTTTAAGAATTTGAAATTTTATCCAAAGAAGTTACAATCAGTCAATCAATCAATTGTGTCTGACTCCAAAGTTTTAAGACTCAGTTCCTGAAAGATGAGGTATACCACCTAGAATGCCAGGGGAAAATAAGAAAGAGTGAAAGGGGAGGATAGGATCGAATTGTGAACAAGTGATTTTGAGGTATGATGTTTTTTGAATATAATTCAAAGGCAGCAGCCTAAACTTTATATCTGGAAAAAGGACAGTAGCAGAAAACCAGATGCACTATCATTATATTAGAAAGATCTAACAAATACATCCCTGCTCTCCTAAAACGGTTAGGAGTTGTTACATGCAATTTGTTTTAAAGGGACAGAAAATTAATCAGAATTCCCATTGAATAAGAGAATTCAATGAAATAATATATATTCACAGTTCTAAAAACTACGGAAATGGATTTTAAACTAAAAACTTTGATTTAATTTAGTCTGATCACTGTCCTTTGCTTCTCTGCCTTATGATGACTCAAAAATCTGGAAGACTGGACTGATGGTAGTTGTTACATTAATGATGTACAGATAATAAAAGGGACATTTCAAACTTTAGCGTTATTTTTGTTATTCCTAAAAGCTCCAGAGAATGTGTGGTCTTTAAATTATAGTTTAGAAGTAGCTCAAGACTGCAGACAGTGATGAATTTTAATAGACAAGCTTAATTGACTCCTATTCTTAAATGACTGATGTGTGGTCTCTCTGCTAATGCTGAATGCCACCTGTTCTGTAATCATTTTAATCATTGAACTGCCACATGGCACCAGTTACGGATGCTAGCAGTCTGCAACATGACAGATATTTTAAGGGCCATTTGTTTTTCTATTTATATCATACTGATGAATTAAATTTGAGGAGATATTGATGGACCAGTGGGGGCTCATTTAGGGTAAGGATACATCCTCCTGTCTCTAAAACAGTGTTTCCCTAATACCCAAGAACCACTGAGTCCCTTCATCCAATCAGGGAAAATGCATTTGTTTCTTGAATTACACAGATAAATGTCAAACTGGCCTGAAACTTTTTTTTCATTTTTCCTCCTAAAAAAAATATTTTATTATATAACTGAAATGTTACTCACACAAACAACAATTTTAAGTGGTTGCCATAAAGAATGCTGCATACTGGAGGGGATCTTTTCAGAAACTTCAGTCTCCAATGCAAATGCATTTCTTAGATCACACCACACAGCTGGGTGGTAAGTGTATGTGCTCTTGGCTATAGTTATGATACATTCTTTGAAGAAAATGCCCTCATAAGAACATCATTCAAGAGGTACAGAAAACAGACCATGAATTCTGCTCCATTAGTTTTGTGCTTGCTGCTTTCATGTGCTGTGGTTTCATGCTTGTCTGGGAACTTTCAAAATCATATTTATTTCCAAAGAATTCACTTTATTCTATATCTAAAATAATACCAGAGCACATAAAACAAGTACCTGTGGGAAAAGGAAATTCTACTCTTATCATTTAAGCACAATGATGAAATGTACTCCCATTTTAAAGCAAAAATATTTATGGAAAACTATCTTGCTATTATCCTCCTTTGAAGTGGTTGTTTTAGCACTAGTTTTGACCCTAAAGTACAATTCAGTTTATCTCCTTTTCTAGCAATTTGCTGCTAACTATAGAGGTTTTAGGAGAAGGCAATGGCAACCCACTCTAGTACTCTTGCCTGGAAAATCCCATGGTGGAGGATCCCATGGTAGGCTGCAGTCCATGGGGTAGTGAAGAGTCGGACACGACTGAGTGACTTCACTTTCATTTTTCACTTTCATGCATTTGAGAAGGAAATGGCAACCTACTCCAGTGTTCTTCCCTGGAGAGTACCAGGGACGGGGGTGCCTGGTGGGCTGCCATCTATGGGGTTGTACAGAGTAGGACATGACTGAAGTGACTTAGCAGATAGAGGTTTTAAGTAACAAGAGAAAAACTTAATCAAGATCATGTTCCCATTGCTTCAGAGTATATTTTACAATGGTGTTTTTAGTTTTATGGATCTACCCAGGCTGCAAGTAAATTAATTCTTTTAATCATCTTATACAATATTTACTAAAGCAAAACTGTTATATAAAGCATATTTTCTGCTTTGTGCATATAAAACTAGAGTAATTATATGGTGCATTTACCACACAAAAAGTGTGTTTGGTTAATTTAAAAGAACCTATTTATTATTTGTTTCAATTGCACTCTACATCTTTAATGGCCCTGGTTGTAAAATTTTGTTTCCATCTTATTATACTAGAGTCTATATGGTATTTTAGAATGGGAAATGACTGACAACAATTCAGACTATGGTGACAACATTACAGGAAGTTAAACTCTGTTTAAATAAGCAAACTGAAGTGTAGATGAAGAGAAAATATAAGAAAAGAGTAGGAAACCTGCTCATGATGACAACAGGTGGATGAATTAAATTTAAAAGCTAACAAGATGAGTGTATGTCAGAGGTCATCTAAGAACAGCAGGGCCACTCCACATGGCGCCTCACAGCAGGGACACAGCTGGAAGGAGAGGAGAGACCTTGTCACGGGGTGGGAGGTGAAGGGGAACTCAGAACTCCAGCTTCCTGGCTAAGTGCTCCAGGTAGAAGTTCATTGGCATTTTGGTTTTTTTTTACAAGTTTACTCACATGATTCTTTAGTTAAATTCACAAAGTAAATTAGTATCTCTTAGATTTTAAAACAGAAGGTTTCAATTTCTTAGGATGTCTCAGAAGAGGAGGGAGAGGAAGGGAAGGCAGAGAGGGCAAAGGGGGGAGGCTGAGAGGGGAAAGGGGAGGAAGAAGGATGGAGAAGGGGAGAGAGGAAGAAGAGAAAAGCTGTGCCTGTGTTAGAAAATAAGTGAATAATCAACTGTTGGAGGGGTGTTTTGTTTTTACAAATATAAGCAATAAAAAATAAAAAGAGCAGCTACTTTACCACCAAGAATACTTCAAATTGAATTTATACTTATTTTAATAAACTGTCACCCAGTTGTTTAGATATTTTGTAAAATGAAATCTTTTAAAAGTAAGGGTTATTTCTTATTCCTAATTGAAAATAATTTATTTATTATGAGGCAATTAAATCATAGTATACAGTCAGTTTCTATAACTAAGTTACATGAAAAGCAGTTTTACTATAGAACAATCCTCATTTATCTTTAGTAAGACTTATTGAAGGTATATTAAGTACAAAACATTGGCATAGAAAGAGATTTATGTAAGATATAGTACTTGCCTTAAGGGGGGCTTAAAAGCTGGTTAAAATCTGCCACTGGAGTATTTATAAAGGTACACATGGTATCTATGATGTACCCTTGCAAATTGTAAGGTACTAGAGTATATTAAGTACAAAACATTGGCATAGAAAGAGATTTATGTAAGATATAGTACTTGCCTTAAGGGGGGCTTAAAAGCTGGTTAAAATCTGCCACTGGAGTATTTATAAAGGTACACATGGTATCTATGATGTACCCTTGCAAATTGTAAGGTACTAGAGGCAGGAACAGAGTTAGAAAATATTGTAAAGAAACAGAAGAGATGGATTTGGTGACTATGAGGAAAAAGACAAAGAGCCATGGAACCAAAATGTAATGACTGTGAAAAATAGCTACAATTCATGTATCATAAACAAGAACATTAACTCAAGTGGGCAGGGATCTTTGTGTATACTTTTCACCGCTCTTCCTTCAGTTCCAAAAACTATACCTGACACATAGTAGGTGCTCAGTAAATGTCTGTTGAATCATTGAATAATATGCCATGTGGCTTATGTACATTATGTTTAACCCTTAAGCACTCCTGCAAAGTTATTATTTTTTATTCCCATGTTAGAATTAAAAACTAAGGCTCAGAAGGGCTGAGGACCAAGATATATTCATATCGACAAGCTATCATTAACACACAGGTTTTCCTAACTCTAAACTTGGCCTTTGTTCTGCAGTATAAGACAATAAAATGGGAAAGACTAGAGAGCTCTTCAAGAAAATTAGAGATACCAAGGGAACATTTCATGCAAAGATGGGCTCCGTAAAGGACAGAAATGGTATGGACCTAATAAAAGCAGAAGATAGTAAGAAGAGGTGGCAAGAATACACGGAAGAACTGTACAAAAAAGAGCTTCACAACCCAGATAATCACGATGGTGTGATTACTCACCTAGAGCCAGACATCCTGGAATGTGAAGTCAAGTGGGCCTTAGAAAGCATCACTACGAACAAAGCTAGTGGAGGTGATGGAATTCCAGTTGAGCTATTTCAAATCCTGAAATATGATGCTGTGAAAGTGCTGCACTCAATATGCCAGCAAATTTGGAAAACTCAGCAGTGGCCACAGGACTGGAAAAGGTCAGTTTTCATTCCAATTCCAAAGAAAGGCAATGCCAAAGAATGCTCAAACTACCGCACAATTGCACTCATCTCACATGCTAGTAAAATAATGCTCAAAATTCTCCAAGCCAGGTTTTAGCAATACATTAACCATGAACTTTCAGATGTTCAAGCTGTTGAACAAAACATTGGCATAGAAAGGCAAAGGAAACCAGAGATCAAATTGCCGACATACACTGGATCATCAAAAAAGCAAGAGAGTTCAAAAAAACATGTATTTCTGCTTTATTGACTATGCCAAAGCCTTTCACTGTGTGGATAACAAAAAACTGTGGAAAATTCTGAAAGAGATGGGAATACCAGACCACCTGACCTGCCTCTTGAGAAATCTGTATGTAGGTCAGGAAGCAACAGTTAGAACTGGACATGGAACAACAGACTGGTTCCAAATAGCAAAAGGAGTACGTCAAGGCTGTATATTGTCACCCTGCTTATTTAACTTATATGCAAAGTACATCATGAGAAATGCTGGGCTGGAGGAAGCACAGGCTGGAATCAAGATTGCCAGGGAAAATATCAATAACCTCAGATATGCAGATAACATCACCCTTATGGCAGAAAGGGAAGAACTAAAGAGCCTCTTGATGAAGGTGAAAGAGGAAAGTGAAAAAGTTGGCTTAAACCTCAACATTCAGAAAACTAAGATCATGGCATCCAGTCCCATCACTTCATGGCAAATAGATGGGGAAACAGTGGAAACAGTGGCTGACTTTATTTTTCTGGGCTCCAAAATCACTGCAGACAGTGATTGAAGCCATGAAATTAAAAGATGCTTAGTCCTTAGAAGGAAAGTTATGACCAACCTAGACAGCATATTAAAAAGCAGAGACATTACTTTGCAAAACAAAGGTCCGTCTAGTCAAGGCTATGTTTTTTCAGTTGTCATGTATGGAAATGACAGCTGAACTATAAAGAAACCTGCGTGCTGAAGAATTGATGCTTTTGAACTGTGGTGTTGGAGAAGACTCTTGTGAGTCCCTTGGACTGCAATGATCAAACCAGTCAATCCTAAAAGAAATCAGTCCTGAATATTCACTGGAAGGACTGATGCTGAAACTCCAATACTTTGGCCCTCTAATGCGAAGAACTGACTCATTGGAAAAGACTCTGATGCTGGGAAAGATTGAAGATGGGAGGAGAAGGTGACGACAGAGGATGAGATGTTTGGCTTACATCACTGACTCAATGAACATGAGTTTGAGCAAGCTCTGGGAGTTTGGTGATGGACAGGGAAACCAGGCATGCTGCAGTCCATGTGGTTGCAAAGAGTAGGACATTACTGAGCAACTGAACTGAACAGAATTTGAAATCATCTATAGAGTGGTAGTAATTAAATTCATAAGATGAATCAGGGTTTTAAAATAAAATATAGGGGCCTCTCTGGTGGCTCAGTGGTAAAGAATCTGCCTGTCAATGCATAAGACAAAGTTTTGATCCCTGGCCTGGGAATATCCCACATGCTTTGGGGCAACCAAGGCTGGGTGCCACAACAATTGAGCCTGTGCACTAGAGCTCAGGAGCCACAACTAGTGAGCCCCTATCCTGCAACTTCTGAAGCCCATGCACTCTAGAGCCTGTGCTCGACAACAAGAGAAGCTACCGCAATGAGAAGGCGGCATACCACAACGAGAGAGCAGCCCCTCATCACTGCAGCTAGAGAAAGCCTGCACAGCAACAAAGACCCAGAACAACCAAAAATAAATTTAAAAATTTATTTTTACTAAAAATTTATTTTACTAAAGAAAGAAGAAGTGAAAGGGCTTGAGAATGTATATGATAAGCAAAGAAAGGACTAGGAAGAGAAATATGCTCCACTTGGAAAGAGGAGCATGGCTGTGCAAGTTCACAAAGGTCAAAAAGGCAGGATTCGTACTATTGGGTGTGCTCTCTGGTAGTGTCTAATGTATAGGGGATACATGACGCAAAGCTACTGCATTTGACACATAATTTTATAGTTTTAGTATCTGACTGAACAGGTGCCAGTTAAAAAAAAAGAATAAGATATGTTTAATATTGGGAAAAATCAAAGTATGTTTTGAAACAAAAACAAAGGTTTAATGGAGAAGAGATGGAAAAATGTAAAAACTCAGTGAGGCTACAAAGCCAAGAAAGATTGACATGCAGGAGGAATAGCTCTAGAGTCCTCTGTCAAAGGGAAGAGAAAGTAAGTATAGTTGACTCTTGAACAACACAGGAGTTAGGGGTGCCGATGCCACACACTGTTGAAAATCCCTGTACTGCTATCTCTACCTCAGAAACAAAGAAATTGATAAATTTCTCACCCGAGGGAAGGAAGCTGAAACAGTTTAGACAGAATCAGGACTCAACCTCTAATCGTTCTGATTCTACATATTGTGATCTCTAATCAAACACAGGGAGGCCTGGCGTGCTGCGATTCATGGGGTCGCAAAGAGTCGGACACGACTGAGCGACTGAACTGAACTGAATCAAACACTATCTTTCCCCCACATTTAGTCAATTTAGAAACATAAGAAACAAACTTATGGCTACCAAAAAGTAAAGAGAGGGGTGGGAAAGATAAATTAGAAGTTTGATATTAACATACACACTACTGTATATAAAATAGATAACCAACAAGGACTACTGTATAGCACAGAGAACTATACTCAATATTTTATAATAACCAATAATGGAAAAGAATCTGGAAAAGAACATATGTAATGAATCACTGTGCTGTACACATGAAACTAACACAACATTGCAAATCAACTATGTTTGTGTGTGTGCTCAGTCATGTTTGACTCTTTGCGACCCCATGGACTATAGCCTGCCAGGCTCCTCTGTCCATGGAATTTTCCAAGCAAGAGTATTGGAACTGGTTGCCATTTCCTATTCCAGGGAACCTGCTTGACCCTGGGACCAAACCCGTCTCTTGCATTTCCTGCATTGGCAGGTGGATTCTTTATTACTGTGCCACCTAGAAAGCCCAAAATCAACTGGTGCACTGGGATGACCTAGAGAGATGATATGGGGAGGGAGGTGGGAGAGGGGTTCAGGATTGGGAACTCATGTACACCCATGGCGGATTCATGTCGATGTATGGCAAAACCAATACAGTATTGTAAAGTAAAATAAAAAAATAAAGAAAGAAAGAACAAAATCTGTAAAATTAAAATACAAGTACTATGCTGCTTAGTTGCTAAAGTCATGCCTGATTCTTTTGTGACCCTATGGACTGTAGCCTGCCAGGCTCCTTCCTCTGTCCTTGGAATCTCCCAGGCAAGGATACTGGAGTGGGTTGTCATTTCCTTCTCCAGGGGATCTTCCTGACCCAGGGATCAGACCCGCATCTCCTGCATTGCAGGTGGATTCTTTATCACTGAGTCACCAGGAAAGCCCTCAAGTACTATATTTATTGGAAAAAGGAAAAAAGCTTTATATAAATGGACTCACGCAGTTCAAATTCATCATTTCTAAGGGTCACTCGCAATTTATAAAGAAAGAAAGATACGGAAACATTTTGCTGTGAAGAGGAGGGTGTTCATTGGCTCTAGCTTCTGTGTTAATGCCTAGAGATAAAGCAACAAAGGGAGCCAGCACAACCCCTACCCTTCCCAAACCTGTCCACCATGGTTGACTGCAGCACTGAATAGGAGGAGGATTGATGCACGTTGTTTGAATAGTAGGATAGATATCTGAACTGATGCAAGCAACGTGATGACTAGTTAACAAGAAATAAAGAACAGCCAAATGATAGTTCCTGAACAAATGACAAAGCTCAGAATATAATTGTATTAGACAAAATCTGTGGGGCTACATATTTTCTCCAGTTAATTTTTGATACCCTAGACACAGGAAAATTCAAAAATAGAAAAAGCTAATGAGCAGCATTTCTATGTGTTGATTTTTTTTCTTTTACAGTGCATGTATTTTTCAATGATAAGCAGAACAAGACTTTTTTTTCAAGTCTTTTACAAAAGACAACTACTAAAACTACTGCTTCCTATAAAATAAATAACTAGCTTAAAAAGTTAATCAGTGAGCCAAAACATTTGTACTAGTTATAGGCTTCAAAGTCAAGGAGTTATGGTCTTAGAAGAGTTTGAAAAAGATGAAACTAACATCAGAGGAATGGGGAAGAAATATTAAAGGTCAATGCTTGCATTGTCTAAGCTGGAAAAGAAAGTCAAATTCTACCATTTAAGGAAAATAGCATCAATACTGAGAAATCTCAAAGCATGAAGGTAAGCTATCAGAAAATTTAAATATCATATCTAGCTTTATTGTTAGGAAAAGGCTGGGTTAAATACAGATTTCACTGATCAGTTCATTCTTTTCAAGTAAATAAGCGTGAAGCAAAATACCTAGAAGCCTAGTGGATCATAGGTTAGAATAAAACTGAGCTTTTAATAACAAAACATGAAGTCCAAGAGAAGCATGCAGCTGAATGAGAATTAAATTTAAGAGTTATGATCACTTGATAACCTGAACAGTGTTTAGCAAGAGCTAAAATCTCATAAGGCCAGATTGATAAATGCATAGATTTTTATGTTGATATTTTTTAATGGGCTGATGTTTATATTTTCTTAAAAGTTAAGTCTATATCAGTAAAGGTTAACTTGTTAGGATTTTCAGACAGCCAGTGAATAACACTTCTGCATTTTCCACCCAAGACATGAACCAACTGAGACAAAGGAGTCAGGTAAAATGCTCATCAAAAATGTCAGCCATGTCACTGATGAAGCTTGTAGAACAAGGCTTAGCTTAGGGAAAATACAGTCTTCCTAATAAGGAAGACTCCTAAGTTAGGTTTATTTACAAAACCAGTCACAGCAAACTTGGAAATAGCAGGAATCTCTTGAAAGGTCAGGGATGTGGATATCATATATGCCACATGGCCAAGAGAAGTCAGAGCTATGTTCCTTGCGAGCAGCCAGATACCAAAGGATAGGAGAAACAAGGTGAGCCATGTATGCACATCCATCTCCCTCTCCCCACACAGCAAGGGAACCAGGGCAAGCAGAGGTCAAGAGTGATCAATAATGGAGACCCCTTGAGGGGTAAATGGGTAAAGAGGTTCGCCTGTAAAAATACAGAGCTCTATTTTAGAGGGAAAAAAAATACTTTATAAGCTGAGTATTGTCTTTGGAAAGCTGCATATTCAGCCTCAGAAAGACTGACCTCAGAAAGCAAGATATAAAAGTGACAGAAAAGTCTGAGGCGTAAATGGTCTGGATAATTGCCACTTCTCACTGCCTTGTTTTGACACTGGGAGGCAATGAAATGGGTCACACCTGGTTAGACTGTCTTACATTATGTAGAAAAAAAAAAAAAAACACTCATGGCTGAGTTCTGCAAAGATGATTTTATCACATTCATAACATGAACTCTGGAGAAATGTATTTTATTATCCAATGTTTAATTCTTTATGTAATATCATCCTCTCTCTGTAAATACAGCCAAACCTAATCCTCAGAAATGCAGTTTTTAGAAAAGATAACCAAGAATGTCATATCAAATGAATGCCAGTATTCACAGCATGTGAATCCAAGTTCAAAATTCTTATCTTTCAACAAGTCTGGGAAAATTCTGATGGGTTGCTAGACTATTTTTTAATCTTCTTCAGAATCTTTTCGAACTTGAGTTCCAAGTATTAAAAAGACACCCAATTAAGTTCCAAAGAAGTCTAAGACTTTGAAAAACAATCATTGTAATGGACATATTTTCATTCCTGTCAGTGATGAACAGTTTGATTATGGCAGGATTTTGATCTTTGTTATGGTGTTTCCAGGGCCTGTCAGGAGATACCTCATTAAATCTTCCTTCATTTCCTCCTGTTTTCCTCTTTTCATCACTTTGTTTTCTCAAAATAATACCATAGCATTGGCATTTTCCTTGAGAATACGGCACTGCTTCATTCTGTTGTTATTAAGAACATTAGTATTGTAAATGTCCCTACCCTGTACAAAGAACTGTGAACTGCGTATGAAGAAAAAAATCCTACAATCTGCCAACTTCCCTCAGGGTGTTTATGCCATAAGTGATATAAAAACAACAGTAAACATGTAAAATGTGAGGTCTTAATCCATAATGTTAAAATTCATTCACATACCTGCAGAACAAGACTCTAACACTACACTGTGTACTTCAAAATATTTGACACTTCTGATAGCCAGCTGTTTTAACTAGTCTCAACTTGACATTTCTCAGAGCTTCAGACTTAGCTAAGTGACTTGAAATCTTGTGAGGTAACAAACTAAAATTAAAAACTTATTTTTAATTATCATTCCCTTAAGACACGCATAACTAAATCATTAAGTAAGCTTCCTTAAATACACTTTAGCAATACTGCTTTTCTATTAGAATCTTCCTCTTTATGACTTAAATTATAAACTGAAGATGAACTCATTTTAAAAGTTAAAGGCTTTCCAGTGTTTCCATTATGAATGTATTTCTTCTTTGATTTCACAGTATGAAACTGACTATTTGAAAATAAGCACCTTTCAACATACACTAAATAGATAATTTCTGATAATGGTGGAGCATTATTATTCAAACAATAAGTTTAATAGACTAGCAAAGAAAGGTTGACAATTTTTTGGAGTGTAATATGCATGATAAAAATCAAAGAAATTATAGAACTATATTATATATATAATTAAACTGAATATAGTCATTTAGTATCACAGAATGAGAGGAGAGAAAACAGGAAAGTAAAAAGAGACACATATTAATCTTGACACATATTTTTCACTATCAACTTGTTGAGGGAATAAAGGATTCCATTAAATTAGAAATGTCTTAAAATAATCATATCACTTGAGGAGAAAGACAAAACACTATGTACCAGTTGTCAGGCTCAGAGAGGTAGAAAACATTCATGCCTTTGATCACTCAACTAGGGTGAGGGCAGTGATGATGGAAATTTGAAAACATAGGAACCCAAAGAGACAGAGGAGAATGAATTATCAAATTTTAGCTTTTTGAAGCCAGTTAGCTGAAATTTTCTAAGAGCTTCAATAAACTTTTTTATCTACAATCTGATCTCATTCTATAAAAATGAGAAAAAAAACTCCTATTACCAAAAAAATGTATTCTATATACATAATTCATGTAGAAAAGCATATATTAGAGGATTAAATGTATAAATATTAAGGTTGATGCAGTTAATGTTTTAGTAGCTTGAACTGGTTTCTAAAGTAGTCTGCTTGGAAGGCTGCATAGTAACAGATCTTTTATTAGATCTTTAAAAAGTGAAAGATTGCAATTTAAATGATATTTTTTGTTTCTAATGGAAATTTCTACCTACTTTTACAGTAATATAATTAGAGGCTCTAGAGAGAGGTTAATGATATAAACAGTAAGCTTCTATGAAGAGTTTTACTAAAACTCAATCAGTTTTTTGGGACTTCCCTGATAGTTCAGTTGGTAAAGTATCTGCCTACAATGCAGGAGACTCTGGTTCAATTCCTGGATCGGGAAGATCCACTGGAGAAGGGATAGGCTACCCACTCCAATATTCTTGGGCTTCCCTGGTCGAGGTGAAGGTGAAGTCCCTCAGTCGTGTCCAACTCTTTGCGACCCCGTGGACTGTAGCCTACCAGGCTCCTCTGTCCATGGAATTCTCCAGGCAAGAATACTGGAGTGGGTTGCCATTTCCTTCTCCAGGGGATCTTCCTGACCCAGGGATCAAACCCAGGTCTCCCACATTGGAGGCAGACACTTTAACCTCTGAGCCACCAGGGAAGCCCTGGTAGCTCAGCTATTAAGTAAAGAATCTGCCTGTAATGCAGGAGACCTGTGTTCAATCCCTGGGTCGGGAAGATCCCCCTTCAAGAAGGGAAAGGCTACCCACTCCAGTATTCTGGCCTGGAGAATTCCATGGACTGTACAGTCTGGGGTAAAGAGTCAGACACGATTGAGTGAATTTCAGTCAGTCTTTTAAAATTTTGATTAGCCAATTACAGAAAAAGACATACCAAAAGAAATCTTGAAAATTAAATTGATCAGATTATCAACACAAATTGCTGATGATTATGAAAATTTAATGCAAGTAAAGCAAAAAGTTTCAAATATCTTAAGACATATTTTTTGGAGAAGAATTTCACATTATTGTTCTAAGCCAAATTTTGCTTTTATATTTTAGTGGACAGAAGTCTACAATGCCCTCAAGGAAGTGTACTAACTTACCAGTAAATTACTTCTGCAAAAGTAAGTAACTGTAACTTCTGTAAGTTACATCTGCAAAAGGTATTAAATAGTATTTCTTAGCCAATTCCTGCTTCTATATTTCATGATTTTAAAGAAAACTAAGTAAATCTTTTGGTGCTGTTGTTTACAGCCTATCCTGAAATAGAGACAGCCATAATTTCTCATTGGTTTGACCTGGCAATTTAATCTATATTATTATTTGAACATTTCCTCTGAAGTTGGTTCTTTAGAGACACAATTATTTCCATTATCTCCTTCCAGTTGATCAAAACATTCCCCTCAGATGACCTAAACTTTCTCAGTCAGGGTGACATACCTTCAGGCCCACCCCCTGTAGTCATATTGAGAATGACATATCTGTAACTTTATCATATTCAGTCTGTGGATAAGCATCCCAAAGGATGTCACTTACTACTATCCAAAATTGAAAGCTTATTTTTAATTTGTTATCCTGCACCAACCATTATTCATCTAGAAGTCTCTAATCATTACTGCTTTCTAAAAATTTTCCTCTCATTGAATTACTAGGATTTTCATCATAGTTTCCAGATGGATTCATTTGCATTTTCAAGAAATAAATCTCACTCTATACTTTATTGCCTATGTTTGTAATATCAAGGTATTTGTATGGCATCAACTCATATTTGCATTTGTAGATTTTTTAATTTGTTTAAAACACAACTGACAACAAATTTTTATCAGTTGAGTCTCTCATATAAATGTTCAAACTATATAACTTAAAAGTTTAGAAGAATTTCCATTCTTGATGCTTTGCAGTCTCACCTTAAGTTTGATAGACCTTGGAGGTTTCAAAATGCCATGTCAAATTTTTAATTGTAAGCACTAGTATGTTTCTCAGATATTGGGGGAGGAACAAAGAAAGGTCTAATTGTAAAGACTGGCAACAAATATTTCAAATAATATGTAATATCAGCTTTGTCCCCAGGAAAAGATCAGGAAGTTCCCTTGTATTACTTTATTCCTCTACTTTTTTTTCCTCTTTGCAGGGTTCTATAGTTTCTGGACCAAGAGATCAGGCTAGTGCTATGCTATTTAGATCATTATCACAGACTGTTATGGTCTACCTATAAACATAACTTTAGTTGATTTATTCATCAGTTATTAAACACCAACTGAATGCTATGTTATTGTTGTTGTTTAGTCTCTAAGTTGCATCCTACTCTTTGCAACACCATAGACTGTAGCCCATCAGGCTCTTCTGTCCCTGGGATTTCCAAAGCAAGAATACTGGAGTAAGTTGCCATTTCCTTCTCCATGGGATCTTCCCAACCCAGGGATCAAAACCATGGTCTCCTACTTGGCAGGCAGATTCTGTATCACTGAGTCACCTGTGAAGCAAATGCTGTGTACAGCATCCTTAATGAATGAATAAGAACATTTTTGCTAAGAAGATGTCAGCTTCCCTCTGGTTGTCTCCTACCATCCTAGACACACTAACAGAGTTAGCAATACCCTATCCCTCCCTATATTAAAAAAATGTGCTCACCAAGAAAAAATATGACATGGCTACTGGCCTTCACTGACTCATTTTCCATGGAAAGTCTGATATTTAAACCAGTGAATTCTAATGTAAAAGAGATATCTGCAAAATACATAGAGGAACTTAGTTCAGATCTGATATCAGATCTGAACTTCAAATAGCTGATTTACAATGAATTTTTGGAAACACAGTAACTCATGAGATAGGTACTTTGCCTATAAATATCTCACAATATCATACATGAACATTATTTTTGCAACCTAACTTGAAGGCTATAGGAATGACCAAATCATTAAGTGAAGGTTAATAAAAATGTCATTAAGTCTGTTTATGATCCTTCTTAGAAGACTGCTGGATAAATATGAAAAGCAATACTTTAATTGTTTACCTTTTTGTTTACAAAATATTAAAGCAGTACGTTGGGAGAAAAGGTTTTATTCAGAAGGTAAAGAGTTAAAAATCAGTATGCTATTGCTGAGGTAGACTAGTTTTTACTCCTGTGGTTCTCAGTCATCCATTCTGCACCATTCTTAAGGTTGTTTCTTATCTGATATGCATTCCCAGTCCTGACTAAGGATGTGAACTGTCATTATTTTTAAGCACTTTAGTGCAGTCAAAGATTTTTAGTTTCCCTGAGGCATCATGCTGTATCAACAGTTCAATAAACCTGCCAAATATTTTACTTATTCTGAAGGAAAAACAAGTTTAGAAAATATTAAGCCCTTAATATTTTGTGGACTTATATGAAGTGACTCTCCAGTAGGAATAAAAGTCAAAATAGAATCTTTCCTCACAACGTCAAGCTCAGGCAAATACAGTATTTTAGCTGCTCAAATGCAGGAATGTTTGTTATTATTAGTTAGATTATATTTTAGCACGAATGACCTTATTATAATTTGTTGGTAAAACACAACAGGACTGAAATTAGTCTCAAACATGAATATCAAACAAGAGAAGTAATACATGGCAGATACATCTCTATATCCCAACTGAGGCACAATCACTATAAAGTCTTCTACTGATTTATTTAGAACTACCACTTTATTCATTTTGCTACAAAAAAAGTTATGTAAACCAAGATTACTCAAGGCCACTGAATGTAAACTATGTGTGAAGAGCAGGTCTCCAAAGATACACCAAAATATAAATTTAGCAAAAGATGCTTTCTCAGGAATTCTCTCCACTACTTACTTCAGCATGCTAAGGTGACTTAAATTAAGATCTGAGTTAAATTCCAAAGTTAGAGTGCGTATCATTTCTCTAACCTACTTAGGGAAAACATTAACTTATACTGAAAGATTGTTCCTAATACCCACTAAAAACTCTACTATACACTTAAGGTTACTTAGCAACAATGCACAAACAAAATCAGAAGAAGAAAATTATTCGTGTTCAAGGATAACCTTTCTCATTCATAGTCTATTTACACATTTAAAGTTACAGTTTGAAACACAGAATTTATGTCTTATATATTCATGCCTTTATGAAAATTGTAAATGAAAATAAATAGCTTATGATTTATATGCTTGCCTATCTAGAAGAGCAAATAAAATTCATTTCAAATTACCATACTGCATTTTAATAAACTATATTGATTGTATTTCTTATTCCTTTCAGAGAGATAACAAGGCAGTGAAGAACTACAGGGAAAAATATAGAAGAAAAAGGCAGATCAATGAAGGAAAGGTGGGCACTGCTTCTGTCCTAGAGGGGCCTGATCAGAACACCTGAGCAGGTATCCAGAAGAGGCAGGTGAGAGGCTCAGAAACTCAGTGGAACTTGTGACTGACTCTGAGCAAATTTCCACAGACTCAGAGGGCTAGATAAACAAAATGTCGAAATTCAAGCTGCAGATTTTAAAATGTGCCATGAACACCAAGAAACAAAAATAAAATGACTCATTCCTAGGTACACCATGGCAAAATAACTGAAAAGCAAAAACCGAAAGATATCTTTAAAGCCAGAGAAGAAAGATTCATTAACTCCAAAGGAGAGTCAGTCAATCAGACTTATAGCTGACTTCAGAGCAGATAAAGTAGAAGCTAGAGCATGATGAATATGAAAAAATGGTAACTTCAAAGCACTAAAGGGAAGTAAATACAACTTTCATTTTATACCAAAATAAGGCTTTCAAAAATGAAAAGGAAAAAAAAAAGATACTTCAAGCAAAGAAATTCCTTTTTTTTTTTTTAATCAATAGTCTACCCAAAGATGATACTTCAGAAAAAAAGAAACATAGTATCAATTGAAATGGTTTTTAGTTGCTAAGTTGTGTCTAACTCCGATGGCTCCATGCACTGCAGCCCTTCAGGCTTCTCTGTTCATGAGATTCCCCAGGCAAAATACTGGAGTACATTGCCATTTTCTTCTCCGAAGGATTTTCCCAACCCAGCAAATATAGCTATGCAAATGGAATGAAGAATGAAGGAAAAGGTAAAAAGAATATGTGGTTAAATCTCAATGTTATTTATGAGATGAAATAATAATGATCATATGTTGTGGTATTTTAACATGTATAGATAATTACAACACTTGACGCAACACATGAGTTGAACAGGCAGTAAATGATGTTAAAGAATTTTAGAACTTTTGCACTTTCAAGATAAAAGCACTCTTTATATTAGACTTTGACTAGGTCAAGGAGGTATTTTATAGTGCGGCAATGACAATAATAGTCAAAATGCAGCATAAAAATATCAAGCCACTCAGGGAAGAAGAGGGAAATAAAATAACAAAAGGTTGTTTACAAGACACATACCTAAAAATAGAATCTTTTAGTTTCAATTTTTAAAATGTTTGGACAAATGATAGAGAAAGATTTGTTAAATGGCTTATAATGGACACTAGCAATAATGGAAAGAACTGCTAAAATGTAGTACATTAAAATTAAGAACTTCTATTCATTAAAAGACACCATTAAGAGAGAAAAGGCAAACTGCAGAATAGGAAAAGCTATTTGTAAAACCTATCATTCATGAAAAGTTTGTATCTGGAATATTTAAACATTTTATCTACAAGTAAAAAAAAATTAGCAAACAAATAAATGGCAAGATAATTCAACAAACACAACACAAAATACAATATCCATATGACCACTAGAAATGAAAATATGCTCATACTGTATTGTCTGTTATCAATTAAGCATCATCCTACCCACATTTAATTTCTTTGCATCACAAATGAGAGACCAACAATTACATTTTCTAGAATCTCCTTTTCCCATGCATCTAGTTTAGCATTTGAGAATAAAAGGTACTTGAATTAGAGTTGAAATGTGGATGAGAAAGCAAAGCCAGAGGACCAGAAGAGTGAGAGGAGATGGCATGTACAAGACCTGCCTGGGTAGTTCTTACAAATACTTCTAGGCATATACCCAACCAGATCCATGCATATGTGCCCCCAAAACATGAATGCTTATAGCAGCACTGTACCTAATATCAGAATAAAGATGATCCATATGTCCATGTATATATGGAAATGTATATATGTATCTGGTGCACAGGCATGTCCAACTCTTTGCTACTGCATGAACTGTAGCCCTGCAGGCTCCCCTGTTCATGGGGTTTTTCAGGAAAGAAAATGAGTGAGTTGCCAATTCTTCTCCAGGGGATCTTCCTGACCCAGGGATCAAATCTGAGTCTCCTGTGTCTACCACATTGCAGGCCAGTTCTTTACCTGCTGAGCCACTGAGGAAGCACCCAAATGCCCATCCACTCTACATACTGATTTATCCATAAAATGGAATTGAAACAGTAAAAATGAATGAACTATAGATGCATGCACCAACAAGTGGTGGATCCCAAGATAAATGCATTTAAAACCAAGACCACTTCTTTTAACTTCTTTTTTACTTCTGTCTGATTTAAGTATTTTTTCTGGTATAAAGATGTAATAAAACAGCAACCAAGAGGATCAAATAAGAAACTCAAGGCTCTTTTTTATTCCTTTGTATTTTTATACTCCACGTCCAGTCTCCAAATACTACCTAGTCTAATAAAAATAGGTAAAATATATTAAATATATACTTATGTGTCCGTCTCTATATTAAGAACTGTGTGATAAAATCTCACTTGATCCTGGCAATGTTTCTGTATGGTTAAGAGCTGTTATTTCCTTTTTCTGATGCAGAAACTAAGGCACAGCAAATTTAAGTAACTTGTCAAATGCAATGGCTAGGAACTCCTGAAGCCAGAATTTAAACCGAACTGTCTGATCTGAGAGACTATGCTGTTAACTACCTGCACTCGGTCTGGAATACTCCTCAAAATCTACATTCCCACTCATCACCCAATGCAATCTGCCTCCAAAAGCCTTTTACCCCTTGTCTCCTTCACATTGTCTTCCTGTGCTTCCTGAGATTTTCTGAATATTTTCACTAATTGTTTTCTGTCTATGGAGAAGGCAATAGCACCCCACTCCAGTACTCTTGCCTGGAAAATCCCACAGATGGAGGCGCCTAGTTGGCTGCAGTCCATGGGGTCACTAAGAGTTGGACACGACTGAGTGATTTCACTTTCACTTTTCACTTTCATGCATCAGAGAAGGAAATGGCAACCCACTCCAGTGTTCTTGCCTGGAGAATCCCAGGGACGGAGGAGCCTGGTGGGCTGCCGTGTATGGGGTCACACAGAGTTGGACACGACTGAAGCGACTTAGCAGCAGCAGCAGCAGCAGCAGCATCTGTCCTACTGTTTTCTTCTAAACCTTTAACGGGGGCAGTATTATTAGGAATTAATAAAAAAGTGTGGTACTTTGTTCAAAAATTATATTGATTTGAACTATATCATTTCATCCATTCCAGTTAATTGTATTGGATGGAATAGGTTCTTGGGAAAAAAATCAGCTTTAGTAAATATATTTACCAGCATATTTGGCTTTTTAAAAATTGCTTTCTTATTTTTTCCTTGAAGCCTAAAGCACATCAACTGTGTGTCCTACTAGATTTTAAAAATTGACCATTATAATAATACTTTCTTCTTTATGTTTTTAACTCATTTACTTCTGAGAAGACTGGAGAGGGTTGTCACATTAAAACCAGTTATGCAGTGGGACAGAGACCAGGAGAAAAGACTTTACTCTGCTTCTGCTGCAGCTGGTGCTGAGCATACTCTGAGCAGTGTAGCAGTCTAGACAAATAAAGTGTTGCATCAGTATTCTTTTAGTACAGGAAGCATGAATGCTGCTGCTGCTGCTAAGTCACTTCAGTCGTGTCCGACTCTGTGTGACCCCACAGATGGCAGCCCACCAGGCTCCTCTGTCCCTGGGATTCTCCAAGCAAGAATACTGGAGTGGGTTGCCATTTCCTACTCCAGTGCACGAAAGTGAAAGTGAAAGTGAAGATGCTCAGTCGTGCTCGCATGAATGCACCAGGACTTAATGTCACAGACTCCATATTCCAAGGTGGGATTCCTCAGCTTACAGGTATGAATGTGCAGTGAAAACACTGCAGTAAAAAGCCAGTAGTGGCTTAACTTACTGTTCTCTTGGGCCAATTGATTCTGCATGCCTGCAGAAGTAGACCAGAGAACAAACCCTATTTGGCAATATTGCTGAAAAGTCCCTTTACCTTCTGGCCCCTAACCTGTCTCTGGGCACTTCCTCTACCCCACTTGCTGCACTGCCACCTCCTCTTCAGTCTGGAAGACAACAATAACATCCTAATTGGTCTCCCTATCACCCATCTACAGTCAGTTCTCCTTGAGATAGGCAGGTTTATCCTTCAAAAACATAAACCTCATGCAAAAGCACTGTTTTTGCATCAGATATTCTTATGATTTTCTCTCTTATTTCTCTCCAGAGGGCCTCCCTTAGTTTGCACAGCTAATAAAACATCTCTCATTATTCCCCATGGCCTTGCCCCACACTATTTTACCATCTAGCACTTATCTCATCCAACATTATATTATCTAACTGGTGAGGTTTTTATATCTGCAGAAGTAGACCAGAGAACAAACCCTATTTGGCAATATTGCTGAAAAGTCCCTTTACCTTCTGGCCCCTAACCTGTCTCTGGGCACTTCCTCTACCCCACTTGCTGCACTGCCACCTCCTCTTCAGTCTGGAAGACAACAATAACATCCTAATTGGTCTCCCTATCACCCATCTACAGTCAGTTCTCCTTGAGATAGGCAGGTTTATCCTTCAAAAACATAAACCTCATGCAAAAACACTGTTTTTGCATCAGATATTCTTATGATTTTCTCTCTTATTTCTCTCCAGAGAGGCCTCCCTTAGTTTGCACAGCTAATAAAACATCCCTCATTATTCCCCATGCCCTTGCCCCACACTATTTTACCATCTAGCACTTATCTCATCCAACATTATATTATCTAACTGGTGAGGTTTTTATGGCCTTCCTTCCTATTTAGAATCTTAGAAAGAACTGTGTTTCTATTCAGTATTTCTATTTAGTAATTCCAAGCCTCTAGGATGGTGCATGCCACAGAAAAGGTACACAATAAAGTGAATGAATGAACAATAAATATATGATGACAAAAATGACCCACTTAAAAATGATGCTATTGTCCTTTAGACAAAGACATTCTAGGTCTTCATGAAGAAGCTTCACCTACTGTGTAAAGTCTGTAACAGCCTTCTTTCTTACAAGAAAGAAGTGGATTGTACTTGTAGATCTTACTAATAGATCCACAGGTACAGACAGAAATATCACTTAATAATAATACATTTTATTATTATCATACCATTCTACTACAAGGCTACACTAGATCACTTACTATTACCTAAGATACTTCAAGATGTTCTGTTCTTACACCTTTCTTCAGAATAAATTCTCTTCCTAGAAACTTCTATACTCTTCACCACGTCATGAAATTCTACTCATTCATTAAGATTCACCTCAAGTATTATCTCCTTTGTGAATGTCCCACCAGAAAAAAGTTTATCTCCAATTAGTGATAAATATTATTTTAATAACTGGATACAAAAAAAAAAAAAAATATTCTAATATATTCTCATTAATTAGGTAAATCAAAGCCAATAGAAAGAAAAAAACCACAAAAGGTCCAGGATACCATCTTGAGATTTGAGAGAAACAATAAAAGCCACTATGAACGAAATAAAAATTAACATATCAAGAAATTATCCTTCCTACCCCGCACTAAATAAAAGTGAATTGAAAAATAAATTTAGCTACTTATAGATCCACAAGCACAGACAGAAATATTACTTAATAATAATAAATTTTATTATTATCATACCATTTTACTTCGGTGCAAATATAAGGCAAGTGGGAAGTGCTCATTCCATGGGTAAAGAGTATAATATAGTTATTGAAAGCTGTATTTCCCTATGACTTTGGTATATATCCACAATCATCATCCTTGATGAAGGAATTAGTAAGAAAATCTACAGAAGAAACAAAGAAATCTATTGGGAGGGGAGTGCCCGAGAACTCACTCACTCAGGAGAATCACAGTTCAGAAAATGTAGTTGCACAATGTGGTCCTGACTTATTTCTACTGCCAGGAAAATCTCCAGGGAAATAACCATGAGGGAAGGAGGAGTCTGGGCTAATGACCAAGGCTCAATACAGCAGACAAGCAATTCAGGGCAAAAAGCCAAAGTCAAGAACACACAGAGATGACCCAGTCAACTGAGAAACAGAAGCTGAACTTGAGAATAAGAGTGCTGTCATCGTGAGTCCCCAGGATGTTCACATCACTGAAACCTGGGTCAAAGACTCTCTCAATGAGACATCACCAGAACATGAACAAGTATTCATCAAACTCTGAAGGAATAATGATCAGCAATGAGACCATGCTTTAGCAACCAAAGAAAGGTAACAACATTTCAGATTTAGATATATCTGCTTAGCCTACATGAACTTCAGGATACTTGAAAATCAGAAAGAATAAAGGCATATAGAGAACTGCATAATCATTTGGAAAAAAAAAATTATTGGTGTGTGATCATATTTCTTTCCCCAAATGGTGAAGCAGACGATACTACTTAGACATGTTCAAATATCTCCAAGTAGACTGAATTCCTTATAGCTCTGGATTGCATTTTTTGTCTGTAATTCCAGTATGAAAAAATGTTCAATAACTATTGAGAGACGGAATACTTATATCACCTTATTTTATTTGGTCGTGCTACCATTCGATGTTGAAAGTGTGTCACAGTTGCTCTATCGTGTCCGACCCTTTACAACCCCATGGAATGTAGCTGGCTGGGTTCTTCTGTCCATGGAATTCTTCAGGCAGGAATACTGTAGTGGGTTGCCATTCCCTTCTCCAGGGGATCTGCCCGACCCAAGGATCAAACCCAGGTCTCTTGCCTTGCAGGCAGATTCTTTAGTGTCGGAGTCACCAGGGAAGCCAATGTTGAGACTTTTAAAAATCTATTAATTCTAGTAAACAGACCCTAAATGCGCTATGAATTTCTCATTCTCCCACCGTTTTAAATTTGACCTTTTTATTTCTAAAATTCTGGTATGACTGAGCAAAAATATAGTAGTATATCCATTTTAGCTTGTTCCACCCATCTATCAGTATATCATCTTTAAAACTTATATCATTAGGGTTTTATTAAGGTATTAATATGTACAACTAATGGGGTTTTCTGCTTACTCTTTAGAAAAAGGTAGAATCTGTGCTTTGCCCAAATTGTGTTGGTAACTAAAAAAAAAAAAAAAAAAAAACAGGTTGTTTTATCACAGCAAAGAGTTTTCTGTGTTATTCCCCAGTTCAGCTTTCCTCTGTCATGAGTTAGGGTAGATTCTGAGGATCCATGTTCCCACAGACATTGCTCATCCACACACTCTTGTATGCACTCATCTGTGTTCTGCTTTGACTGAGGTATCATTTATGAGCAGCCTTCTCAGAGTAAAGTTTCAGTTTCCTCATTGCCTATGACCCACTGATCTTTGCAGAGAGTGACACAATAGTCAACACCAGTAAGCAGGCTCTTAAGGGGAAATACATCACCCCCGTGAAACACACAGAAATACACAGGCACCATGTGGGATCTCTACAAATCAAAAAGGAAATTCTTTACAAGTTCTTCTTACCTGTCAATATCTATCATCCAGAGAACCAGAAAAGCCTTAGGCAAGCAACGATTATTCAACACTTTAGACTCAGCAGGCTGGCAGATTCACTGACACCCACCATTGGAAGTGATTCCACCCAAATATTTTGAATGTCTTCTTTCCAAGCTACCTGACGTAAGTGTTTGTCTCACACCATCTCTCTGCTCAGATAGACACAGAGAGAAAAATGGTCAAAATGTGCACACTACTCTTCGGTAAAACTAAATCTGTTTAAGCACATTTCAAAGGAAGGACTGCCAAAGGCCCAGTGGTTTAGCCTGAGTTAGTTTCAGGAAAATCAAAAAAGTGACCCTGGGTTCACCAAATGAGGAAAAGTGTTAGTTGCTCAGTAGTGTCTGACCCTTTGTGACCCCTGGATTGTAGCCTGCCAGGCTCCTCTGTCCATGGAATTCTCTAGGCAGGAGTACTGGAGTGGTTTGTCATTCCCTTCTCCATGGGACCTTCCCAACCCAGGGATCAATCCTGGGTTGCCCACACTGCAGGCAGATTCTTTATGATCTGAGCCACCAGGGAAGCCCTAATCCACTTGCTAAATCCTGAAGTAAAATTTACCAGCATTTTGCCTTCAAGACTTGCAGTTTCTCAATTCCAGTGAATCTGCTGGCCATCATCAAACCCATGTCCACCCAATAATTCAGAAGATATCTGAGCTTACTACATCATCCTTAATGTTATGTCTTTCAAGGGAATAGATTATAATTTGATTAATGTCACCTAATTTATAAATGAATGCACTTGCTTCATCATCTTTTTTACAGGTATAGCTCACATTTTCTTACCTTGACTTTATGTGACTTTCCCCTATGTGCAATGCCATTTCACTTAAAGATGACTTCAGAACAAGACAGCCCATTTTGCTACAGCACCAAATCCACATGCAGGCTTTGAGGAGAAGGAATAATTATCTCTTTCTCATGTATACCACTTTCATATCAAGGCTTTTTCACTTCCATTAAAAACTATTCTTGATGCTTTCACCTACAAATACCACTTTTCCCTCTTCATCGCCATTGTTTACTTGACTGATTATTATCCTGCTTTTACCAAGGACTTGAAGACTGAATCATAGTCATCTTCCCCACACCATAATTTTAGTAATAACCCATGTGCAAAATTTTTCAGTGCTTTAACAGTTCCTTGATCCCCTAAATTCTGATGAGTTTTATATATATATATATATATACATATACTACATTTAAATCATCTCGCCAGAGCCTGCAAACCAAAGGCATTTTTCCTTATCCCAGCCATTCTTCTGTTAAATCTTAAACTGAAATATTTCCTCTCCAACCATAAATGGGCAAAGGTTAAGACAAAAAGGGACAAAAACACTTCCTTTTCTGGGTGGGATATAGAGATAGGTAGTCAGAGGACATGATACCTAAAATTAGCTTTAAAGAAAATGTAGGTAAGGTCTGCTCTGGCAGAAGGAGATCAAATGAGATGAGAGATGATAGTAAGTGAGGAAGACGGAGTTTTATTCAATGCAGATTCATGAATAAATGGGAGGAAATGAGAAAGAAATTGGTCATAGATTAAATATATGATGATTTCTGGGAATGATAAGAAGCGAAGGTCAAAGGAGACAGAGTAGGGATCTAATCATATGTCATGCTAAGGATTAACCTTATTTATGAGCAATGCAGCATTGAATAGCATTAAGCAGAAAACTGAAATGACCAGATATTGTGGGTATTATATAGATTGAATCATGACATTCATGTCTTTCTGCAGTTTTGGAAAATAACGAGTCTTGATAACTTTGATTATTTTATTTTCCTTGGTCTACCTATTCTCTATTTCCTGGATTCCTACCAGACACATTTTAGAAATTGCTTTTGTTTGTGTCTCTTAATTTTTATATTTTTCACCTCCACATTCCCAAAGAAAGGCAATGCCAAAGAACGCTCAAACTATCACACAATTACACTCATCTCACACACTAATTAAGTAATGCTCAAAATTCGCCAGGCCAGGCTTCAGCAATACATGAACCGTGAACTTCCAGACGTTCAAGCTGGATTTAGAAAAGGCAGAGGAACAAGAGATCAAATTACCAACATCCTCTGGATCATCAAAAAAGCAAGAGAGTTCCAGAAAAACATCTATTTCTGCTTTATTGACTATGCCAAAGCCTTTGACTGTGTGGATCACAATAAACTGTGGAACATTCTGAAAGAGATGGAAATACCAAACCACCTAATCTGCCTCTTGAGAAACCTGTATGCAGGTCAGAAAGCAACAGTTAGAACTGCACATGGAAAAATAGCCTGATTCCAAATAGGAAAAGGAGTATGTCAAGGATGTATATTGTCACCCTGCTTATTTAACTTTTATGCAGACTACATCATGAGAAACACTGGACTGGAAGAAGCACAAGCTGGAATCAAGATTGCCAGGAGAAATATCAATAACCTCAGATATGCAGATGACATCACCCTTATGGCAGAAAGTGAAGAAGAACTAAAGAGCCTCTTGATGAAACTGAAAGGAGAGTGAAACAGTTGGCTTAAAGCTCAACATTCAGAAATTGAAGATCATGGCATCCAGTCCCATTACTGTATGGCAAATAGATGGGGAAAACAGTGGCTGACTTTATTTTTTGGAGCTCCAAAATCACAGTAGATGGTGACTTCAGTCATGAAATTAAAAGATGCTTGCTCCTTGGAAGGAAAGTTATGACCAACCTAGATAACATATTAAAAAGCAGAGACAATACTTTGCCAACAAAAGTCTGTCTAGTCAAGGCTATGGTTTTTCCAGTAGTCATGTATGGATGTGAGAGTTGGATTATAAAGAAAGCTGAGTGCTGAAGAATTGATGCTTTGAACTATGGTGTTGGAGAAGACTCTTGAGAGTCCCTTGGACTGCAAGGAGATTCAATCAGTCCATCCTAAAGGAGATCAGTCCTGGTTGTTCATTGGAAGGACTGATGTTATTGAAGTTGAAACTCCAATACTTTGGCCCCCTGATTCGAAGAGCTGACTCATTGGAAAAGACCCTGATGCTTGGAAAATTGAAGGCAGGAGGAGAAGGGGACGACAGAGGATGAGATGGCTGGATGGCATCACTGACTCAATGGACATGAGTTTGGGTAAACTCCAGGAGCTGGTGATGGACAGGAAGGCCTGGCGTGCTGCAGTTCATGGGGTTGCAGAGTCAGACACAACTGAGTGACTGAACTGAGTCCTAACTGAGTCCTACCCTCTACATTTCTCTGGGCTGAGTGATTTCCTCAAATATACCTTTGAATTCCTTATTTTTCTCTTTGATTGTGTTTAAACTGTTGTGTTATTATTTTTCACTATTACTGTTATGTGAATTCTACTACTTCTTTTACTTCCTTAACAATCTAAACAGACTCATTTTGATTTTTCTGCTTTCTTCAGTTTCTAGGGTATACAATCAGTTAAGTTCAGTCGCTCAGTAGTGCCCTACTCTTTGTGACCCCATGCACTGCAGCATACCAGGCTTACCTGTCCTTCACCAACTCCCGGAACCTGCTCAAAGTCATAATCATCGAGTTGGTGATGCCATCTAACCATCTCATCCTCTGTGATCCCCTTCTCTTCCTGCCTTCAATATTTCCCATCATCAGTGTCTTTTCCAATGTGTCAGTTCTTTGCATCAGGTGGCCAAAGATTTGGAGTTTCAGCCTCAGCACCAGTCCTTCCAATGAATATTCAGGACTGATTTCCTTTAGGATTGACTGGTTTGATCTCCACAGTTCAAAAGCATCAGCTTTCTTTATAGTTCAACTCTCACATCCATAGATGACTATAGGAAAAACCATAGCTTCGACTAGATGGACTTTGTTGGCAAAGTAATGTCTCTGCTTTTTAATATGCTATTTAAGTTGGTCATAGCTTTTCTTCCAAGGGGCGCCTTTTAATTTCACGGCTGCAGTCACCATCTGCAGTGATTTGGGAGCCCCCCAAAATAAAGTCTCTCACTGTTTCCATTGTTTCCCTGTCTACTTGCCATGAAGTGATAGGACCAAATGCCATGATCTTTGTTTTAGTACAATCAGTAAACTTTCCATATGGGGAGATGAGGAACACACAGATACAGAGGGCCAACTCTTATATACCATTTTATATAAAGTACATTGAGCACACATTGATTTGGATGTGCATGAGTGTCCCAAGACCAATCCCTTGAGGATATAATTTTCTTATCTTTTTTGTTTGTTTTGCTAATTCTTTCTCTTGACATTAAACTTCTTTATGATCTTTGTAATTTTTTGTCTCTGATCTCATTTTCAAAATATCTTTTGTGTGCTAAGCATGTGCATAGTCCTTCATGATATAAGTAGTTTAGACTTCACTAAGGGGTGATTTGCCTTGTAACTCTCACTAGAGTCTTTTGGAATTACATTTTTACTCTATTTTTCTGTCTTTGAGTATCTTCATCCTAAGAGTTACAGAAGAACTTAAGGCTTATAGCTACAAACGATGCTGATTAAAGAAATAAATTATAATTGAATCTCTTACAACCCGTATTAAGGATAGACAACCTTCACTGATGCGTTGACCTTAAGAAAACTATACTTTTTTGGCTCTTAGAGATCAGGCTTAACTCTATCTCCTGTGTAACTTCTTTCTTCTTTATCTTCTAGTTTTCTATCATAAGTTGCATCAGTATAATTACCCAATATTAAACATACTTGGAATTATAGTTTAAAAAGTTTAGGATCAATGTACACACATAATGTTTGTTTTATGTATTAAACTAAAGATTACAGATGCATTTCTGACTGTAATTCTCCTTAAAGTATCATCATTGTTGTTTTAAAAAATTCATCTTCAGATTTGATTTTGAAAAATCACCAAATCATCTTAATCATTTCTACATGATTCATGACAATTATTTATTCTTGAATATTCTATAATGAGGCATAAAAATAACTCAGTTATATATATTTATGTTCATAAAGTAACTTTTATTAGGATATATTTCAAGGCAGTGACTCAAGGATTAAAAAGAAGCTCATTAACTTGTATAGGATTCCATCATATTAAAATTTCAAAAGACATTCTCAGTTGTGCCATATTGCCCAATGTGTTCCCCAAATGATACAGCTTAGACTTGTACTGGTTTCCATCTGTTAGATAGACCTGATAGACTTAATGACAGTCATGTTGATATATTTCTTTTGATATATTTCACTAGAATTCAACAAACCCTCAATATAAATATTCTACAACTATTCTGCATATGTTAAGTTCTATCCATCTCAAAGGAAGTCTTTAGATATCTAGGTATCAATCAAGAAAGAATACAATAGCCCTATAGTATGTCTCTCTAGGGCTGTGATGATGGATAGATTTTAAAATATCCAAAGAAAACCATAGCTCAGACTCTCATTGGAATTTTATACAATAATATTTTAACATTCAAAACTGTCCAATAAATCTTTCTCTAAAGCTTAGTCTTCATGTGAATACTCATCTACCTAGGCATCACTTTAGAAATGTATTTTTGCTCCCCTCATAAATCTCACACCTAGTCTATGTAATACTGTACATGAGAGGTAAGCAGATTAAATACACAATTGAACAATTGATCACTGTTCCTTACTGTTACGCAAATTTCTAACATTAACAAAAGAAATTTTTATAGTGATCATAAATCTCTCAAAAAGGGAAATTTATTTAAAAAGCAGAATACAAACTAATAAATATTGAAGAAAGGATACAATTAGAAAATCACTATTTGTGACACCCAGTGAAATAATCTAATCAAGAGTCATCAAGGGATGCTAAAAGCATTAGATAAAAGCTGTACAGGATATTCACAGGGTGCAAAAGTATCATGTTACCAGTAACCTGCTAATTACAAAGAGAAGAACCTACCTAGAGAGGGAAGTGACCTGGTGGTCACTATCTTCCAGTGGTTAAATGTAGCATCACTAACAGGAAGCAGGTCTCTCAGAAGAGACCTGATGTCATCTGATATGATACAGAAGAAAAACATGCTCTGCCTTGGAAGCATTTCTACATAAAACATTTAAACTGAATTGAATTAAGCCATAGACTTGATTTTCAATATATAATAAATACAGTGAATAGAAGAACACCATGGGGGAAAATAGGCAAAGTCATGAGGCAAAATGCAGCTGAACTTATTTCTTCAAAAAGCCAGTGTCTTTGGGGAAAGAAAAATTTAGAGGACTGTCCTAGAGTAAAAGAGACTAAGGAGGCATAAGCAAACACCTATGTGACCCTTGATTAGAAATTTGGTTTGTTAGAGGAAAGAGGTCTGTTCATGTGCAGAAGCTAAGGGAGTCTCTCTGTGCACTCTGATTCAGCATCTATTGCTGAGCCTGAAGTCACTACACGTCAGACAGTTTGGAAGGCAAGCTGGGTGTGGACAAGAACAAGAATGTATAAACTACAAGAATAAACTAGAATCGTATCTTCCTTTCAGTATCTCCCGCCTCCTGGAAAGCAGAAACTTGCAGTTTTTAACCACAGAGCTGCATATGAATTTGCCCGGAGACGGGTAAGCTGAAGAAGGTGCTCCAGTAGGAGCTGGGAAAGGGGCTGGTCTCGATGCTGTCCTGCTCTCACAGTGCAAGCCCCATCAGCAGCAGCATGCCTGCCTCCCTGAATAAGGTTCAGAACATAAAAATCAAAGCTGGTGCTTCACATCTGCTTTCCATAAATCACCCACAAAATGTCTTTTTCTTTTCCTGGAGAAGGAAATAGCAACCCAGTCCAGTATTCTTGCCTGGAGAATCCAACGGACAAAAGAGCCTGGTGGGCTAGAGTCCATGGTGTCACACAGAGTCAGACATGACTTAGTGACTAAACAACTATCAGAAACCATAGTGATGAGAATTCTGAGAAATTATGATAATACAATACAAAGACATCACAATTCATTTATGTTTGGTACTTACAGAAATTTTCATATCATGCCCCCCAAAAAAATTTCATATCGAATTTTAAATAAATATCTTATTATCCTTTTATCATGCAGAAGAAATCCTTAAACACTAATGTTTACAATCTAAATACAATAATTAGGTTTTTAAAATTTACATCAGCATGCTGTGGTTCATGGGGTTGCAGAGTCGGACACGACTGAGCAACTGCACTGAACTGAACTGAATCTTGATAAAGGATAAAAACAGTTCTCTGACAAATGAAATTCCAACTTCATTACTGTAAGCTATGATTGTACCTTTCCTATCATAAGCAAAAGCTTCAATATAAATATACTGACACAAAAATTACTTGAAAAAGATTTATACCTACCTCTCAAAGCTAATATTAATAATTAAATAATAACCTTTCTTCTCCCTGATGATATAAACTAGAAACTGCTAATAATGAATATGGATCTGTCATTTTAGAAAGACAGACTTAACATCACTTATCCAAAACAGTGAATTTGACCAATCTTCCCTATATGGTCAGGTGCAAATCATCTCCTACAAACAAATTAAAATACTCAAATAAATGGCTAAAATAACACAGGCAGTGGCTTGAAAATCAGAGGCTCTACCAGGATGCTCAGTCTTACATGCAGGGCCCTACCTCACATAACCACCTGAACCAAAATAATGGGAGGCTGAGCCCTGGCATCCTGCACCAGGTTTGGAGAAGCACACTGGCTTCTGTAATGCCCTGGAAAGGTTAAGAATCACTGAAACCTTGAGTGGGGAGGTGACTAGATAAGACTCAAAAAGGTAAGTACTATAATTAAAGGTAGAAACAAATGGAGTTAGAGATAGAAGAAATTAATTGTAAATAGGTGACTCAGAGAAGAATTTTTAGAGAAGAGATAATTTAACTTAGACCTTGAAAAACAGATATACATTCATCAGAGGATTTTGATAGGGAAGGATATTTCTGGAAATAACAGGAGCCTAAGCAAAATATTGCTGGTAGGAAAGTGGAGGCAAGGTTGGAGAAAAGGCAAGGCAATCCTGTCTCTAGGAGAATGGGGAGTGAGATGACAGCACAAGAAATCTAGGAGTTGCAAACTTGAGTGGGTACTGTGTTTACTTCCGAAAAAATAAAGTGAATGTGTTAAGTCACTCAGTCATGTCCAACTCTTTGTAACCCCATGGACTGTAGCCTGCCAGGCTCCTCTGTCCATGGAATTCTCCAGGTAAGAACACTGGAGTGGATAGCCATTCCCTTCTCCAGGAGATCTTCCTGAACTAAGGCTCAAACCCGGGTCTCCACTGCAGATAGATTCTTTCCCATCTGAGCCACCAGGGAAGCCTCTACCAGAAAGCAATCTTTAAAGTGAGAAGAATATTTAAGATAAAAGCAGAGGGCTTCCCTTGTTCTTATTGGTAAAGAATCCACCTGACAATGCAGGAGACACAGGTTCAATCCCTGGCCTAGAAAGATCCCACTTGCTGTGGGACAGCTAAGCCCACGTGTCACTACTATTAAGCTAGTGCTCTAGAGCCCGTGAGCCATAACTACTGAGCCCATGCACTCCAGGTACTGAAACCCACACACCTAGAGCCCATGCTCCCCAACAAGAGGAACCATCGCAACGAGAAGCCTGCACATCACAGAGTAGTCTCCACTCACCACAACTCGGGAAAGCCCATGTGCAACAGCAAAGACCCAGCACAGCTGTAAACAAACGAATGTCTTTAACAAAAATAAAAGCAGAGATTATTTAATGTGTGAAGATAAGCAGAGCCTCTTTATTCTAAAGAATACAGCCTGTTGAATTCAAAGCTAGGTGGATATGGCTAGGCCCACAGGCTGGTTGCTTTATATGTGTATATCCCAGTATAAGTAGAGATAGAGTCACTCTGTAAGTGTGCCAGGACATGAGAAAGTTTTAGAAACACTGATCTACCCTACAACCATTTTGATTGATGTACAGACTGCCTGCCCTTGGATTTCTCATTCTACTAAACCTATAAATTATATTTGTTTTTGTTGTTTAGTCGCCCAGTCGTATCTGACTCTTTGTGACCCTATGGACAGAAAAAAAAAAAAAAAAAAATATATATATATATATATACACATATATATATAGAGAGAGGTAAACATTAAAATGTTAGTGAAAAAACAAATATATTAAGAGAAAATAAAGAAAAAAAAAAGTCATTCTAACAAAATATACCTCAACTCAGTGACTATTTTTTTAACCTTCCCTTTTTTCCAAATATGTAACACATTCCCTGGTGATAAAAGTAAAAAGAATAGAAAAGGGTAAATGTTGAAGGGAGCAAATTTAATCAAATATCCTCTTGTCCTTTAGCCAGTCAATTATTCTTCCTGAAGAAGTCAAAGTCACTGACTAAGTTTTATTATTTCAGAGAGAGTCTGCATAGAAGCTGTGCAGAAAATAGTTGACATAGCAGGCCTGTGACTGCTCTCCTAAGAGAGACTCCTTAGAAGGCTGGCCATTGGCTGGTGCTTGGAAATGACCAGCTCCCAGTAAAAACCCTGGGCACTGAATCTCCATTGAGCTTCCCTGGGAGATTACACGCCACACCTGTTACCACAATTTGGAGCTGGAGAAAGTAATGTCTCCTCCATGACTTCCTGGTGACAGGGCTCTTGAAAGTTTGCACTAACTTTCCTCCAGACTTTACATCATGTGCCTTTTTCCCTTTGCTGACTTTGCCTTATATCTTTTGCTGTAATAAATCATGTCCATGAATATGACTATACGTTGAGCACTATGAGTCCTCCTCATAAGACACTGAACCTGGCAAGGCCTTGCATACCCCGCACCTGATACACAAGCATATATGACAATTTTACACAGTATATACATTGTGCTAAACCTTATCTTTTGAATATACTGTATGTCAAAATTTTTCTGTTCAGGGTATTTAAGCCCTAAATCTCTAAAGGAGATCAGCCGTGGGTGTTCTCCCATGGAATGACGCTAAAGCTGAAACTCCAGTACTTTGGCCACCTCATGCGAAGAGTTGACTCATTGGAAAAGACTCTGATGCTGGGAGGGATTGGGGGCAGGAGGAGAAGGGGACAACCGAGGATGAGATGGCTGGATGGCATCACGGACTCGATGGACGTGAGTTTGAGTGAACTCCAGGAGCTGGTGATGGACAGGGAGGCCTGGCGTGCTGCGATTCATGGGGTTGCAATGAGTCAGACACAACTGAGCGACTGAACTGAACTGATACTTCTTAATGGCTAATAGTATTAACGTACATGAATGTACCATAATTTAATTCAGCAGTCCTTTATTAGGGACATTTGGGTATGTCCAGTTCAGTTCTTTGTATCAATTCTTTGGCACTCAGCTTTCTTTATAGCCCAACTCTCACATTCACACATGACTACTGGAAAAATCATAGCCTTGACTAGATGGACCTTTGTTGGCTAAATAATATCTCTGCTTTTGAATATGCTGTCTAGGTTGGTCATAACTATTCTTCCAAGGAGTAAACATCTTTTAATTTCATGACTGCAGTCACCATCAGCACTGATTTTGGAGCCCCCCAAAATAAAGTTTGACACTGTTTCCACTTTTTTCCCATCTATTTGCCATGAAGTGATGGGACTGGATGCCATGATCTTCGTTTTCTGAATGTTGAGCTTTAGGCCAACTTTTTCACTCTCCTCTTTCACTTTCACCGAGAGATGCTGTAGTTCTTATTTGCTTTCTACCATAAAGGTGGTATCATCTGCATATCTGAGATTATTGATATTTCTCCCAGCAAACTTGATTCCACCTGTGCTTCAACCAGCCCAGCGTTTCTCATGATGTACTCTGCATATAATTTAAATAAGCAGGGTGACAATATACAGCCTTGACATACTCCTTTTCCTATTTGGAACCAGTCTGTTGTTCCATGTCCAGTTCTAACTGTTGCTTCCTGACCTGCATACAGATTTCTCAAGAGGCAGGTCAGGTGGTCTGGTATTCCCATCTTTTGGAGAATTTTCCACAGTTTATTACGATCCACACAGTCAAAGGCTTTGGCATAGTCAATAAAGCAGAAATAGATGTTTTTCTGGAACTCTCTTGCTTTTTCGATGATCCATTGGATGTTAGCAATTTGATCTCTGGTTCCTCTGCCTTTTCTAAAACCAGCTTGAATATCTGGGAGTTCATGGTTCATGTACTGCTGAAGCCTGGCTTGAAGAACTTTGAGAATTATTTACTAACGCATGAGATGAGTGCAATTGTGTGATAGTTTGAGCATTCTTTGGCATTGCCTTTCTTTGGGATTGGAATGAAAACTGACCTTTTCCAGTCCTGTGGCCACTGCTGAGTTTTCCAAATTTGCTGCCATATTAAGCGTAGCACTTTCACAGTATTTACTATTAGGATTTGAAATAGCTCAACTGGAATTCCATCACCTCCACTAGCTTTGTTCGTAGTGATGCTTCCTAAGGCCCACTTGACTTCGTATTCCAGGATGTCTGGCCCCAGGTAAGTTTTCACACTATTGTAATTATCTGGGTCATGAAGATATAGTATAGTTCTGTGTATTCTTGCCACCTCTTCTTAATGTCTTATGCTTCAGTTAGGTCCATATCATTTCTGTCCTTTATTGAGCCCATCTTTGCATGGAATGTTCTCTTGGTATCTCTGATTTTCTTGAAGAGATCTCTCATCTTTCCCATTCTATTGTTTTCCTCTATTTCTTTGCACTGATCACTGAAGAAGGCTTTCTTATCTCTCCTTGCTATTCTTTGGAACTCTGCATTCAAATGGGTATATCTTTCCTTTTGTCCTTTGCTTTTGGCTTGTCTTCTTTTCACAGCTATTTGTAAGGCCTCTTCAGACAGCCATTTTGCCTTTTTGCATTTCTTTTTCTTGGGGATGGTTTTGATCCCTTTCTCCAGTACAATGTCACGAACCTCCATCAATAGTTTATCAGTCACTCTGCCTATCAGATCTAGTCCCTTAAATCTATTTCTCACTTCCACTGTATAATCAAAAGAGTTTTAATTTAGGTCATACCTGAATACTGTTGTGGTTTTTCCCTGCTTTCTTCAATTTAAGTCTGAATTTGGCAATAAGGAGTTTATGATCTGAGCCACAGTCGGCTCCAAGTCTTGTTTCTGCTGAATGTATAGAACTTCTCCATCTTTGGCTGCAAAGAATATAATCTATCTGATTTCAGTGTTGACCATCTGGTGATGTCCATATGTAGAGTCTTCTCTTGTGTTGTTGGAAGAGGGTGTTTGCTATGACCAGTGCATTCTCTTGGCAAAACTCTATTAGCCTTTGCCNTGAATGTATAGAACTTCTCCATCTTTGGCTGCAAAGAATATAATCTATCTGATTTCAGTGTTGACCATCTGGTGATGTCCATATGTAGAGTCTTCTCTTGTGTTGTTGGAAGAGGGTGTTTGCTATGACCAGTGCATTCTCTTGGCAAAACTCTATTAGCCTTTGCCGTGCTTCATTCTGTACTCCAAGGCCAAATTTGCCTGCTACACCAGGTGTTTCTTGACTTCCTACTTTCACATTGTAGTCCCCTACAATGAAAAGGACATCTTTTTTAGGTGTTAGTTTTAAAAGGTTTTGCATTTTTTCATAGAACCATTCAACCTCAGCTTCTTCAGCATTACTAGTCAGGTCATAGACTTGGATTTCCGTGATATTGAATGTCCAGTCCTTTTCTAATACCAAAACTCTCCAGTGAGAATTTTTGTAAATGGATCACTTGCTCTTTATGTCAGTAGATGTATTTCTTGGGGGGAAAAAAGAAAAAAACTAAGAGAAGCATTGCCAGGTCAAAGGTGATATATATGATTTCATTCTAAATGCTACTGACAGTTGTATTTCTTATAAACCAGCTCAATTTTGCTTTCATTTTACATTGTATGACAATATATGTTTTCCTTAGAATTTCCCAATACTGTAGTTTATTATAAAGACTAATCCTTTGCTAATCTGGAAAGTAGGAAATGAAGCTTCAACTGATTATTACTCATATAAATGAGGCTACACATTTTAAAAATAAAAACCTTTTATATATTTTTTTGCTTACTAGCTTATGCTTGGTTCTTTTTATCTATTATATTCCAAGAATTTTTCTCACTGATTTGCAGTTCTTTAAACATTGAGAAAATTAATATCCTTTTGTGATGTGAGCTGCAAATATTTCATCTCAAATTGCTGTTTACTTATTGCTTTGTTTATGGTAAACTTCAGTGGAGAAATATTTTGTGGTTATATAAATTTTTTGACTTGGATTTGTGTCAAATGGGTTTTCCTAAAACCCATAGTCCTTCAGTTCAGTTCAGTTCAGTTGCTCAGTCGTGTCCAGCTCTTTGCAACCCCATGAATCACAGCATGCCAGGCCTCCCTGTCCATCACCAACTCCCGGAGTTCACTCAGACTCACGTCCATTGAGTCAGTGATGCCATCCAGCTATCTCATCCTCTGTTGTCCCCTTCTCCTCCTGCCCCCAATCCCTCCCAGCATCAGAGTCTTTTCCAATGAGTCAACTCTTTGCATGAGTTGGCCAAAGTAACAACGTATATAAAACAATTCTAGATTTTCTGAATGAAATATAAAATATAAAAGCAAACATGAAATGTACAAAAGTATATTTAAAAAGGAAAACTATAATTTTTTTTTTTTTTTAACATATATAGACATTTATTTTATTCAGATTTTAATTTTGTATATTTCTCTTTTCTAATCATATATTCTTTATGCTGTGATAGATACTATCTATTTATTCAATTTTGCAATGATTAGTTCTTTTATTCTGGAATATAGACTCAAAATGCCAAACTACAAACACATACTTTCTGTGCAGAGGATTTATATAAAAAATTGTGATGCTTGGTAGAATTTCAGGTGGATTACAGCAGAAATGATCACTTATAAGTACACAGATATATATTTTCTGACAAACAAAATATGTTCAAAGTTTGAAAATTTGCTAAAATCCTCAAAGTAAAATGAACATATATATCACATTTTTTATATGTAGAAATTCAAATTCTATTTCAAATAAAATGAATTGGCAAGTTCACATTACATCTGCATCACCCATTTCCGATCTAACATTAATAACATTAACATCCCAAATGACACTTTCTAAGGACATTGTATTTCAACAGGTTTGGTACTAGTGCATAAATAAATCTTAATTTCAGTTTCTAGTTGACATTTCAACTGGCTAATATAAATTACTTGAATTCTTTTACAAGTGAATTTAATTTAAAAGCCTCTAAAAGAAGCTGATGGACAGGATACAACAGTGGCCAACCTCTATATTCACTAAATTTTAGACATGCATATCTGAAATCCCTCAATATTTATTTGACTGTTGCCTTGCAAGAATTATATTTAAGAAAAGAATACTCAGTTAATATACCATCTATTTATTCAAAGTATAACTTATTTCCAGAATATCAAAATTAGAAAACAAATAAAAATATAATAATTTTGCTCTAATAAATTATTTCCTCTCCTTCCCTAATTTATTTCCTTTCTTCCTTCCATCTTTTCCTCCCCTTATCTCCCCCTCCTTTCCTTCTTCTATTACCCACATATCCACCCATTTCTCTATCTATCCATCTTATACCCTTTCTTTCCTTCCTTATATTTAATCAGTTATAATTAATGATGATCAGAGCTAATCTACATGCTGAGTTTCTGTTGAGATCTGTGCCAAGTGGCTACACACATTCCAAGTGAAGTGTGTTACTGATGAGGAAATTGAAGCTTGAAACTGTGAAATAATTTGACCAATATCACAAAAGTGAAAGGTTAGGGGCTGAAATTCAGCTGTTTCTAACTCCAGCCCAGCCTCAACCTATGCTTCCTGGCATATATAAGTATAAATATTTAGACTGTATTTCACCTTTCTATTTGTTTTGGTCACATACTTATATAATTCCCCTTTCATTACTATATACAAGCAGAAACAAAATAGCCTGTAAAGTCATAAAAGGGAACATTATCACCATCACCCCAAAATACAATTCCTCATGGGAAATGAGCCCTTAACTTATACTATATTCTTCACACAACAGTCATAAGTTAGTGAAATAATTTGATCACAGGCAAATAATTTGCTGTCTCCCACAGCATGATAATAAACATCCTGGCTGCCTTAGGATTAGATCCTCATTAAAGGTTTTCAAAGTTGGGCTCACTGGCAACAAATTCCAGGCATGACCACTTGAGCTTATAAAACCAACTCCCTTATGTTGAAAATTTTTCTTAAGGACTTACAGTTTAGCACAGAGAACTATGCTCAATATTTCATAATAACTGATAAGGGAAAAGAATCTGAAATTATTTTATATATATATATAAGGAATCAGACACAACTGAGTGACTAACACATAGAATTATGTTTGTGTGTGTGTGTGTGTGTATATATATATATGTGTGTGTATATATATATATATATATGAATCACTTTGTTATACACCTAAAACTAACACAACACTGTAAATCAACTCTACTTCAATTTACTACACTAAAGCCTTTGACTTATGTATCAAAGCAAAATGAGGAAAAATACTACATTCCCATTCTTACAGAGATGGGAATACCAGACCACCTTACCTGCCTCCTGTGAAACCTGTAGGCAGGGCAAGAAGCAACAGTTAGAACCAGATGTGAAACAACAGACTAGTTCAAAATTGGGAAAGGAGTACATCAAGGCTGTATATTGTCACCCTGCTTATTTCACTTATATTCAGAGAACATCATGTTAAATGACAGGCTGGATGATTCACAAACTGGAATTAAGATTGCTGGGAGAAATATCAACAGCCTCAGATATGCAGATGATACCACCCTAATGGCAGAGTGTGAACAGGAACTAAGGAGCCTCTTGATGAGGTTCAAAGGGGAGAGTGAAAAAGCTAGGTTTAAAACTCAATGTTCAAAAAACAGATCATGGCATCTGGTCCCATCACTTTGTGCCAAATAGATGGGGGAAAAGTGGAAACAGTGACAGATTTATTTCCTTGGGTTCCAAAATCACTGTGGATGGTGACTGCTGCCAAGAAATTAAAAGACACTTGCTCCTTGAAAGAAAAGCTATGACAAACCTAGACAGTGTATTCACTGTCTAGGAGGGACATTACTTTACCAACAAAGGTTAGTAAAATTGAAGCTATGATTTTTCCAGTAGTCATATATGGATGTGAGAGCTGGACTTTAAAGAAGGCTGAAGACCAAAGAATTGATGCTTTTAAATTGTGGCACTGGAAAGACACTTGAGAGTCCCTTGGACAGCAAGGAGATCAAACCAGTCAATCCTAAAGGAAATCAACCCTGAATACTCATTGGAAGAACTGATGCTGAAGCTGAGGTTCCAATACTTTGGCCACCTGATGCAAAGAGCCAACTCATTGAAAAAGACTTTGAAAGGGTCTGGGAAAGACTGAGGGTGAGAGGAGACGAGGGTAGCAGAGGATGATATGGTTAGATAGCATCACTGACTCAATGGAACATGAATTTGAGCAAACTCTCGGAGACAATGAGGGACAGTGAACCCCTTGTGTGCTGGGGTTACAGAGAGTCAGGCACCACTGAGTGACTGGACAACAACAAATAGTTCAATTAGAAAAATAAAATTAAAATATTTTTTCTCTTATGTTCGCTTCTTCACTTAGGAAAAATCCCTCCTTCCTGATCCTATGTCTTCTAACCTTCAGCCCTTAATACTCTAAATTGCTTTTTCTTTTGTCTCTAACCCTGATAAATTAACCAATTTCTTAGCCTGGTGGCTTAGGTGGTAAAGAATGTGCTTGCATGCGGGAGACCTGGGTTCAAACCTTGGTCAGGAAAATCCCCTGCAGAAGGAAATAGCTACCTAATCTAGTATTCTTGCCTGGAGAATTCCATGGACCAGAGGAGCCCACAGTACATGGGGTCACAAAGTGTCAAACAAGGCTGAGCAACTAACACTGGCTATAACTAAATGGTTTCCACAACAGTCCTTGCCTCTTTCCCATCAGTCTCTTAATGTCAACCATTTTGCATAACATTTTTGCGAAAATGTGACGCTCATTGAATTTTTATTTACCTTATAGAGTGTGAATCCCAAGTTTCTTAAAACAAAGTGTGCCAGGTAATAACTCTCACACTCAGAGCTTATAGAGAAAGGAGATAACATAAAATGATACCCATTATCCAATGGTGGTTTAGTCGCTAAGATGTGTCCAATTCTTGTGACCCCATGGACTGTAGCCCACCAGGCTCCTCTGACTATGGGATTTTCCATACTGGAGTGGGTTGCCATTTCCTTCTCCAGGGGGTCTTCCTGACCCAGGAACCAAATCCAGGTCTTCTGCATTGCAGGCAGATTTTTACCAACCGAGCTATGATTTTCTGTTAGACATTTTATATATATCACTACAACCTCCCTTATGATCAAGACCTAAAACTGAAGCTTAGACATTTTAAGTAATGTATCTATCAATATTAATATACAGTTAAAACATGGCTGAACCAGGTTGTGAACCTGTACATTGCTTCAAGTTATTTTCTTTTTATTCCACCACCCAGATACACTGCTCCTTTTGTGAAATTCCAAGTACTGAAATTTTTGTATAATCTGCAACTATACAAGCCCTTCGGAGAAGGCAATGGCATCCCACTCCAGTACTCTTGCCTGGAGAATCCCAGGGACGGCAGAGCCCAATGGGCTGCCATCAGTGGGGTCGCACAGAGTCGGACACGACTGAAGCGACTTAGCAGCAGCAGCAGCAGCAGCATACAAGCCCTTTGGTCACTTATTTGTATTGATTCTTAGACTCTGAGAAACTCCAAAATGTTTTCTTTTTCTGTTCTTTTTTTCTTACTTGGATTTGCTGGTGGCTCAAGCCATAAAGAGTCTGCCTGCAATGCAGGAGACCGGGGTTCAATCCCTGGGTTGGGAAGATTCCCCTGGAGAAGGAAATGGCAACCCACTCCAGTATTCTTGCCTGGAATATCCCAGGGATGGAGGAGCCTGGCAGGCTACAGTCTACAGGGTCACAAAGAGTCAGACACAACTGTGTGACTTCATTTTCTTTCTTTTTCTTTTTCTTGCTTATCTTTGAAAATAGTATAGAATTTTAAAAGTTGATATATTTACTAAAGATTATCTTTCTAATTCATACAGAGTTTTCTTACATATTTCAGATTTATTAGAGGAATTTTTAGCTCCTTACATTTGTAAAAACATGTATACACATACTAGACTTCCCATGTCCTAACTCTCTTTATCAAATATCAGTATGTACCCTCACTTAAGTTTCACTCTGAGGTTTATTAATGAAACGTCTCACTCATTTCCAGTTTTCCTATGTTATTAAACAACTTCACATTCTATAATTGATCCAAATAGGTTCAACAAGCAATGAGCAATGTTGAAATGTCATTCTAAAGCAAATTTTGAATATGAAATTATTTCTATTCAAAAATTTGAATATAAATAAAATAATCATTGAAATTCTAGTGGTCATAATTATTGTGATACTGTTAATTTGAAAAACAAATATACATTCATTTTAAAATGTTATGACTCTTTTAAAATTTATCATAAGATTAGAATCTCGGTGTTCATAAAATTAAAAATCTTTAATATACAAGTAGATGGACTCATTATCCATATCTTAAAATTTCTTTAAGGTCATCATATAGATCCTGTTTAGTACAATTCAGATGCTTAATGCTAATAACCATAGCATAGACCACAACTTAATTTGTTAGAAATCAGTATGACTGGTGACTTAACCTGAATAGAAATCTTTTTGTTTGTTTGAGAAGTTGTTTCAACCTCCTCCATAATACTTGGCACATGTCTATGCCATTACAATAAACTCGACTGTGGATAACAGGATTTTTCTTTAAATGACTGCAGCCTTCATCATATTTTTCCCCTTTTAATCCAAAGTACTATCACTGTATGAGTATTTTCTTTTCAGCTTGGTCTTATCCTCTAATAGCTATAGTAATATGAAACAACAAATTGAATCTTCTAACAAGTACCCTTGATTCATCTTTACACTTTTCATAATTTTTATTTTGACTCACTCATCTATAAAATGAATCTTGGACCAAGTGATTTCCAAAATCCTTTCAGCTTGAACTTTCTATGTGCCTCAAATTGATGGAAAAGCTGTGTACTGCCCAAGCATAGAAAACAATTTTCAGGCTCAGATACATATTTCAAAAATTGCAAGTCCAATAGATACTGCAATAGAATTTTGTCCCTTTTTTTACATTTTACTACCTGAGTAAAGGCACTTCCATATCAAAATGCTACAAATTATAATGCAAATGCCCATTTTACATGTATACAAATAGGTACAGAGAAGTAAGCTATCAATGTTTTGTGCTATGCTATAGTACAGTCAAGAGTTAAAGTTAAGAAAGTGTAAAAAGAGTTGAAGTTTGCCTCGTATTCATCACACATCTGCCTTTCAATCTTCCTTGACAGCTTCCTTTCCTTCCCCTTACCTCAAATCTTCCACTGAAGTAATGTGTCATTTATCACAAGGGAAAATTTCTATGGATGTTTCACAGAATTTCAGGGTTTACAGCTCACTCTTTTGTTTACTATATTCTTTAATGTAGTCTTTGGCAGATGGTAAAAGCAAAGTAATTAAGGAATATAGCTTTATTACTGGTTTAGGATTTGATATTTATCACCAGAAGGTAATTTATAATCTTTGATTCTAAATACCACTATCTAAAGCAAATCTTTTATTTGTACATTCACAAGATTTTAAGGTGTAATGAATGAAAACAAAAACACAGACTCATAAAATTTCAACATTTGTGCTTAAAACTATTTCTAATTTCTTAAATTGAAAAATTCAACATGAGACTTCTTTGTTTCAAGGCACTTTCAAGACAATTTTAAAAGAAGGAAAGCAGATGAGTAACGGAGCTTCTACATGACAAGGCAGCATGAGGGAAAGATCTAGGAAAGAAGTAAAAGAGTGAGATACAAATTTAGCTAGGAAAGCTCTCATGAGAATGACAAAGAGTCATGGTATTTTAAGACCAATGATTCAGATGGGAAAAACATAATTCATAGAAATATCAGCTAGTAAGTGAATTTTTCAAGAAGGAACCAGGCAAACTCAAGGTAATGAGGACTTAACTTTCTTTATAGGAAGGCTCTTAGTGGGCTATTATGAGGTAAAGGCAAGATACCAGTATAGTTAATGGGAATAACCCAGAAAATGTCCACGATTACTACAGTGATATCAAAACTGTAGGAAACATTTAATGGAAGTTTACATTATGTGGGTGCAAGTCTTTTCTCTGTAATTTGTCATGTTATTTTTTAAAATGAACTTTAAAAAAAATAAAATGAACTTTTTATAGTAGTTTTAGATTCATAGAAAAATTGAGAGGAATGTACAAAGATTTTCCACATATACCTTGCTCACATGTACATATGCATAACTTCCTTCCTTGTCTCACCATAGTACAATTGTGTTGACTGAAAGAAAAGTGAGTTTAGCTTTATTCAAGAAATCTACTGAAGACTATAGCCTGGGAAATAGTTTCTCATAAGCTCTGAGGGGACTGCTCTGAATAGATAGGGGAAGAGCCAGTAGGTCTATAAATTTTGATACTGGGAAATATATGAAGTCTAGCATACACCTTGGTAGAACATTCCTGATAATCACAAAAACAGATATCTCAAGTTAATGATTTTAGTACTTTCTAAGTATGGGAAGATGCAAGAATCTGGTGTCATTGAAATTCTTTCTTACATATGCATCTTAACTATCTAGGGGCTATATATCCAAAAAACACAGAATGCTTCATCCTATTTTTTACCATCCTGAATTCCCCCAGGTCACACTGCTGGTAGGCAACTGTAATGGGATGTTACTTTACCCTTTGTATAACTGGGTGATGAGCAAGACTCTGTCCTTTTTGTTTACAGCTTCAATTGATGGACCAACATTAACACATCATTATTACCCAGAAGTCATAGTTTATATTAGGTTTACTCTTGTTTTGTGTCCTCTGTAGGTGTGGACAAATGTATAATGACATGTATCCACCATTATAATACCATACAAAGTAGTTTTACTGCCCTATAAATCTTCTGTGCTCCACTTTCCTCCCTCCCTAACCCATGAACAACTGATCATTATACTGTCTCTATAGTTCTGCCTTTTCCAAAATGCCATATAATTGTAATTATTTATGCAGAATTTTCACCTTGACTTCTTTCACTTGAGATTATGGTGTTTAAGTTTCTTCCATGAATTTTCATGAAGGGTCAAAAACACAAGGATACCACTCAGAGGATCACAATAAGAACACAGTGAGAAACATTAGGAAACTGAAGCTGCCTGAAGGAACAGTGGATTTCTCTCTCCCTTCAGGGTGAGTACTACTGAGTAGAATGGCAGGTAAAGTGATTCACATTCTTATTTTCCCTGAAAAGATTAACTTTGTTTATCTTTAAATATCTTATTTTTGCTAAAGCCCTTAGTTTAAATTTCTTGTCAGTTTCATACAAAATAATATGAGTGCGCTCTATGATTATGGATGGTTATTGTCTGAATAGAACTGTATGAAATGGCATCAGGAACAAAAAACAGGAGGGATTTGTGCAGGAAGATTCTTCCTTTTGCATACTGTGCAGAAAAGAACATGCTGAGGTAAAGTCACCTTGAAAGATATCACCATTTTCTCCCTCCACTGGACAAGGCAGGCATGTCCAGTACCACATGGTAAAAGTTACACTGGGTGTAGGAGATGGGTTTCCATGGATGCTCATGCATACTTGTAATATACAGCACCAGGATTTTTCATTTACCATGGTACAAGAGATAGTTTCTTTTTCCTTCAAGCTTGATGATAAATCACAGGTGGTAAAGGGCCTCAGGATCACAAAGACATTGCGGAATGACTGGGTGTGTGACAGCTGGAGCGGACAGTTGCACTAGTAGATTTTTGTTATGGGGACGACGCGGTTGGTGTTGTCAGATATGCAAAATAGCTGGGAAGTCATACTTTTAAAATTTCTCTAAATTTCAACAATCAATCTTTGCTGAAAAATTAGTCTGACCAACATTACTCCAAACAAACAGAGCACATTTTTAGGCCAGAGACTGCCTAATTCAGTGGGGGATGGTGAAGTGAAATAATTGAAGAGGAAACCGCAACTCTGAAGACACATCTGATCAAAGGTAGGTTTTCCTGAAGAAACACTACCATGGACAGGATCCCTCTGGAAAAAGCCATGCCCATAATCCCCTGGGGCTTCCTTGGTAGCTCAGTTGCTAAAAAATCTGCCTGCAATGCAGGAGACCCCAGCTCAATTCCTGGGTCAGGAAAATCCTCTGGAGAAGGGCTAGGTTACCCACTCCAGTATTCTTGGCCTTCCCTGATGCCTTAGATGGTAAAGAATCCACCTGCAAAGTGGGATACCTGGGTTCAACCCCCGGGTTGGGAAGATCTGCTGCAGGAGGGCATGGCAACCCACTCCAGTACTCTTGCCTGGATAATCCCATGGACAGAAGAGCCTGTCAAGCTATGGTCCATGGGGTTGCAAAGAGTCAGACATGACCAAGCACCTAAGCACAACAAATAATCCCCTGCACACTGAGCTGTACACATGCAAACTGATAGCCTTCCTTTCCCTATCCAAGCCAAGTATACAGAGTGACGCCTACATGCTGAACAATGGCATCTTCTGTTCCCCTGTCACTCTGTCCTACTAATATGTATGTCAGTCCAGACAGCAAAAGATAGAGGGAAAAGTAGCTTAGGAGGTAATGATATATACTGAGGATAAATCTAACAATTGCCTGGAAGGATGAAATCTTCTGACATAGTGAAATTAAGCACAAAGCAAGTTGAGGAAACTTAGTAGTTTTAAAAACAAGACATGAATATTTATTTAAAAAATTAGAGAAACCACTTAAAATTTATTTTTGGTCATGGTAAATTTAGTATTGAGTAAATTGTAAACACCCTTTTTTTCTACTCGCTCCAGGAGATAGTGAAGGACAGAGAAGACTGGCGTGTTGCAGTCCATGGGGTCACAAAGAGTCAAACATGAACAAGTGACTGAACGACAACTTGCTCTGTAGTGCTTCATGTTTTTAACTAATACCTCGCACGATACACTGCACGTGGCAGATGTGCCAAGTTGCTGAATTGATTTGTCACTGCAAACACAGAAGAAAATAAATACTAAAAAACCTTTTATCTATCTCAATGCAAATTTTCTATATGAGACTTACAATTCCCACAGAGATCTTGAAACATAATCAAAAATCTAAAGGGAAAAATATATAAATGGAAAATAGCAGTAAAAAAAAAAAAGATTTAGTCTAGATTTTTTAAGTAAAGTTTTGAGTTCAAAAGTAGTTTAAAATTACAGGAGAATCAGTCCTACTTTGCCTCAACACAGTGGGGGAGAACAGTGGGAAAGAGACAAGGATGAGCAAGGTCTAATCTTTAAATACGTACATTTTCTCATGTATATAGAAGAGTTCCCAAAATATTACAGAGATTTATCTATATCCTTCATCTAGCATCCCCTAGTGTTAGCAGTTTGCATAAACATTGTACAATTATGGAAACCAAGAAATAATTAGAGTCACAATTCTGTTAACTATAGAACATACTTGAATTTTGCCTTTTTTTGTAATGTTCTTTTCCTGTTCCAGAAACAGGCCGGTGTCTCACACCGCATTTATCTGTCATTCAGCCTCATATCTGCAATCTTTAACATTTCCTCCATCTTCCCTTGTCACTGACTGAGTTGTACTGCAAAGGTATTTTGCACAATCTCCTTTGAATTATCTTATTTTTATGGTTAAATTGACTTTATGCATCATGCCAGGGGGTGGCTCATCTTTTTTAACAACTGCCATTATTATATTATTTGCAAGTCTACAGATAGGTACCTTCAATTGTCTATCCTTTTTATAAATATTAAGAATATTGAGTTCAGGTTGGGGGTCACGTGTATACCGATGGCCAATTAATGTTGATGTATGGCAAAAACCATCACAATATTTAAAGTAATTACCTTCCAATTAAAATAAATGAATTAATTTAAAATAAAGAATACTACTACATATATTTCTTGGAAAAATATATCTGCAAGACAAATTCCTAAAAGTTGGATTTCTGAATCAAGAAGAATTCCTGGATATTTTGACAGACATTGCTAAATTGCTCCCAAGTTGGTACTAATTTACACTGTCATCAGCAATGCTCTCCCTACCAATTTTTTAGTAATCTATTTTTTCCCTATATTTGAAATCATGGCTGTTTTTATTTTACGTTTTTATTATAGTAATTTGTGTACAGTTCTTGTCTTCCCTAATATATAGTCAACCTATTGGGGTCAGAATTTGTGCCTTTCAGTGTTTCTGAAATAATGTATTTACACATCGGAGTCTGAGTCTGAGTCTGAAGTCGCTCAGTCGTGTCTGACTCTTTGTGACCCCATGGACTGGGGCCTATCAGGCTCCTCCGTGGGATTTTCCAGGCAAGAGTGCTGGAGTGGATTGCCATTTCCTCCTCCAGGGGATCTTCCCGACCCAGAAATCGAACCCAGGTCTCCCACATTGCAGGCAGACGCTTTACCATCTGAGCCACCAGGGAAGCCCTATTACACATCGGAAGAATTCAGCAAATATTTATTAAATGATTGAATAAACAATGTCAGCATTTGTCAGGGGATGTTCAACTTTAAGGGATTCAATATATTGTTTTCTTCCTTTGTGTGCCGTTTCTCAAGGACTCTCTGTTCCTTATCAGTTCCTGGAAAACAGGAACGAGCAGAGCTGCACACAGTTCTCAGGACTGAGATCATGGGAAAGAGCACCTGCTTGGATTCCCTTCAGTGACTCCCTTCAATGACCCCCTTCAGTGACATTTTAGGACCATCCATTTTGTTGCAACTGGTGGAATTTCATTCTTTTTAATGGCTGAATAATCATTTTATTGAAGATATATAAGCATGGATTTCTGCAAATAAAGTACCCTTGTTTCACTCAAGACTTGGGTCCCTTGGGTCCTTTTCTTGTCGACTCCAGTCCCCAGGTCCCAGTCTCCAAAGACTGTGACAAGTTTAGACTTTAATTCCAGGTTACTTGCCTCAGGCTGCTGCTGCTAAGTTGCTTCAGTCACGTCCAACTCTGCCTGACCCCATAGACGGCAGCCCACCAGGCTCCCCTGTCCCTGGGATTCTCCAGGCAAGAACACTGGAGTGGGTTGCCATTTCCTTCTCCAATGCATGAAAGTGAAAAGTGAAAGTGAAGTCACCCAGTCGTGTCCAACTCTTAGCGACCCCCTGGACTGCAGTCTACCAGGCTCCTCCATCCATGGGATTTTCCAGGCAAGAGTACTGGAGTGGGTTGCCATTGCCTATAGGCACCAGGTCACAACTGGTGAACTACTGTTTCTAAACAATGGTCCAAATATGCAATAAGGAGATATGTACCAGGTAGTCACTAAGCAATCATCATTATCAAGTAATTTTGGCATCAGGGTCTCTGGACTATAGAAATTAAACATAACTTGTCTTACAGAATTGTTATATTCCAATAGTTAAAAGGCTCAAAATGGAGTCACTTTGCTAAAACCACATCATGAAACCAAGACTTAATTATAGTTGCAACTTCTCCTAGGAGTGAAGATTTAGTCAGTCTGGAATTACCTGGCCAAGTGAGGAAATCTTCCCAGTAAATGCCTGACATCCCTTAAAGGAAGGTGACTTTACCACAGTCCACTTTTTCCTCATTACTTCCTCATCCTACCCTCTCCTGCCTAGAAAAGTCTTTCATTTTGTATAGATCCTCAGAGCTCCCTTCTATCTGCTAGATGTGATGCTGCCCGATTCATGAGTCATTGAATAAAGCTAATAAGATCTTTAAAATTTACTTAGCTGAATTTTAGTTTTTAATATTATATAGTAAGGACTTTTATTTGGAGGAGGGAGTGGTTAGTCCCAGCAGCAAGAAATGCATTCTATGTATTTAGCTTGTCAATGTAGTGTTATACAGAAAGAAGATCTAATAAACTTCAGTGAAATTTCACATTAATAGAAAAGAAAAATGTGTAACTGATGACATTTCTAAATGATTTCGCTCTTACAAATAGTTAAGCGGATTATTCAAGCAGGTGAATTACTGTCTCTTAGAATTCTCTCTTGAGTGACCTACTCTTAGTAAAGAACTGTTTGAGTAAGATTTAATGTTCAGAACCACCTGCTAGAGCAGAATTCTTTTTCAGCACAGTCTGTTCACTGCAAAGCTACCACACTGTAAAGGTTGTTTGAAAGGGCAGCAGTTTTCTCTTGGGTGTGTTCTTGGCCCCTTACATCAACTCAATAGTCCCTGAGGCGTGTTGGGCCAAACTTTTTCCTTCGGGCATGGATCAGAACTGTTATGGATGCCTAAGATCTTAAAAATCTCAGAGAAAAGGACTGGAAGAAACTTAATCAAAGGTTACATATTAAATACAGAACTACACATCAGAATTTCAATTTTCCCAGAAAGATTAAGTTTCAGTCCATGACTACAATGATAATATAAGAGTATCTATAAAAAAGTTATGACAAGAACTGTCAGCTCAAAAAAGGTATAGATTATTAATAATTTTCCCATGTATTCTGGAAGCTTATCTTAGAATCTTCAAAATTATAACTTTAAATGTCTTAAAATGAGTGTCTACTTTGCAATTAATGGTATCTTTTGTTATAGAAAAAAAAAAGAAAACTTTCTCAAATTATTCTTTCTCCTATTTATCTTTAAAAAACAACCAGAAATGGCTCTTAGCAGTAGTTTTGACTTGATAAGGAACTTTTATAATATTTTGGTTTAGCTCCCAAAGGCTTTAATTTGGTTCAATTAAAACAATTTTTGCAAGTCTATCACTTCTATATTATTTTATCCCCTCTTAACAAAGGTTATCTGAGAAAATATTAATAGAGCAATTAAGCTGTTGTGATTAATACATATTTCCTCTTGGATATAAATACCTGAAATGGAAAGAAGCCTCAGGTATTTAATTTTGATAATTCCACATTTCTGGCACTACATAGTCACAGCCACAGAGATGTCCCTTCATGGTAAAACCCAAAGTCTCACATTATTTCCCTCAAAAGTTATTTTAGCCTGATGGTTCAGATTGAGGCTTCCACATTTTAACTCCACATTGACTCTGTAGCCACTGACACTCTAATTTAGGCGATGTCTCCTCTACTCCATGCCTGAAATTCATTCAATGATGGAAACTTACATATGAAAAGTATTTTCTTCCTGTCTAAACAAAATCATGAACCTGGAATAAACGAATGGTTTAGTTATTTAGGTTTTAAATATTTGAAAGCTTCTAACCACCTCTCGAAGCAGTAAAGCTATTTAAACCTCTAAATATAGTAATGAGCAATAAACACACACAGTTTGATACTTAATAACCCATATATATTCGCAATTAAAGTGATTGCATCATAATGAGTTTTGCCTCATAGTGGGGGAAACTTGTCTAAATACATGTCACTGGCATTTCAGGTTAAAGTCAATTTTGCATGAGAGTGCCACTGGAGATTGGAAACTCTATGGGTACACTTTGCTGTGGAAAATATTGTCATTATTAAATAATCTTCACTCAATTTGAGTTGTAGAGAGTAGGTCAAGAGGCTCCATTGCTTTTGTCCATTTTTTGCCTGTTTGAAGGCTGCCCAGTCAATGTGCCTGGAGTTCAGACGCTGGAGAGTTCAACCTAATTTTGAAAAATCTAACAAAGGCTGCAGACTCTCAATCTACAAAAGTGTCGAATACAGATTTCAGCAGACAATTCTATACCTTGGTTTTATACAATTTTACACTCATAGAAATAAGCTCTTTCTCAAGCTAAGTTCCTATAGAGGGGCAAGTATTCATTCTGTCTGAAGCATACCTGATAAACAGCTTCACGGAGAAAGAGGTCACCCCTTGACCAAACCTGCTGCTGCTGCTGCTGCTGCTAAGTTGCTTCAGTCGTGTCTGACTCTGTGTGACTGCATAGACAGCAGCCCACTAGGCTGCTCTGTCCCTGGGATTCTCCAGGCAAGAACACTGGAGTGGGTTGCCATTTCCTTCTCCAATGCATGAAAGTGAAACGTGAAAGTGAAATCGTTCAGTTGTGCCCGACTCTTAGTGACCCCATGGACTGCAGCCTACCAGGCCCCTTTGTCCATGGGATTTTCCAGGCAATGACCAAACCTAGACAGCATATTAAAAAGCAGAGACGTTAGTTCTGTATAGTCAAAGCTATGGCTTTTTCAGTAGTCATGTATGGATGTGAGAACTGGACAATAAAAACATCTGTGCATTGAAGAACTGATGACTTTGAATTGTGGTGCTGGAGAAGACTCTCAAGAGTCCCTTCAACTGCAAGGAAATCCAACCAGTCAATCCTAAAGGAAATCAACCCTGAATATCCTTTGGAAGGGCTGATGCTGAAGATGAAGCTCCAACACTTTGGCCACCTGATGTGAACAGCCAACTCTTTGGAAAAGACCCTGATGCTGGGAAAGACTGAAGGCAGGAGAAGGGGATGGCAGAGGGTGAGAGGTTGGATGGCATCACCAACTCAATGGACATGAGTTTGAGAAAACTCTGGGAGATGGTGAGGGACAGGGAAGCCTGACTCCTACAGTCATAGTATGGTAAAGAATCAGACAAGACTGAGCAACTGAACAACAACAATCCCTTAACCACCAGTTAACATATGAACTCTCAGGGTGAAGAACNGGGGATGGCAGAGGGTGAGAGGTTGGATGGCATCACCAACTCAATGGACATGAGTTTGAGAAAACTCTGGGAGATGGTGAGGGACAGGGAAGCCTGACTCCTACAGTCATAGTATGGTAAAGAATCAGACAAGACTGAGCAACTGAACAACAACAATCCCTTAACCACCAGTTAACATATGAACTCTCAAGGTGAAGAACAGCAAACCCACACACTGTAAAGGAAGCTCCTCTAAGGACAGATACTTTCTGCTGAAAGTAGACCAATTCCATGTGCTCCTGCTTGCTGCCTCACCTAGAGCCTAATACAGAAACATATATCATATCCCTGGCCATAAGATACAGAGACACATTGCCATGTCCCTCGTCATGTGTGCTGCCAACGGTCTTCCCTACTCAACTCCTAGCAGAACAACACAAGAGGCCCTAGTGCTGCCCATGTAACAGGGGGCTTGAGGTGATTGAATGGGAAAACTCTGAGATATTTCAGCGATGGAAGATACTTGATGATTTTACAAAAGAAGGAGCAAAGCCTCTGTTTCTCCCCACAGAGAAATTATTGTCAACTCCAGACCTTCTAGAAAATTCTTGAGAAAGAAACACTTAGGAATTCTGACGGAGCATCCGTTTTTGGAATAGACATTCTACAAACACCTCTAAAAGACACGAAGAGAAATAACACATGGTTTTGATTTCAAGATCATAACCTAAAACACAATTTCACAAATATCCATAGAGAAATGGACAGAGGAGAATATTAAGCCAGCTTTTCACTAAAGTCAATAGACTATCTGAACTTTGCCCAAAAAAGACTTTTCAACTTCTGATCCTGAAACTTCCCAGCAGGAATATTAAAATATGATTTAAAATTAAAACTAAACAGTATTATAAATAAGTTACCCTATACTTGTCTTATATACATGTACATGTATATAAAATAAGTTTGAAGCTGTATACTTCTCAAGTATATGTCCTTATTAGAGATCTCAGTCTTCATAAAAGCCGTTAGTATTCTCCCCTACCTCACTGACTCTTCAAGCTCACTCTGGGCACTGATTCACTGACACTGAACAGCTGCTTTCCAGGCAGTTGTCATGGAAGATAACCCTGGCCCACTGCAGCAAAACTAAGCCAAACTTGTTCAAGAGAAATAAAAGTAAATGTCTGGGAGAATTTGCAATAGTTTTAACTCATTTAAGTTACAGAAACCTCCTTTTCATTCCTTAAAAGAAACAGAGATATCTCACAGAAGCCAACATCAGGGATGAAATCAGGCTTCAGAGGTGGATTCATATCTGTATCTTACAGGTGTTTTCCTCTGAATACGTGATCTATGGCTCCCTCTATCTACTGGCCAACTTTTGCTACTTGAGTATATAAGTCTGGCTGAAGATGTCTGCATGCTAGGTCGCTTCAGTCATGTCCAATTCTTTGTGACCCCAGGCTCCTTTGTCCATGGGATTTCCCAGGCAAGAGTACTAGAGTGGGTTGTCATGCCCTCCTCCAGGGGATCTTCCTGACAATCTTGGCTATACATGAGTTTATTTTATAGTTTCAATCTCAAGAAAAGAAACTATCACTATCACCTCACTGTCCCTCTACTGTGCTCACTCCCCCTATCCCAATTACAATTAACAAAAGAAAGAACTATGATTACTCAAGTGGTATCATTGTAGCTCAATTGGTAAAGAATCTGCCTGCAGTGCAGGAGACCCAGGTTCGATCCCTGGGTTGGGAAGATCCCCTGGAGAAGGAAATGGCAACCCAATCCAGCATCCTTGCCTGGAAAATCTCATGGACAGAGGAACCTGGTGGATTGTAGTCCATGGGGTCGCAAAGAGTTGGGCACGACTGAGCGACTAACACACACACATATCATGACTTATGCTGAACTACTAAATCATGGGCAAAGAATAGGGTCTAGAGTAAATACCAGCTTGGTCCACCTTGGAGCAGATTCCTATGCTTGATTCAGCTGAAAGGTTAGAACTATGCTTTATAAAATTGCTGCTCAGTTCAGTTCAGTCACTCAGGCATGTCCAACTCTTTCTGACCCCATGGAATGCAGCACACCAGGCTTCCCTCTCCATCACCAACCCCTAGAGCTTACTCAAACTAATGACCATGGAGTCGGTGATGCCATCCAACCATCTCATCCTCTGTCGTCCCCTTCTCCTCCCGCCTTCAATCTATCCCAGCATCAGGGTCTTTTCAAATGAGTCAGTTCTTTGCATCAGGTGACCAACGCAGATAATGGAGTTTCAACTACAGCATGAGTCCTTCCAATGAATATTCAGGGTTGATTTCCTTTAGGATTGACTGGTTGGATCTCCTTGCAGTCCAAGGGACTCTCAAGAGTCTTCTCCAACACCATAGTTCAAAAGCATCAATTCTTCAGTGCTCAGCTTTCTTTATAGTCCAGCTGTCACATCCATACATGACTACTGGAAAAACCACAACTTTGACTAGACAGACTTTGTTGGGAAAGCAATGTCTATGCTTTTTAATATGCTATCTAGGTTGGTCATAGCTTAGAGCAAGCATCTTTTAATTTCATGGCTGCAGTCACCATCTGCAGTGATTTTGGAACCCAAAATAATAAAGTCTCTCACTGTTTCCATTGTTTCCCCATCTATTTGCCATGAAGTGATGGGACTGGATGCCATGATCTTAGTTTTTTGAACGTTGAGCTTTAAGCCAACTCTTTCACTCTCCTCTTTCACTTTCACCAAGAGGCTCTTTAGTTCTTCACTTTCTGCCATAAAAGTGGTGTCATCTGCCTATCGGAGGTTAATGATATTTCTCCTGGCAGTCTTGATTCCAGCTTGTACTTTATCCAGCCCAGCATTTTGCATGATGTACTCTGTGTATAAGTTAAATGCAGGGTGACAATATAGAGCCTTGACGTACTCCTTTCCCGATTTGGAACCAGTCTGTTGTTCCATGTCCAGTTCTAACTGTTGCTTCCTGACCTGCATTTCTCAGGAGGCAGGTCAGGTTGTCTGGTATTCCCATCTCTTTAAGAATTTATAGCACACATCATTGCTGCTATAAGCACAATCTCTTTAAAGCACACATTATTGCTGCTATCAACTTACTATTATGTAAATTACAGGGAAAAGAAAGGGTGTGGGTGGGTGAGAACTGGGAAGGCAAAACATTGGAGCCCACAGTAGACATTCAGGGATTCCATTTCTATAGAAATTCTAAAATGTAATGTTTAATACTTGATAACATCAGCAGTAACTGCCCTGAGAGGCAGCTTGGTTGAGGCCTTTAGCAGATCAGAAGAGTCTATACAAAGACACCCTCAAGGCATTCACTATGAGGATGTTGTTTAGGATCTTATTTATTTCATGGAGATATACGAGAAACTCATTCCAGATCTCCATATTGAGACAAATATATTTTTGTTTTATGGATCCCAGGGTGTGTAACAAAACATGTTCTCTTCACATTTGCTTCTGGATATTCAGAAGTACTAAGTACATTTTTAGATGTCTTTTATATTTTATCCCCCTTTCTTGCTTCATCTTTTTTTTTAAAAAAGAAACATTATTTTTACCTGTGATTCCTCAATTATTTTAAATCTTTTTCTTTGTGATTTTATGTACCCCTTCTATCTTACTGAATTGATTCTGAATTTTTAAAAATCTCATTTAGAAAAATTATTTTCATATTCAGGTCTGTATCTCAGAAAAAATAATTTTAAATGGAAAATTTTTGTTTTAATTTTTAATGGCAAAACTGAATGTTTTTTGATACTATAAAATGCAGAAAATTTCCCAGGGCTTGCTCAGCAAGTTTCAAGTTATTTTTCTGTTTTGGCAGTACTAGTTAGAAATCTTTCTCTTCCTTCTATTTACTCATGCTCTGTTGTAATTACTGCTTCTTGGTCCCATAAGTCTTCAAGTTTCCTTCCAAAAGTAAAGATAACATTTTAAAAAATCCTCACATGGTTAGAAATTTCAAAACATATACCCAAAAGGTACAAAATGAAGAGTAATGCTGTGTTTCAAGCGGCTTTTCATGTGTCAAGAAAAGAATATCTGCCTGTGTTTCACTCCACAGGGAGACAGGCATATACGTGACCCTCCTCTGAAGTACTGACTCTATACAAACTCAGAATCTCTTTTACTCCACTTGCTATTGAAATACAAGTCGTTCAGGTAAGTTTTCAGCATACCCTGGATAGCCAGATTAGAAAGTCATCTATCTAGAAGTGCTGCATTTATCAGAAGCACTGCAGTTAACTTGTCCATCTCAGCTCTTAAAAGAGCTCTTTCTGTCTTTAACCCAGGCAAGGTGCTAAAGGCCCAGCCCTTCGGCATCTCTAATTCAGTTATGGCCTCACATCTAGGCATTCTGGTGTCTCATGGTCAAGTGCCTCGTAACTAGAAAACATCCTATCACAACTGGATAAATCATTTGCTTTCTAGCCAATATCTACATGTGTTTGACCTGTTAGAACCCACAAAAAAATGCTAAAATAGTGATGTATTCACAATTAAACTAATTAAATAAGCATATTCTTTTGAACACTCTTTCAGCTATACCTGTGTCTCTTGACTTCTTCCCCCTTAACCTGTATTTCCCAGATACATACTAATTCTTGCAACTCCACTCTGTGGAGGGTGATGTCATCTATAGGTGGGGTGACTCCAAGGAAGGAGGCTGGAGTTGGGATGCCAACCACCAGGAGTCTTATAGCTCAGGAAACTTTCAAAGCTCTTACATCCCAGACATTCCAGCATCCTTTGGGTTCAGTAGGCTTGGCTTGGCTGCAGGAGGACCTCCCCACATCCCCAGAGCTGGAGATTCTCCCGGTCCTTCAGTAGATGGCTCATTGTCAGGCACATCTTCCTAGCACCCTCAGATCCAAGACACTCCAGCCCTGGGATCCAAGTCTGCTCAGGTTCCAGGGATGTGACACCAGCCTAGGTCACCATGTCTGAGTGGACTTGAGTCAGCATTTCCTTTTCTTTTTTTCCTATTGTATCATTTGAATTGGGGCATATATGTGATTTACAATGTTGTGGATCTTTTCCCCCAATAGACAGCAGTTTTATTCACTTATTGGAGAAGGAAATGGCAACACACTCCAGTATTCTTGCCTGGAGAATTCCATGGACAGAGGAGCCTGGCAGGCTGCAGTCCATGGGGTCACAAAGAGTTGAACACAAATGAGCAACTTTCACTTCAACTACACTTAAATCCTCTCTTTTCAGAAATCTTCAGCGATGATACTTCAGATTGCTAGCAGGGGGGTACCAAGAGTTATCATTTACTGAAGTAAAAATGACTGACCTTTGACAGCAACTCACTGCTAGCCTTTAAAATAGCAATCACTATTTTTACTCCATTCTCTCTCTAAACATGTTAAGCACCAAGCACTGCATTTGTAAAAGTTAACAAGACACATTTTCCTGATCCTTGAGCAGCCTGAAGCCCAGTACAGGTGACAGAAATTAAAGAATTAAGTTATGACTTAATGTGTATGAGGGAAAAAGCTGAAGCAATGACGAAATGCTCTTAGAGAATATTAATAGGACAAAGGAACCAATTTGGGATAAATTTTAAAGATATATTGTCCTTTGCGCTGAATTTTAAGATGGGTGATTAGAGGTTTGGAAAAGAAAGGATGTCACAGCAGGTGCCTAAGACACAATCTGGTTAAAGAGCCACAGCAGGGCTTCTCAATTTCAGCATTCCTGGCACTTAGGGCTGGAAAATTCTTTGTTGTGGAAGGTTTCTCTGTGCATTTTGGCATGTACCTGGCCTCTACTCACTACACATCTGTAGCAACTCCCACAAACGAAGTTATGACAAATGAAAATGCCTCCAAACATCACTAAATATTCCCTGAGACTGAAAGCAAAACTGACCCTAGTTGAGTACAACTGACCTACAGGAATTAAATCATCAAATATGGGCAGGGGCTGGTTAATGGTAACTGACAGGGAGATTGGTGCCAGACTGAAGGGTCTTATGTTGTTGCTGTTTAGTCACTATGCCATGTCTGATTCTTTTGCAGCCCCATGGACTGTAGCCTGCCAGGTTTCTCTGTCCGTGGGATTTCTCCAGCAAGAATACTAGAATGGGTTGCCATTTCCTTTTCTAGGGGATCTTCCCAATCCAGGGATCAATCTCATGTCTTCTGCATTGGCAGGCAGATTCTTTACCACTGAGACACCAGGGAAGCCCAAAAGGTCTTAGACACCATGCTAAAATTATGTTGAATGATTTGGGACATTTAAACAGAGACCTACATTTCATTCATACTAATTTGTATGTCTCTCCAAATAAACCCTGAATACTTAAGACTTTATAAGCAGTTTAATGCTGCATATATCAGAGATATTAATCAATTCCTAAGTGTACCCTGTAAAAGGCTACTTCTTGTTTCCAGTACATATTTGACTGTACAATTTCTCCTCCAAATGCTGTTTAATCCTATTTTTAGGAATTTCTTAGGTATCATCATTGACATCACTCCATTCTGTTGCCTCAAAGCAAGAATGGCACTCAAACAACATGCTTCTGAATAACCAACAAATCACAGAAGAAATCAAAAAAGAAATCAAAATATGCATAGAAACGAATGAAAATGAAAACACAACAACCCAAAACCTGTGGGACACTATAAAAGCAGTGCTAAGGGGAAAGTTCATAGCAATACAGGCATACCTCAAGAAACAAGAAAAAAGTCAAATAAATAACCTAACTCTACACCTAAAGCAACTAGAAAAGGAAGAAATGGAGAACCTCAGGGTTAGTAGAAAGAAAGAAATCTTAAAAATTAGGGCAGAAATACATGCAAAAGAAACAAAAGAGACCATAGCAAAAATCAACAAAGCCAAAAGCTGGTTCTTTGAAAGGATAAATAAAATTGACAAACCATTAGCCAGACTCATCAAGAAACAAAGAGAGAAAAATCAAATCAATAAAATTAGAAATGAAAATGGAGAGATCACAACAGACAACACAGAAATACAAAGGATCATAAGAGACTACTATCAGCAATTATATGCCAATAAAATGGACAACGTGGAAGAAATGGA
>SJYT01003455.1:701918-719481 GCA_006410635.1 Cephalophus harveyi | reverse complement strand
GTATATCCTACATCCTCCATCTTCATTTTCCTTTTCACTGTAGTATATTTTTAAAGAATTCTTTAACAGGTTTCTTGGTTATTCAGATATCACAGTATATCTTTAATTTATTCTTATACTTGGTAATTTAACCGGGCATGCACTTCAAGGTTATTTTCCCTCAAAACTTTGAAAATATCATTTTATTGCTTTCCAGCATCTGTTGTTGCTAAAGAGAATTTTATTGTCAGTTTAATTTTCACTTATTTTGTCAATCATCTGGCAGCTTTTGAAATGGTCTCTTTAATCTTGATAGTCTTCAGTTCAACTATGCTATGTTTAAGTCAAGTTTGTTTCTGTGTTTTTAATTTTTTATCTTATCCAGAACTCCAAGAGATATGTTAAATTGAAGATCTAACTTTCTTTAATATTTGAAAATTCTTAGCTCTTGTCTGTTCAAATACTGCTTTTCTCTTTTTCAGTTTCTATTTTGGGATCTCTTAGAATCTTGATATATCTTCCGTGACTCTCATTTACTGTCTGTCCCTTTTATCAGTGATATGTAGTAGGGTGACTGCATTAGTAACGTTTTCCTGTTTTCTGCTTTACACCCAGTCCAGGGCTTTCCTTCCTCTTGCTTTTTTTAAAATTTTATTTTAATGACTATATTTTTATTTTAATGAATATATATCAGCATCAATGATTACTATGCCAACAAAGGTCCGTCTAGTCAAGGCTATGGTTTTTCCAGTGGTCATGTATGGATATGAGAATTGGACTGTGAAGAAAGCTGAATGCCGAAGAATTGATGCTTTTGAACTGTGGTGTTGGAGAAGACTCTTGAGAGGCCCTTGGGCTGCAAGGAGATCCAACCAGTCCATTCTAAAGGAGATCGGTCCTGGGTGTTCTTTGGAAAGAATGATGCTAAAGCTGAAACTCCAGTACTTTGGCCACCCCATGCGAAGAGTTGACTCATTGGAAAAGACTCTGATGCTGGGAGGGATTGGGGGCAGGAGGAGAAGGGAATGACAGAGGATGAGATGGCTGGATGGCATCACCAACGCGATGGACTTGAGTTTGAGTGAACTCCGAGAGATGGTAATGAACAGGGAGGCCTGGAGTGCTGCAATTCATGGGGTCACAAAGAGTCGGACACGACTGAGCGACTGAACTGAACTGAACTGATACTTATTTTTTGATCCCTTCTACCTACACTTTGTTTCATTCTATTTTGCTTCACATTTTTTCTATATATGTGATTTGTAATGTGTTTTGAACACTCTAAACATGCTCCTTTTAAGTGTTATTATTGTTTTATAAAATCAATTTTGTTTTGAGTAAAATTATCTTTCATTGTTGAGTCTGCTTTATTTAGTATGTTCTTTCCCCCATGTTAATTTACCAAGATATTGATGTTAGCAGCATGAGACCCTCTGTCTTCATGAGGGTTTGTAAGGATTTACTCTAAAAAGGAAGGGCTTTTCCCCTCCCTTCTTTCTTGCTCTTTCCCCTCATTTCCTGACATCCTTCTCTGTTGGATGCTTTTTAAATTACCTCCAGCACCTCTACCTCCCCAGATTCTAAGTTAAGAAACAGATCTTAAAATAAGGATTTAAAGTGACTTTTACAAAGTTTGAGTCTACAGCACATCCAGTAGGGAACCAACGTCTGCTTTAAAAGTAGTCTATCTGGGCCCCCGAATGTCACTAGTCCCACGCCTCTATATAAAACCTAAATCTTGGCAGTGTTTATAGGGCATTAGTTTGCTTTCCTTTTCTTTGACGGGGAGGGGTGGTGGTCCTCACTAAGACACTGGTTTCATGAGTGACTCAGGTCTATTTCCGCACCATAAGGGCTGTTTTTCATTCCAGTTACCACCTGGAGGTGAATTCCAGACACCATTGTCCACCTGCAGACCTGGGGCCAAGTGGGTCTATAGTTTCACATTTACTCATAAACTTCCTTTATCTTTTCCATTTTTAGTACAAAGTGCAATTCATAAAATTAAAAAATTACTAAAAAATTTTTTTTCTTCTCAATAATATCCATTCGTAAGGAAAATAAATTTGTATGTATCAAAGTGATATTTTGATTAATTTAAAATAGAAATGACTTTTCTCCCCTCCCTTCTTTTATTTGTATCACAACCTACCCAACTTTTTGTAATATCAGGGACTTAGAATTATAATGCATTAGGAAAAATGAGCAGTGTTTAAATAGATTAGCTATGATGGGATGGTGAAAAACTGATGGAAAAAATAATCTTTCATATGTTATTGGGATTTTCCAGTATATATTCTGACTTTAATGTTTAGCATTTAGTAGTATGCATTTTTTTGCAGAAATAATAAGTATTCATATTATGCTTTTTCTTCTGTACACTTACAAACAATTCATTTTTGAAGTATAGTTGATTTACAATGTTAAATTAGTTTCTAGGTATATAACATAGCATTTCAAAATTGTATAGATCATACTCCATTTAAAGTTACTATAAAATATTAGCTATATTCCCAGTGCTGTATACTATATCTTTTTAGTATATTTATTTTACACATAGAAATCCAATTTCTAATAGAGTGATAGTTTACAAAGAAAGAGCAGACGGAAGATTTAACTCTGTGAACATTAAGAGAATCTGTCTAGGTTTAGTGTGTCAAACCAGATGACCCGCCCCCCAACACCCCTGCCAAAAAAAAAGAGCAAACAGAAAATAGGAAATTGACCCTATGAGCAAAACCTAAGGAATGTGAAAAACAAATTCCTTAGACTAAAGATGACCTAATAAAAGGAGGACTGGTAAAAGACAATTAGATGTATGGAGTCAAATATCTATTTCTCTATAAACAACAATCAGAATGAGGACAGGGAAGGAAGAAAGGAGGGAGGGAGGGAGGGAAGGAAAGGGAAGAAAGAAAGAGAGGGATAGACAGAGGTGGAGGAAGGAAAGGAAAAAAAAAAGAGAAAAAGAGAGAGAGACAAGGCATGAAAGATAGGATGGGAACTTAGTGAATACACAAAACTCCTTGATTCTAAAGATTGTAAGCTATGAATGCAAAATCTTGGTCACTGGGGACTATTCAGCAAAGTGTAAACAGCTCTCTTTCTGAGCCAGTTTAATATACTTAAATGGCAGCTTTAGCTGAGAACTTGACTTCCTGAAGTTCCTTCTAGCTTAGTCATTCTCTCTCATGTCTTGGAGCTAGACAGAGTGCCTCATAAAAGTTCTTTCAACTTCTGCATATTCTTGGCCTGAAAGTTGGAGCGAGTTCTGCTGAGATTTGCATTTCCGTATTACTGATCTAAGAGGTTTGTGAGCACACATAAACCTTTGGATACTGATTGGAATTGCACTCAAGAGCTTCTTGGGTTGTCTGCTACTTAATTAGACCTTCCACACAGGGAAAGAGCAATGAGCTGGTGTCCCATCTCCAGCAGATGCTTGTGCCAGATGTGCAGAGAAACACACACTCCATTTCCTATAATATTCTCTGTTGTTCATTTTTATACTGTAGCAAAGAAGCCTTTCTGAGAATACTCCTAGAATTTATGATGAAAACAAAAAATGTAAACACTAAAAGAGCTAATCTCTATTTCAATATTTTTGCTGTGTATGCTTTTAATGTAGATTCTCTCTTCTCTATTGTTCTAGTGCTTATACTTTAACTTCTACACAGTCATTTTTGATGATTCTAAATTGGACTTCCTGTGCACCAAAAAGAGGCCTGATTATCCCCTATATCCCAGAGCACTGGATGATGATGCCTGAAATTCCACAGTCAGAAAATCTAGCCACCTTAGGGCAGGCTTTGATAAAATGTGATGTTGAGAGCACTGATACTGATGTAGTGGAGAAAAAGAGAAGAAAAGAACATTCCTGAGGAGATGTAAAGATTTTAAAGAAAAAATAAACTAATAATAAATTATATCCATTGTGGTATTTTGCTAAAGGCAGTCTCTTTAAAGCTTCTCATAAAGGCATTAGAGGGAGGAACTCAACCAGGACATCCAGTCAGGCAGCAAGTTTCACTTACTTAGAATTACTACAGATTTTGCCAGTAAAAATACCAATAATGTCATTATTTGTTATCTGATACCTTGCTACATTGATGAAAGAATACATTTGAGAATGCTTTTCTAGAATTAGCTGAGTCTGTATTTAGGGGTCTCTTGGAATTGCAGTCATATTCTTACTTCACATAGAATGAGGTATAAGAGAGGGAGTATAGGTTTTACAGGTAAATAATATGATAGTTACTATTCTGTGTCACAGTCTCTGAGCTCCTGTGTGACACACAGAGTTTACAATTACTCATGTATAGAGTCATTAAGTTCACATGATAAAAATATGCAAAGCATTGCACAGAGCTTAATGCCTGTTTGGTGTCCAGTGAATATTAGCTTCCAACATTCTCTGACATAACTGCAGAAATCTATTTTGATCCACTTCTGAGAGTAATGAAAAAAAAAAAAAAATCAACAAATGGGACCAAATTTAACTTAAAAGCTTTTGCACAGCAAAGGAAACCATCAGCAGAACAGAAAGAAAACCCACAGAATGAGAGAAAATATTTGCAAATGAAGTGACTGACAAGGGATTAATCTGCAAAATATGCAGACAGCACATGCAGCTCAACAAAAAAAAAAAAAAAAAAAAACCCTGATAAAAAAAAGTGAGTGGAAGATCCAAACAGACATTTCTCTGAAGAAGACATACAGATGGCCAAGAGGCACATGAAAAGATGTCCAACATCATTAATTATTAGAGAAATGCAAATCAAAATTACAAAGAGATAGCTCTTCACACTGGTTAGAACAGCCATCATCAAAAATTCTACAAACAATGGGACTTGCCTGGTGGTCAAGAGAAAACCCTAATTCAAAAAGATAGATGCACCCCAATGTTCACTGCAGCGCTGTTTACAATAGCCAGGACATGGAAGCAACTTAACTGCCCATCGACAGAGGAATGGATAAAGACGATGTGGTACATATACACAATGGAATATTACTCAGCCATAAGAGAGAATGAAATAATGCATTTGTAGCTACATGGATGGACCTAAAGATTGTCATACTGAGCGAAATAAGTCAGACAGACAAAGATAAGTATCATATATCACATATATCACTTATATGTGAAATCTAAAAAAATAAATAGTACAAACTTATAACTTACTTAAAAAACAGAAATAGAGTCACATATAGAAAACAAACTTATGGTTACTAAGTGAGAAAGCTGGGGGTTAAACTGGGAGTTTTAGATATGATATACACACACTACTATATGGAAAAGATAACTATAAAGAACCTAATTATATCACAGGGAACTCTGTTCCATGCTCTGTAACAACCTATATGGGAATGGAGTCTAGAAGACAATGATATATCAACATGTATGTGTATGGCAGATTCACTTTGATGTACACCTAAAACTAACACAACATTGTAAATCAACTATATTCTAATTTAAAAAAAAATCAAGGTGGCAAACAAAATATAAAAGTATGAATCATAATTTTTAAAATCTTTCTGAACATATATCTGTATATTCACTGGGATAGGAAAGGAAATGCAGGAAGAGTGACAGGAAGGGAGATAAATTCCAGTTATTGATACCCAGTTGTAATGTCTGAATTTGTTCAAATAAATATTTATAGCTCATGGAATTTAAAATTATTTATAAATCAGATGATCAATGAAAAAATAAATTAAAAACAGACAAATATTAGTTTCCTGCCCACTACTCCCACCCCCACTGCCTAAATTTTCTCTAAAGGATAATTTTTTCATAGTGAAATTGAAAGTATTAGTCACTCAATCATGTCTGTCTCTTTGTGACCTCATGGACTGTAGCTCCCTAGGCTCCTCTGTCCATGGGATTCTCCAGGCAAGAATGTTGCAGTGTGTTGCCATTCCCTTCTCCAGGGGATCTTCCCTACCCAGGATCAAACCCGGCTCTCCTATAATACAGGTGGATTCTCTACTGATAGGACCCATCCTTTATGTCCCCTCATGGGCTTCCCTGGTAGCTCAGCTGGTAAAGAATCTGCCTGCAATGCCGGAGACCTGGGTTCGATCCCTGGGTTGGGAAGAGCCCCTGGAGGCAGGCATGGCAACCCACCCCAGTATTCTTGCCTGGAGAATTGCCATGGACAGAGGAGCCTGGCGGGCTATAGTCCATGGGGTCACAGAGTCGGACATGACTACGTGACTAAACACAATGAAGTCGCTCAGTCGTGTCCGACTCTTTGCGACCCCGTGGACTGTAACCTACTAGGCTTTTCCACCCATGGGATTCTCCAGGCAAGAATACTGGAGTGGATTGCCATTTCCTTCTCCAGGGGATCTTCCCGACCCAGGGATCGAACCCGGGTCTCCCGCATCAGAGGCAGACGCTTTAACCTCTGAGCCACCAGGGAAGCCCTTGTTCTATGATAAATATCATCTAATGATATCTTGCCTTTGGATTCTTAGATAAAACTATCTCACTTTTCTATCACAGTTTATGTAAAATCTAATGCCTTGTCAAAAATTTCAGCAAATGTCCCCAAACTTCCATTCATGGTTATATTTGGACACTAGTTTCTGCCCCAGGGAACTCTTATATTCCCTTACATTCCACCTTCTGCAGCTATGCGTTTCTCCCAACTTGATGTGCATCCCCATATGAAAAAACTTCTTATCCTTGATTTCTACCAAAAATTTACATAAGCAACAGAGGTAATACCACAAAGATGGAAGAACTCAGAACAATACATACCACTGTCCCTACACTTTCATTGCCTCTCTAGCATGGGAAATTTCTTACTGGACATCCTTTTCCCCAGGTTCAGCCCCTAATCAAATTGCTTTGCCTTTTCTTCCAACTGTTTTCCTTCATTGTTTTCATATTTACCCCCACCACTAATTTCCATTCATCTCTTAGGTATCCATCCTGTATTTTCCCCGCTTGCTTCTTCAGAAGCTTTTTCTGTCTGTTAAGTTAGTAGAGCACATTCAGTTTCTTCACCAAGAAGAGCCTAGATTCCCCACTATTAAACTATATTTTTTATATCACTGTAAGAGTGCTGGATATGCTTACTGAAAGTGAGTATTTTGAATGACACTTCTTTCCGTAAATGACTGAAATATAAAGGTGAACTGCCCTTCCACAGGATATCAACACAAGCTTCACTTATTTTTTTTCCTGTTTTTGTTGTTGTTCTATAGTGAACCACTTTTAGCATTCACATATCACTTTTAAACTGTACACTGAACCTCTGCAAGAATAAACAAACATATTATTATAGTCAAAACAAGTCTTTCTAAAAAGGAGGAAGAAAGGTAGGGGAAGGGTCAAAGGCAAAGTCAAGGCCAAGGGCAAGTCCAAACAGCTAGTGTGAGGCCAAGTTCAAAGTCAACCTCAAATTCAATCCAAGGTCAAAGTCAAGGTCAATTCCTTTTCCTTGTTTTAATAATTGCTGCAAGTGATTCTGTTGCATGCTGAAGTTAGCAAAGCACTATTATAATGAACAAACTTTCACTGTATCCTCTTCTTTTTTAAAAAAATTGGAGTTTAGTTGCTTTACAATGTTGTGTTGTTTCTACTATACACCATGGATCAGGTATAAGTTTACATATATTCCCTCCTTGACTCTTCCTCCCATTCCACTCCTCTATAATACCACTTTTGTAAAAAATTCTATTAAAAATCATTCTAAAGCATTTTCTTTTTATTTATTTTTTTAAAAAAGACTAGGGCTATCCTATGATCCAGCAATCCCACTCCTGGGTGTGTATCTTGAGAAAATCATGGTTTTAAAGGATACATACACCCCAATGTTCACTCCAGCACCGTTTACAATAGCCAAGATATGGAAGTCCCTAAATGTTCATCGACAAAGGAATAGATAAAGAAGATGTGGTACATATATACAAAAGAATACTACCCAGCCATTAAAAAACAATGAAATAATGCCATTGGCAGCACCGTGGATGGACCTGGAAATTCTCATACTGACTGAAGTAAGTCAGACAAAGAGAAATATATGATATGGCTTATATGCAAAATTTAAAAAAAAAAAAAAAAAAGAGAGAGAGATACAAATGAACTTATTTATAAAATAGAAACACAGACTTAGAGAATGAATTTATGGTTACCAGGAAGAAAGGTCAGGGGAAGGATAGTTTGGGAGTTTGGGATTGGCACACTATTATATTTAAAATATATAACCAACAAGGACCTTCTGTATAACACAGGGAACTCAGCTCAATACTCTGTAATAACCAAAAAGGGAGAAAAATTGAAAAAGGATACTAGTATTGGTATAACCAAATCACTTTACTGTACATCTGTAAGTAACATATCATTGTTAATCAACTCTTCTCCAATATAAAATAAAAATTAAAAAAAATAAAATCCGATTAAAATTTTTTCTAAAGAAAAAGTCTTTCTATACTTGTTCATTTATTCCTAACACTTGAACATTCAATACTAGAGCTCTCCAGTGCTGCTTTGACTCAACTAGTCTGCAATCCTCATCAGGGGAGTGATTATTTTTTACCTACTGCTAGGTCCCTGACATAGTGCAACAGTGTTTGGAGGTCTCTAATGCAAATGTGAGATAAAGCTTTAGGCTGGAGTTATCTGAAGACTCGACTGAGATATGTGTGCAATATGACCTCTTCATTCCTATGGCTGGCCTTTCAGTGCCCCTTTCTGTGGTCTCTATTAGAAAGTGAAGTCGCTCAGTCGTGTCCGACTCTTTGCGAACCCAGGGACTATAGCCTATGAGGCTCCTCCGTCCATGGGGTTTTCCAGGCAAGATTGCTGGAGTGGATTAGCCATTTCCTTCTCCAGGGGATCTTCCCAACCTAGGGATCGAACCTGGGTCTCCCGCATTGCGGGCAGACACTTTACCATCTGAGCCACCAGGGAAGTAGGTCAGGGCTCCAAGAGATAAAGGAAGTAAATACTAACCCTCTAACAGTCTGGGTATGAAATTAGCAGAATGCTACACTGAGTGCTCCTGTCCCCCCAGAATTCATGGTAAATCTTAATGCTCAATGTATTTGGAGGCAAAGCCTTTGGGAATTGATTAGGTCATGAATGCATAGCCTTTATGACTCTAACAGTGCCCTTGTAAACCAGACTCTAGAGAGTTCCCTGGAAGCTCCTACCATGTGAGGATACAATGAGAAAAGGGAATTCTAGGATGCAGGCTCTCACCAGAACCCAACCTCACTAGCTCCCTGATCTTGGACTTCCTAGCATCCAGAACTGTGAGTAATAATTGATGTCTGTAAGCCTGTCTAAGGCTTTTCTGTTATAGCAGCCCAAATGGACTCAGACGTGTAGTATCACTTCTGCCATAACTCACTGGTCAGATGTCCCTGGTAGGTCAGCCCAGATTCAAGGGAGGGAACTACCTCCCACTTTTTGATTGGATGAACATCTTTACCAGCAGCACCTACATTAAGCCCTATTTCATCGATCTGTGTAGTGATCAGGCTCCATACAAAACTAGAAATATACATTCTCATTTAATGGCCATAGCAACTCACTGAGGTTATTATGCGTCAGTATGGGCAGCCGACAGCCATGGTTACAGTGAGTTGTAAAGTGTGCTACTGGTCCTTGTGGTCTGACTTTGATGCCCAGACATTTTATTATCATGACATATAGGCTCTGATTTAGTTCACCAGAAGATTCTGCTAGTACGATTTATTGTCATCTATCTTCCAGGGTGTGTCCAGCAACACTGATATATTCATATATTTCTGAAAACTCCAGACAGTTGCTTTTGCAAACAACAGATTGCAATTCAACTTGCAATTTTTTTTAGTCCACTGCCAGCTGACTACAGGAACCTATGACAATAGATTGGACATTTATATAATACTAGATCATGGTTGCTTTTGAGGAGACAAAACTACCTATGTTTATATTCTGTTTATTTTTAAAATTTACAAACATATATTGGCTTGATATTGGTTGACAAGCTTGGGCAGAGCTTGGAATATTTGCTTGCTCAGGAAGGCATGTCATAATTTTTGGAAGTTCCTCTTATTCCTTTAATAGCAAACAAATTGACACAATAATCCTATCTTCTAGCTGAATCTCTCTAGTCCTTAATCTATGAAAAGACCTGGCACATGAACACTGAAGTAAATTTATATAATGGAGAAATACTATAGGTTGCTTTCTTTCATGAGAAATATTCATAATAATCTAGAATATCCTGTATAACAAGTCTGTAAAACAGAAAGTATTATTCATTTTTAGCAGGAAGTGTTTTTTTGATATTAAACTAATTTCTTCTTTCTAGTTGAACTTTTCTTTTTTCTCATGATTTCTTACTAAAAGATTTCCACACTTGTAAAAGTAAATATTTTTTAAAAAGGAGACTAAAATTTATTTAGTAAAGTGCTTTACACCTTAGGATTGTGTATGTGGGGATTCTCTGTTCAAAGCTGTCACTAAAATATACAAATAAAAAGACAACATGGTATAGATTTTAACACAGTATTGCAGATTGTAAAGTCGTTTAATCCATCCTTCTTGTCTAAAAACTACTCTAAGAAGCTGATAGTCTCAAAATCTATTAATAATGAAAACAAAAAACTTCACATTCTGAATGTCATACTCAGTGATATATTTTCCTTTCACTCTATAGGTAATCATTCTGTTAGAAACCCACCATGATTGAATATTATTATAGGTTAGTCTTAGCTTCTTTCTTAAATTTTATTTTATTATTAAAGTACAGTTGTGCTAGGTTCAGGTGTACAACAAAATAATTGTTACATATATGTGTGTATATAGATATACACACACACATATACATCTATATGTATATATATTCTTTTTTCAGTTTCTTTTCCCATATAGGTTATTACAAAATACTGAGCGCAATAATATGAAAGTGAAAGTTGCTCAGTGGTGTCCAACTCTTTGCAACCCCATAGACTATCAGTCCAGTTCAATTCAGTCAATAGTCATGTCCGACTCTTTGCAACCCCATGGACAGCCTTGCTGTCCATCACCAACTCCCAGAGTTTACTCAAACTCAAGTCCATTGAGTCAGTGATACCATCCAACCATCACATCCTCTGTTGTCACCTTCTCCCACCTTCAATATTTCCCACCATCAGGGTCTTTTCAAATGAGTCAGTTTTCCGCAACAGGCGCTCAAAGCATTGGAGCTTCAACTTCAGCATCAATCCTTCCAATGAATATTCAGGACCAATTTCCTTTAGGATGGACCGGTTGTATCTCCTTGCCATCCAAAGGACGCTCAAGAGTCTTCTCCAACACCACAGTTCAAAAGCATCAATTCTTTACCACTCAGCTTTCTTTATAGTTCAACTCTCACATCCATACATGGCTACTGGGAAAGCCATAGCTTTGACTAGTAGGACTTTTGTTGGCAAAGTAATGTCTCTGCTTTTTAATATGCTGTCTAGGTTGGTCATAATGAATTCTCCAGGCAAGAATACTGGAGTGGGTAGCTGTTCCCTTCTACAGGGAATCTTCCCATAACAGGGATCGAACCCAGGCCTCCCACGGTGCAGGTGGATTCTTTACCAGCTGAGCAACCAGGGAAGCCCAAGAATACTGGAGTGGGTAGCCTATCGCTTCTCCAGTGGATCTTCCTGACCCAGGAATTGAACCAGGGTCTCCTGCACTGCAAGCGAATCTTTACCAGCTGAGCAACCAGGGAAGCACTTCAAATATATATAAATAAATAAAATATAAATTATATAAAATAAAATGTATGTAAATAAAAATATATTTATTTAAATAAATAAATATATAAAAATAAAACCATATAATCATATATAAATACATATATGTGTGTTTAATATACTATATTAAATACTATATATATATATGTGTATATATATATACACACACACACACATACACCAGGGAAGCCCTTCAAATAAATATATATACATATATTTGCAACATACTATATTATATACTATATCAAAGCTGTATATTGTCACCCTGCTTATTTAAATTATACGCAGAGTACATCATGAGAAACGCTGGGCTGGATGAAGCACACACTGGAATCAAGATTGCCAGGAGAAATATCAATAACCTCAAATATGCAGATGACACCACCCTTATGGCAGAAAGCAAAGAGGAACTAAAGAGCCTCTTGATGAAAGTGAAAGAGAAGAGAGGAAAAAGTTGGCTTAAAACTCAACATTCAGAAAACTAAGACCATGTCATCTGGTCCCATCACTTCATGGGAAATAGTTGGGAAAACAGTGGAAACAGTGACAGATTTTATTTTGAGGGGGGCTCCAAAATCACTGCAGATGGAGATTTCAGCCATGAAATTAAAAGACGCTTACTCCTTGGAAGGAAAGTTATGACCAACCTAGACAGCATATTAAGAAACAGAGATATTACTTTGCCAACAAACGTCCACCTAGTCAAGGCGGACCTAGTTTTTTCTTTGGTTGTGTATGGATGTGAGAGTTGGACTATAAAGTAAGCTGAATGGCAAAGAATTGATGCTTTTGAATTGTGGTGTTGGAGAAGATTCTTGAGAATCCCTTGGACTCCAAGGAGATCCAACTGGTCCATCCTAAAGGAAATCAGTCCTGAATATTCATTGGAAGGACTGATGCTGAAGCTCCAATAGTTTGGCCGCTTGGTGCAAAAAAACTGACTCACTTGAAAAGACCTTAATGCTGGGAGAGATTGAAGGTGGGAGAAGAAGGGGACGACAGAGGATGAGATGGTTGTATGGCATCACTGACTCAGTGGACATGGGTTTGGGTGGAGTCCAGGAGTTGGTGATGTACAGGGGTGCAGTCCATGGGGTCATGAAGAGTCAGACACCACTGAGTGACTGACCTGAGTTGAATACTATATATATATATACACACACACACACAACATAGAGTTCCCTGTGCTACACAGTAGGTCCTTGTCATTTACCTATTTTATATATAGTAGTATACGTATGTTGTGTATTCAGGGATATATTTTCTTTTCATTCTATAGTTTGTCATTCTGTTAGGAACGCACTATAACTGAATGATATTACCACAGTTTAGGCTTAAGTTTCAATACCGTGTATATCTGCTTAAAAGGAAGGAATTTATTAGTCTCTCATCATCAAGTCCTTGCATTTTGCGCCATGTTTATTACAGCACATTGTGTTTCAGAAAAGCAGATCCAGTATTTCAAATTTCCCAAGTGTCTGTTAGAAAGAACTCAGTAGTAGAGGATAGTCAAAGGAGAGTGTGAACTTGTGGTTTAAAATTAAAAACAAAATGATAATCAATGTCAATGAGTCTTACTTTATTTTCCTATTCCCCAATCCTCTTTAAGGACTAGAAAAATGGAATGGGGCCCAGATTTATAATAATAGCCAAGAGCATAATCACATAAATAGGGCACAGAGTCTGAAATCTTTGAGCTTATTCCCTGGTGTTCCCCTGGTTGGTTAGGAATTGTCTGTGGGCGGGGGAGGTGTTTGAGTACATGCATAACCTAACACACATGTTTCTCCCTAAAAAAGGAGAAGCATGATACAAACTTTAAACACTCTTTTAAATCTTTAATTAAATTTTATACTGTTGGGAATGAGAATAATTATGCAAAGCTTCAGTTCAGTTCAGTCACTCAGTCATGTCCGACTCTTTGTGACCCCATGGACTGCAGCATGCCAGGCCGCCCTGTCCATCACCAACTCCCAGAGTTTACTCAAACTCATGTCCATTGAGTCAGTAATACCACCCAACCATCTCATCCTCTGTTATCCCCTTCTCCTCCTGCCTTCTATCTTTCCCAGCATCAGGGTCTTTTCAAATGAGCTAGTTTTTCACATCAGGTGGCCAAAGTACTGGAGTTTCAGCCTCAGCATCAGTCCTTCCAATGAATATTCAAGACTGATCTCCTTTAGAATGGATTGGTCGGATCTCCTTGCTGTAAAAGGGACTCTCAAGAGTCTTCTCCAACACCACAGTTCAAAAGCATCAATTTTTCAGTGCTCAGCTTTCTTTATTCAAAGCTTATTTTAATATTATATAAGCAATGGACAGGCTTGAGTATGATTTCACAATAAAAGAAGACTTTTATTTTGAAAATTCTAATTAACACCAGAAATAACTGCAAACTTTATAATCAATCTTTTTCAAGATGAAGTTATAATTTTCTATCCATATTTAGTAATCAAGATGCATTTTGAGTGATAATTATTATTTTCTAAACTCTAAATAAGATTTCTAAAATACAGTCTAAAACATAGAGTTTGGACTCCATTCTATCACTTGTGACTTGACTAGGTCAATTTCTAAGACATGTACCAGTCATTCCTGAGTCATTTCATGAGTTAATGTGAAAAACAGTCACCAAAGTTATTAATCTTGTGACTTGATAAAAACAAATTCCTGCTATGAGGAAGAAACAGACATGGAGAAGGTGCTTCTTAATGAAATAGTTTACTGAAATGCAATAAAGAGATAACAGCATACATTGAAATGCTGTCACTTCTATTGTAAAAAAATACAAATCTTTTATCCTGGGAGACTAAGAGAAATTGTAATTCAGTAGAGGAGAAACATGCAGACTGCTCTATCGATCAATACAAAGTAAAAGATAATTCATAATAGCCCACTTCAGAACAATTAATGTCTTTCATTCTAAGTTGAATGAAGAGGAGAAAATGAGGGCACAGACAAGATAGCAATAAAGAGAAAGAGAAGACATCGTTAAACATGGTCCTTCAACTACTTTCCAGCACAAAACATTGTCAAGAGTAGAGACCAGGACAGTCAGGATGTGATTTATTTGCCCGTAGCTGGGATTGACTGATCTATCCTATCAAGAATATTCTGAAGTAATTAGATTAAATTTTGATTTAAAGGTGTTTATTCATATTCACAGTATATTTAGTACATTGGAATGATGAGTTGGTTCTCTGGGGAAAAAATCTTTTGAGAGAGACTATTTACTTTCATTTCTATTGAGCCATTATCAACCACAGCACAGTTAGGCTGTCTCTTCAATGTGAGGGCAAAACAACAGTTGGACCATAAAGAAAACTGAGTGCTGAAGAATTGACTCTTTTCAACTGTAGTGTTGGAGGAGACTCTTGTGAGTCCCTTGGACTGCAAGGAGATCCAACCAGTCAATCCTAAAGAAAATCAGTCCTGAATATTCATTGGAAGTATTGAAGCTCCAACACTTTGGCCACCTGATGCAAAGAACCAACTCCCTGGAAAAGATCCTGATGCTGAGAAAGATAGAAGGCAGGAGGAAAAGGTGATGACAGAGGACCAGATGGTTAGATGGCATCACCGAATCAATGGATATGAGTGTGAGCAAGCTCCAGGAGATAGTGAACGACAGGGAAGCCTGGCATGCTGCAGTCCATGGGGTCGTAAAGAGTTGGACACGACTGAGTGACTGAACAGCAACAACAAAATTTAGGTAACAAGACGGCCTCATCTGGAAATCACAGAACTTTTGCTTTAATTGAAAAGATGTTATTACCAGTCAGAACCGTCTTGGTGGTACAGTTTGGAACTCTGAGCTGTGTAACAGAGTTTATTTTATGTCTACCCTAAGTGGCTAGCAAAACCATGATTGTCAAAAGCAAGGTTTTATCTGAAATATTTATATCCAGTGTAATGAAAATGGTACTAGGTAAAAATAGTTCAGTAAATGAAAATTCTAGAAGGCATCCAGTACTCCTTGCCACACTGGTTGGCATTAAAATCCTTCTCAGTTAGTAATCACTTTATTACTTTTCTGAATTACTTTATCCAAATGTTCAAGAAATAGTGCTATGGTAATATATCTCTTGAGGTACATTTACTACTGCTTTCATATTTTCTATACTTTCATTCTTTTTAGTTTGCTATATTTTACTGGCCTAAAACTTCATCATTTTTGCACATATATCCTATTTTGTCCAGTTTTTGTAAGTCTTCAAAAAAAACGCTCTTGTGAAGGACTGCTCATATCACAGATAAAAATTAAGGTTCTATTTTTTTTCAAGACCTAGAATTTCATGTACAAGTTAAGATAAAACAAAAATTTCCACCTGCCTACATTATGACCCAGACACAAGATCAGAAAGAAAAAGCAATAGCTATTGTTATCTTCTTTAGTTTAAAATAATCACTGATATTTTATTTTGGTATACAAGTAAAAACTTGCATTGTTGGCAAGAATAAAAGAAAAAAAAAAAAAACCTCTGTTGGGGCAAGTTGAGATTCCCACCTGTGTTTTAAAGTGCATCTATTGTAATCATGCAAACTTACATTTTACAGTAATTTATAGAGAAGGCAATGGCACCCCACTCCAGTACTCTTGCCTGGAAAATCCCATGGACAGAGGAGCCTGGTAGGCTGCAGTCCATGGGGTCACTAGGAGTTGGACATGATTGAGCGACTTCACTTTCACTTTTCACTTTCATGCATTGGAGAAGGAAATGGCAACCCACTCCAGTGTTCTTGCCTGGAGAATCCCAGGGACAGGGGAGCATGGTGGGCTACCGTCTCTGGGGTCATACAGAGTCGGACACAACTGAAGTGACTTAGCAGCAGCAGCAACGACATACAGACACTAATATTGTTTCTTATCTAAGTGATGACTGTCTAAATGCCTAAGCCAGAATTTGTTATTGAATTACACAGACCTTCCATTAAGTGCCATTGAGATTGATGCCTTTTGATTTCAACTATAATTTTAAGACCAAATGTAAGATACTTGAAGCTAATGCTATTAAACCAGAATTTGAGGTAACACTCTCAGATTTTTTATTACTGGTTAGGAACATAAATTCAGCCTTGAACTCTCCTTTTAAGTCACATGATATTTATCTGATAGTGGCCACAATGTTCTCTCTGTAGGAATCTAAAGACCTGTATCTGCTAGTTCTGATCAGATAGCAAAGTTCAAGGCGATGGAGGTCAAAAGTGAAATTAAACCATGAATACTGCTCACAGTAGGGAAAAGGGAAAATGGTTAAAGAAACAAAGGTGGACTCACAGGAACAAAATATCAAAAGTGAATCTACAGAAAATGTGCAGAGGTGTACGTGCCCAGAAATAGGTACAAAGGGGACAGCCCCTAAATATACTCTAGGAAACCAGTGTTCGAGTCAAAGAGACCTTTATTTCACTCTAGGGTTTTCCTTTACTCTAAGCTTTCAGATGGTGACTGCAGCCATGAAATTGAAAGATGCTTACTCCTTGGAAGAAAAGTTATGACCAACCTAGATAGTATATTCAAAAGCAGAGACATTACTTTGCTAACAAAGGTCCGTCTAGTCAAGGCTATGGTTTTTCCTGTGGTCATGTGTGGATGTGAGAGTTGGACTGTGAAGAAGGCTGAGCGCCGAAGAATTGATGCTTTTGAACTGTGGTGTTGGAGAAGACTCTTGAGAGTCCCTTGGACTCAAGAGGATCCAACCAGTCCATTCTGAAGGAGATCAGCCCTGGGATTTCTTTGGAAGGAATAAGGCTAAAGCTGAAACTCCAGTACTTTGGCCACCTCATGCGAAGAGTTGACTCATTGGAAAAGACTCTGATGCTGGGAGGGATTGGGGGCAGGAGGAGAAGGGGA
>SJYT01003455.1:689822-701876 GCA_006410635.1 Cephalophus harveyi | reverse complement strand
AATGATGCTAAAGCTGAAACTCCAGTACTTTGGCCACCTCATGCGAAGAGTTGACTCATTGGAAAAGACTCTGATGCTGGGAGGGATTGGGGGCAGGAGGAGAAGGGGATAACAGAGGATGAGATGGCTGGATGGCATCACAGACTCAATGGACGTGAGTCTGGGTGAACTCTGGGAGTTGGTGATGGACAGGGAGGCCTGGCGTGCTGCGATTCATAGAGTCGCAAAGTCGGACACAACTGAGTGACTGAACTGAACTGAAGCTTTCAGACCTAGATTCCATGATGACAAAGAAAAGGCATTATATCTTCTAAGTGAGAGCACTTCTGCTATTGGAAGATAGAAGTACCTTATTAGTACTTCTTATTAGTACTTATTAGTACCTTATTAGTACCTTATTAGTACTTCTTAGTATTAATTAGTACTTATTAGTACCTTATTAGTACTTCTTATTAGTACTTATTAGTACCTTATTAGTACTTCAGTAGTCTTATTAGTTCTAATCACAGATCATGTTATTTGCCCAAAATTCAAATAGTAGAAGTTGAGCCTTCATTTAACCCTTTACAAGTCCAGGCATTTATCTTTGTCATGTGAATTTTTTGCCTCTTCATTTTAATAAAAGAAACCCAGAACAAAACCAATACTATAGATCATGACAGAGCAGTACATAATACACTAGTCCTGTCTTAATTTATCAGTTTTTTAAATTACTTTATTTTAGGTAATATTGCTTTACTTCTTTGGCTATAGGATTGCATTTAGGTCTGAATCAATAGAGCACATTACTGTCTTAACTGGGTATATAGTTATTTTCTCTGTATAGTTTTGTATATTTAGGTAGTTGGCAAATTCTTTGAGGACATATTCAATATATCCTACTACCAGGGGCTTCCCTGGTGGCTCAGAGGTTAAAGCATCTGACGGCAATGCGGGTGACCCGGGTTTGATCCTTGGGTCGGGAAGATCCCCTGGAGAAGGAAATGGCAATCCACTCCAGTATTCTTGCCTGGAGAATCCCATGGACAGGGAAGCCTGGACTACAGTCCATGGGGTCGCAAAGAGTCAGACACGACTGAGCGACTTCACTCTCACCAGGTATGATATTTTTCTGTGCTCAGTATAGAGTTTTGAATAAATGACCCAGTGGTCACTGAAAAATTTAAAGCTATATTAAAACACACATATATATCATTACCTTAATGTATCACTCTCTCCAATAAATATAGAAACCAAGTAGATAAGAAGTATCTTTTATCTTTCTCAGCACACATGTTCACTCTACTCCATGATCCTCTCAAACTTTAATAAAATAACAATACAATCAAACAATTTAGTAATAAGCATTTTACTACCAGCACACAAGGAGCATTTCTGTCCTCAGAATTTACATGTATATTTAACTCCATCTTCCCATTATGTTACTGATTATTTAAAATAAATATGACCATTGTGATTCAACTACTTATTTATATTTTTTTAAAAAACTGAAATAAACAAGATATTTTATCTTTTCAAGGTCATCCAAATGACTGCAATGAGTTGAAAAAAGCAAGAATGTCACTCAGCTTGAAATAAAAATTATGGCTCTGAATTCAGAACAAAGGTTAGAACATTAAAGTTCCCTTTACTTCTCATGTCTGACTTCTGGAAAATTAATTGTAAGATAAAAAAAAATTGTTTTCTCTCCAAAAATATTCCAGTTAAAAATAATTTTACTTGAATTTCTTGTGATTCTGGTATGCAGATGGCTACACAGGAGATGCCCCAGATGTTGGCAGCACCAAGTCTTACATTTGAACTTCACTTTCATTGTTACTAGCCATGTGACCTGTGACAGGGTCCTTTTTACTCCCTGACAAAATGCTATTGGCTTTCTTGACTGTAAATGTTTAACTAAGATTGAGAACGTCTCTCTTTGCCTTAAAATTTTATTCTCTTTGTTCAGCCTGGGTGATCTCATTGACTTCCATTGTTTTAACTTCTATTTGTAAGTTGGTAACAAAAATCTTGCTTGAGATTTTCATTTTTTGTAGCATAGACAATTCCAGTCAACCCGCTCAACAGCCCCCCATCTTACCTTTTTTGCCTCCTGTATCTTCCCTCAGTAGGTACAGAACTGATTGCCATGTGATCTACTGTCTAATACACTCATTTTTTCTCCTCTGCTTCAGGTACAAGAGCAGCTATTCATGAGATTTTAGCCTTTCCATTCTCTTGCTTAAATACTTTAGTGAATCCCAACAACTTACAAAAGTTAGTGTTATGAGATTTAAATCCTATCTTTCAGGACCTCTATGTACTAAACCTTATCTACCTCTCCAATTTCTGCTCTCATCATTTCTTCCCTCACTTTTTTTTTTTTTTTGCTCACACTGAGTTATTCTCAGTTCTCCACAAATATCAGGATATTTCCAATTACTTTCTTCATGTTTCTCTATTCATTTATACCTTCCTCAACCCTCCAACTAAATAACATCATCTCTTCGGAGAAGGCGATGGCACCCCACTCTAGTACTCTTGCCTGGAAAATTCCATGGGCGGAGGAGCCTAAAAGGCTGCAGTCCATGGGGTCGCACAGAGTCAGACACGACTGAGCGACTCCACTTTCACTTTTCACTTCCTGCATTGGAGAAGGAAATGGCAACCCACTCCAGTGTTCTTGCCTGAAGAACCCCAGGGACGGAAAGCCTGGTGGGCTGCCGTCTATGGGGTCGCACAGAGTCGGACACGACTGAAGTGACTTAGCAGCAGCAGCAGCTTCAGAAACAGATCATGTGTCATCTCCTGCAGAAAACAAAACTCTTCTCTAATTCCCTTTTCTCACTTGCTCTGATTAATATGCAATAAAAATCCAGTAACAATTCTATGGCAGCACACTCCATTTATTTTTGAAATTATCTCTGCCTATATCTCTGTTTCCTTATTTCTCTATGGTTCTTATCATTTGATTCCTAAGCATGTAAGAGGCATTCAGTGAGTATCCGAAGGATGAATGAATAAATACATACTATCTGAGCTAGGCTTTAAGAAGATAAGCAAGATAGTGACATGTGCAAGTGGCAGAAAGGTTGTTCCAGGCACTGCCATGCCCTGAGCCCAGAAGTGAGGAGGAAACCAGAGCACAAACAAGTCAATGTAAAGTCATTCAAAGGGAAAATGGTTCAGACAGCATGAGCCATTCAGTAGCAATGGCTATGCCACCTGGCTGTGTCCTCTCCAGGTACTTTAAAGTGTCCAGAGACCCTTCTCCAATCCAGGTAGCCTTCTATACCTCAGCACTGAACATGGATAATGAGAAGATTTGTTAAGAATTGCTGACTTCATAGTTTACAATAAATATTATATAAAATCAACCAAAGTATCATTTCATAATCATATACCAGGAAGAATAGAGCCCTGTCTATGTCCAATTCCCACTTGATCAGGAGTTGAGCAAAGTCTCGTTCATGGATTATTACCATGAATAATCTGTTCCTCTTGTCAGGGAACGTCTCTGGTCTGGATTTCAGCACTCTACCATTGTCTTCATACCACACCATTCTGTGCTGAGTGCTTTCATCCTTGCACTGCAGAATTTTTTCAGTCTTTGCTTTAAGGTCACCTTAAGTATTAGTTTTTTTTTTTTTTTTTTAATCAAAGTGATGGTTAAGCTAGTTTTGTTCCTCTCTGTTATGCTCTACAAACTGTCTGGACTGCATCACTTGGTACTGTGGACTGATTTCTTTCTATTTGAGGGGACCTGAATTTCTCTGTCTCTAATCTTAGGACATTGTGTTCTCTAGCCATCTGTTCCAGGGTTCTGCCTACACAGCAGAGATGGGGGAAATGTTTTATATCCTGCTTCTTCTGTTGGGAAGAGTAGCTTCCAGATTGAGTGTGAACTAACAGCAGAATCCCTACTGCATGGGAATGTGGAGGTCATGACATTTCAGGTACAACACAGTGATACCCACTCCTAAGTCCCTCAACTCTGTTCATCTCCAATAGACAACCTCATACTCAATGTCATGAAACTGAACAGGGAACATTTGTGGTAGCAAAACAGAATTTATGAAGCTATTAAATTTGCAAAGTCAGATGAAGTCAAAAATCATGGAGAGTTTTAAATGAAGAGCTGCATAAAGACTGGATAACCAAATAAAGGTAATTCCATGAAAATTGTAACATCAAGACTTACTCTTATAATAGTGAGATATATCTTATTTTTACTTTCACATAGAGGCTCTTAGTGGGTGCAAATGTTGTCAGTATGTAAATTAGCTTGGTCAAAACAGATCATGTGCTTCAAAATTCTAAACACACTGTCCCTAAACATTAGCCGGAATTTTCCATTAAAAGGCATGACTTTTTTTTTATATAACCAACAACAAAAACTTTACTTTTCCAGGTTGTTTTAATACTAAAAATAAATAGCTCCTGATCACCCATGCATTTATACAAGAGTAGTATCCACAGCAGTTACTGCTAAAGGATAGCTATACCTTCTGAAAGCATAAAAATAGGCTTGAATTCACCCTTGGAAAATTGAAAACTCATAGTGGCATGTGTTATGTTTGATAACAGTGTTACTTGGCAGAACAAATTAGTGATGTCCAATCAACATCAAAAAGGCACACTGGAACATATCAGACAGAAAGTTATTTTGACACATTGGAAATGTAGTATGTATATTAAAAAAAAGACTCAGTTGAGCTTAATTTAATTTTATACAAATTTGATCTTCTGTAGATAAATGTGGCATCTCTAATTTTAATGAGGTATCCTCAGCATTTAATTATCAGTTATTCACTGAAATGTTTTGGCTATCATGACACTTGATTGTTTTTCTTTTCGTTATTACTGGATTCTCTGTGTAGTGTGGTAAACATATCTCTATTTCAGAGATGAAGGAAAATATCCAGTAGGGTCTTAATACTGTAAAACATTAAATAAAAATATATGTAACTTACATTTCTCTGATATTATAAAATGTTCACCTATCTTGTTCACATTGGTTATTTTGCCATTAGTATGCCTTGCCTTTAAACAATGTTAATAGATACTTTCTCACAAGTGTTCAAATGACTATGTAGAAATGACTAGCTCATAATAGTCTCTTTTTATACATATAAAATTGTTACTTCAGTATTTCAGTGTTCTAGATAGAAAAACCTCAAGACAGTTTGCATACATATAGAAGAATGACTTCCATGGATATTTTCCTTTGAAAAATATCCACATATTGAAATATAATGCCAACTTCAAATTTTTGCCTTGAAATGTTAAAGGCTCAATATTAGAGAAGTTGCTCTCATTTATGATTTGGAAAACAAAATGCTACCAAATGTACCACGATGCCAACATGAATGAATTTTTCTGACAGTGCAGAAGATAATGTGGCATGCCACCCACATCTTCTCTTTAGGAATGAAGCCTCCATCCCCCACACGCAAGGACTTCTGAGTGTTGAATCAAGGAGATTCATCTCCTTGCCACCCTTGAAAGACTACAACTTCAGACCTCCACTGGGATCTGGTGAGGCCTGTGCTGAAAATACAGCCCTTTTCAAATTACCCCTCTGGCCACCCCCACTACCCTGACATTCTCACAGTAATTAAGTGTATTTCCTAGTGTATCTACTGCATGTAAATGTCTACCTTAGAATCTATGTCCTGGGGAAAATGATCTATGAAAACCTGCACTGGGAAACAGACACTAAAATGAGGTTTGGGGACCATACCATCCACCGTCCAGATGCCATCCATCACTGGTGTTAGATAAAATGAAGAGCCTCTGGCCTGTGATCTTCTCCACTGGTGAACTGGATAGGAAGCTCTGGTTAGTACACTAACTTAGACACTCCCAGAGTTTCAGGGAAGTGGCAGTCATAATGACAAGAGGCAGATGGTTCTTGCTGGATGCTACTGATGTATTAGAGAAAAAATATAAAAAGAAAAGTAGAGGATGATTAATTACCAATTCAAGGAAAAGTGTGACAGCTAGATGATCTCCCTGGTAAAATAGAAAAGTATCTTGTCTCCCTCATCCTGGAAGCAGTAAAGGCTAAGGATCAGACCCAGAACTTAAGAGTAGTAAGGCCCTCAGGAAGACTCAGTTCTCACCTCCAGCAAGTCTATTATGCCAAGGTCGGATTCATTGTTGGGAAGGAGTGGGAATCTAAGATTAAGTTTGGAAAATCTGAATTTCCAAACCAGTAGCCCCATGCGAGCCACAGCCCTCTGGTCCTTCACAAGTGGCTCTCTGCTCTTAAGTTAAAGGTTGGTGCTCCTTTTACTCACCAGAACATCAAATTAGAATTTATTTATATGAGGGCATTATACACGATGGAAACAATAGATTCCAACAAGGACATTGGAGACAGATGTTGACATTGTATTAGGATGGCTCTTAGAATCACAGAAGCAGCAATGGCCCATATTCAGTGAAATAAAAATGGCCAAAATGTCATGGAAAATCGTGGAAGAGTTCAAAAGGCACAGAGATTAGACATGCTAGAGTAGGTATACCATACAAAGTCAGAACAAAAATCCACCAGATAACTATATTTCACAGAGAAGACACAGAGGAGCCTCTGTTTAGCAAAGTGCTAAAAAATGTGTTCAAGGTCGGATTCATTGTTGGGAAGGAGTGGGAATCTAAGATTAAGTTTGGAAAATCTGAATTTCCAAACCAGTAGCCCCATGCGAGCCACAGCCCTCTGGTCCTTCACAAGTGGCTCTCTGCTCTTAAGTTAAAGGTTGGTGCTCCTTTTACCCACCAGAACATCCAGTTAGAATTTATTTATATGAGGGCATTATACATGATGCAAACAATAGATTCCAAGCAAAGACACTGGAGACAGATGTTGACACTGTATTGGATGGCTCTTAGAATCATAGAAGAAGCAATGGCCCATATTCAGTGAAATAAAAGTGACAAAAATGTCATGGAAAATTGTGGAAGAGTTCAAAAGGCTCAGAGATTAAACATGCTAGAGTAGGTATACAAAGTCAGAACAAAAGTCCACCAGATAACTATATTTCACAGAGAAGACACAGAGGAGCCTCTGTTTAGCAAAGTGCTAAAAAATGTGTTTGTGAGAAGGGTACCAACCAGCATTATTAGGAAGCTCGGTGGTGGCTGTCATCTGTAGGATAAGGGGATCAGTAGGAGATGCTGTTACAGAAACAACTCCCCTGACAGCAGGAGATGGTATCATCTCCCAACCAGGAAGGCCATATGGTGTCACTTAACCATTAGAGACAAAGTTGGAGCCATGATCCTATTGAGCAGCAAGGCTGAACAAGCAGTCAGCATGGCCTGACTCATAAAACCTTAGAAACGGCTAATGGAACACAGTGTCCTTGGGGAAAGACAGAGTTTTGCTCCATCATCACAAAGAAATGAAGGATGGATAGTCAGGAGACTAAGAGTGGCTACCCTTATAAAACACACCATCTCTAGCAGAGGATCCAGACCTGAGCCAGTTTGCAGATCCAGAACCCCTTGATTAAAGGGCAGCTCAGGTCTAATGTAAGGTGGCTCAGTCAGTAAAGAATATGCCTACAATGCAAGAGACTGCCTGAAGCACAGGAGACCTGGGTTCGATCCCTGGGTCAGGAAGATCCCTTGGAGAAGGGAACAACAACCCACTCCAGTATTTTTGCCTGGGAAATCCCATGGACAGAGGAGCCTGGAGGGCTACAGTTCATGGAGTCCTAAAAGTCCCTGTCTTACTACAGAAAGGGTATGTAGTAAAATTCCCTCCAGCATTTTACCAAAGGAACCTTTGGCCATCTACTAAAGTAACTTCACTTTGAGGAAAAAGAGATTAGGTGGATTTGATTTATGACTCTTAGACACAGTGCTTGAGCTGACAATTACAGTTACATCCAGGTAACTGAAGTGTCAACATATCCACTCCCTGTCTCCACCTCTGTTATCTGAGAGGATGTGAAGCCAGGCAGTAACTGTCCTGGCCTGGATCTGGCTTCAGTCTAGGTCTACCAATGTATTTTACGGTAATCTCCTTGATCCCTGAATGTACAATTGAAATGGATGTCTAGTGCAGTTGTCAGAATTCCCACACTGGTTCCATGGTTTGTGAGGTAGGAGCTATTAAAGGGACAGCCAGATGGGAGCCTCTGAAACTTAATCTCCTCCCAGCCAAGATATTAAGAAGCTAGATTGTATCTCAGGAAGAATTATCTAAATATTTAAAAGGTAAAGAGCTGTTGGTCCCTTCATATCATCATTTATTCTCCACACTGGCTCTTCCACAAACCAAACAGATCCTGAAGGATGAGAATGGACTACTGCAAATTCAGTCAGGTAATAGTCCCAGTTGCAGCTTCTGAAACTGATGTTCTATTTTTGCTAAATCAATAGACCTGAGGTAAACTACCATTAATATGAAGAATGCGCTCTTTCCTTGTACCTATTAAGAAGCAGTTCACATTGACATGGGATTGACTACAGTATATATTTTCAAGTTTTCCCCCAGGGTTAGGTTTACTCTCCTGCACGTGGTTATATTGTCTGAAGTTCTCTGCTATGTTAGATCAACCTCAGGATATTATATGAGTCCCTACATTAATGACAACATGTTTGTCAAACAAGGTTACTTGTTCATCAATTTGGTTAATTAAATGAACTGAAAGCATGTTAATCAAACCAAAATACACTTTGTACTAAATATGTTGGAGGCCTCCATGAAGTACATACACTGTACAAGGTTTTTAATCAGTGAACTTTTTCTATGTCCTGTGGTCTGGGGCATTCTTGGACATGTCCTTTGTAAAGCATGGATTATCGCCTCTCCCAACGCTAAGGAAACAAAACCTGGCAACTCCAGGATTTGCTCCAAATCCAGTAAAGACGTGTCCCATGTCCTGGATTACATAGAAGGCTTGCCAGCACCAAGGGACCAAGAAGAAAACAGACCTCCACAGCAGGCCCAGCTTTCAGTACAAGCATGTCTGCCTCTTGGGCTACATGATCCAGTAGATCCTATGGCTTCAGAGGTATATATTATAAGAAAAGATGCCATGTAGAGAATTCTCCAGCAGTAAAATTACAACACAGTCTGCTAGAGTCCTTGATAAAGGCCATGCCATCTGTGGCAGAGAGTTAAATAGCATTTGAAATGTCATCTGTATTGGCCTTCTGGGCCTTGGTGGAGATAAGGCAAATGACCATGCAGCCAGAGGACCTCATAATGGGTTGCATTCTGTCCTATTGTAAGGGGGCACCCAACCATAATCCCTTGTAAGATCAGATGGAACCTGTGGGATGGGGCAGGAGCAGGTACAGAAGGCACAAGGGCCTGTTCACAAAGAGTTGGAACAGATTTTTTTGGTGGAGATAAGGCAAATGACCATGCAGCCAGAGGACCTCATAATGGGTTGCATTCTGTCCTATTGTAAGGGGGCACCCAACCATAATCCCTTGTAAGATCAGATGGAACCTGTGGGATGGGGCAGGAGCAGGTACAGAAGGCACAAGGGCCTGTCCACAAAGAGTTGGAACAGATTTTGGCCTCTCTCTCTCTCAGCTCACTATATAACTATGTCAGGAGGACCCCTTAAAACTAGATGATGAAGGGAAAAAAAAAAAGTCACTCTGGGATCATAGATAACATCAGCTCAGTATGAATTAGAAAGAAAATCTGCTAATGCAGGTTATCATCACCCAGGGATGGCTATGAAAGTCAGTCATAGGGAAGAGCCTTTGCAATGACGAGACAGGATAGACCATCCACTTTGTGTGGGGAAAATGGCCTGGATTAAGAAGATTTATAACCTGCTAGAAAGCAGAGACTGACTTGGCTATTGGGTCATGGATGTGAAAAGATAAAGGCTGGAAGACTAGGAGGTTTGGAGAAAATGTTGATATATAGGTCCAAATGAACTTGCTTATATTGCATGTTAAAGGCTATCTAAGAGCATCTACCATAGAAATGGCACCAATAACACACACACAATGGCTCAGCCACTTGGTATCCACCAGCTTCTGTCACTGGCTATCACAATGCTCTGGATTCACGAATAGTAGCATGGGATCTCACTCATTAAGGCTGATTTCACTACTACCAGTGTTGAATGTCTGAGTTTCAGCAACAGAGGTCTCAAATCCCAGGTCTCAAAATACAGTAGACATTAGAAACTATTTAATAATTGGCTGTCAGAGGAAAAAAAGTCGTTGTCTCTGTGATGTTACTATTTTCTGCGTGGTGAATTTGAAGTTACCAAGAGGTCACTACTGAACTTAGAGGCATAAAGAGAAGGGCACAGTCACCAGTTGAGACAAAACTAAAAGCAAACACTGCCAGGGTGGCAAGCTGATTACAAGGGAAACTTTTCATCTTGGAATTGACAGTGAATCATCCTAACTGAGATCATTAATTATGTATATATTCCATCATTGGCTGCTTCTCATATCCACAAGGCTTAAATGAGCATTAGTATCTATGTGAAGGTCAACAGAATGTTTAAACCCTTGATATGAGATCCCATATATCATCATACCAATGTTAAAGAACCTCTTCCCTGCATAGGAAAAGTGGTAAAGGGAACATGTTCATGGAATAGAGTGATTCATCACATCAATCCTAAAGGAAATCAACCCCTGAATATTCTTTAGAAGGACTGATGCTGAAGCTCCAATACTTTGGCCACCTGATGCAAAGAGCTGACTCACTGGAAAAGTCTCTGATGCTGAGAAAGATTGAGGGCAGGAGGAGAAGTAGGTGAGAGAGGATGAGATAGTTGGATGGCATCATTGACTCAATGGACATGAGTTTGAGCAAACTCCAGGAGATGAAGGACAGGGAACCATGGTGTGCTGCAGTCCAGGGGGTCGCTGGGAGTCAGACACAACTGAGCAACTGAACAACAACAAGTCGCATACCATAGAGAAGCTGCTGGCCTGTCAGAACAATAAAATGGGCTTCTGAAGGTGCAGCTACCTGCTTAGAAATTACATCTTTCGAGTATGAGGCATCATCCTCCAGGACTTAGAACATACCATACACCTCAGTTACAGTTTTATTTCTTTAATAGGTCGAATACATGGAATCAAGAAGATGGATGTGGAAGAGATGGCCGTTTTTAAGAGTTCTCATTTTCTTTTTGGGGAAATTGGTGCTCCTAGTGCCTGGAAGTCTATGTTCTGCAGTTCTGGATGCCTTATTCTCCCAGAAAGTAAATGTTTCTACAATGGGACTCAGCAAGAGCCCCACTGAATTGCAGATTCTCATTCTCCAGCTGCAGAGATGACTGTCTACTGAGCTTATAGCTGAACTGCCCCCCAAGAAAGTTTCTGCCTCATTAAGGTTACACTTTCTTTTTAGTCTGCATCAAATGTCCTGACAACCTGATCTCAGTTTGGGACATCTCAGATCCAGAGTTTCACTTGTGCCTGATTAAGCCTCTGCTGCAACCATCCAAAAGTTCACCTCCTCCCCTGCCCAAGCCTGCTCACCTCTCTCTGTCACAGATATTGGTTGCATATTCAACCACTTGCTTGAGAATCTCCATTTTAGCACCTATTTCCAGCCAAAACCAAACTCTGAAGATACCACTGATCTCAATCTCATTTTCAAGAGCTAACACCTATCCTACTGAGACTCTTCCAGAAAATTGCAGAGGAAAGTAAACTTCCAAACTCATTCTATGAGGCCACCATCACCCTAATACCAAAACCTGACAAAGATGCAACAACAAAAGAAAACTACAGGCCAATATCACTGATGAACATAGATGCAAAAATCCTTAACAAAATTCTAGCAATCAGAATCCAACAACACATTAAAAAGATCATACACCATGACCAAGTGGGCTTTATCCCAGGGATGCAAGGATTCTTCAATATCTGCAAATCAATCAATGTAATTCACCACATTAACAAATTGAAAAATAAAAGCCATATGATTATCTCAATAGATGCAGAGAAGGCCTTTGACAAAATTCAACATCCATTTATGATAAAAACTCTCCAGAAAGTAGGAATAGAAGGAACATACCTCAACATAATAAAAGCTATATATGACAAACCCACAGCAAACATTATCCT
>SJYT01003455.1:666703-686909 GCA_006410635.1 Cephalophus harveyi | reverse complement strand
AAAAAAAAAAAAGAAAGAAAGAGTGTCATAAAAATAAATGAAGGCCAAAAAAAAAAAAACTTGTCCCAATTCTCTACATTTTTCTGGCCACTTCATACCAAAGTTCAAAGATTTTTTTTTTTTTTTTGTATTATTCTTTCTTATTCTTACTCTTAAAAAAATACTTGAAGCAGTGCTCATGCAATCTGGCACTCAATCTTCAGAGTACATTTATATTTTCTAAAAATGATCATTTTATCAGAATCAAATATCCCCTCTGACTAAAATTACCCTATTCCCCTACCACCTCATTGCAGAACACAGTCTGATTTCTCAGTAGATCTGAGTGTTACAAAGGGAAAACAACCAAGACACTACTGTTCATTTTAAAACAAAATCATCTACCTTTTAGCCAAGTTCCACATGTCATCTCTTGGTCTATAATTGCATCACTATAAATAGCAGTTTCCTGATTCCTCTCAAATTGCTCCAAAGATTAATGTACAGGTTTTCTTATAATTTTAACAAAAATAGAGGCAGTGAGGCCTTCTTCCCTTTTCAACTGTAAAAAAGTCTTTTGTGAATTATAAAGACTATTTGACTGTTTAACACATCATTAAATCTTTATGTACTTTTAGAACTTCCTGAAAAAAAAAATCTACTCACTTTTCAAATCCATTCAGGATATAAGTACTGCTAAAATAAATAGGGTGTTAAAATAAAACTCTAACTAGGCCATTATATTGGTGAGATAAACAGTACTGCCAGGTAAAATTTCTCTTGTTAATTTGGTCTTTATTTCCTAAACCTCTTACTTTTCTTTCTTAAAGTTGTCCAGCACCATGAAAATTCAGATTCCAGGTACCGGTTTTGGTTTTTCTTTCATTTTCTCCCTTTAGTTTCAAAAGGATTGCTTCCATAGCAAAGAAGCAATATTCCAGCTGGCTCCTAAACCATGTATTTTAAAGCAGTTTGGAAAACTAGAAATGGATCACAAGATAATTTTTTCACTGTATTCATTACAGTGTCCAGATAAGAAATTAGTTACAGAATCCAAGGTGTCTCTTGACACATCAATATGTGGTTATAAACAAGATATACTTGAGCAAGGAATCAATTTCACTGCAAATGGTACATTATACTATCAATATCTCAAATCAGTCTCTATCTCCATAACTCAACTTTCTTCCAAATTTGTTCTTAATGTCTCTAGATTCTAATGATCAGCAAATTCTAAAGTCAATTACAGAATTCATCTCCCACTTTTTTCTCCAATATTGCATACATTATTCCCACCACAGATGTAACTGCTATGTCATTTTTAAAACACATTAGAGTAACTTGAGTTTAGAGTAAATTAATCAAATTATAATTGGCCTTAACATAAAATCAACATCAAACACATGCAGGGTTGAAAAGAGGAAACATTGTTTACATTTTAAGACCAACAAGTTCAAATTTGTAATAAGACATGCACTGAAATATATCATTTAATGTGTATTTAGGGAAATTAATCAGTGCAGATGGTGACTGCAGCCATGAAATTAAAAGATGCTTACTCCTTGGAAGGAAAATTATGACCAACCTAGACAGCATATTAAAAAGCAGAGAAATTACTTTGCCAACAAAGGTCCATCTAGTCAAGGCTATGGTTTTTCCAGTGGTCATGTATGGATGTGAGAGTTGGACTATGAAGAAAGCTGAGCACCAAAGAGTTGATGCTTTTGAACTGTGGTGTTGGAGAGGACTCTTGAGAGTCCCTTGGACTGCAAGGAGATCCAACCAGTCTATCCTAAAGGAGATCAGTCCTGGGTATTCATTGGAAGGACTGATGTTGAAGCTGAAACTCCAGTACTCTGGCCACCTGATGCAGAGCTGACTCATTTGAAAAGACCCTGATGCTGGGAAAGATTGAGGGCAGGAGGAGGAGGGGATGACAAAGGATGAGATGGTTGGATGGCATCACTGACTCAATGGACATGGGTTTGGGTAGGCTCCGGGAGTTGGTGATGGACAGGAAGGCCTGATGCTGCAGTTCATGGGGTTGCAAAGAGTTGAACACGACTGAGCAACTGAACAGAACTGAACTGTGGGAAATCACACTTAGTAAAACAAATTCTTTATTTCCTTGAATGCCTTTCTGTTTCTCTTTTCTCTTTGTCTCTTTCTGCCTGCCTGCCTATAGGTGTAATGTTTCTTTTAGGACCTCCAATGTAGCACTACGTGAGAACTGTAGAAAGCCTTCGATAGGAAATCAATGAGTAATTGAATTCAAAATTGATTGAACTTAAAATAAGCTACAGCAATAAACCCATATCAGCAGAAAGGCAAATCTATTTCCCAAACAAGATCAAAGAAGCACAGCAGCTCCGTTATGTGACCTCACTGAAAATTAAAACATTTAAGAGGCTCACAGAGTAAGACATAAAAATACATCTTGTAACTTCAGTAGAATTCTTTGGGAACTAGAAGATCTTTGAACAAGATGAGGTAAATCTGAAGAACGCTTTTATACTTTTTCTCTTATTATAAATTCTAAATAATCTCACACTAGATAAATAGTAAATAATCTTCATATTAAAAAAAAACAGACTGATACTGTAACAGTGTAATTCAAAATATATAGTACTTGATAGGAAGCCTGGCTAACTCACAAGATTTGAAGAATATCTATTCACTCAGAAGTCACTATTCAACAGTCCGCGGAATCTATGGCAGATTGAGGAGAGCTAGTAAAGCGAGAAATCAACAGGCCTGAAGCATTTAAAGATGGAAGTGACAAGTTACACCAAACTGAGCACCATAATAGCTTTCTTATAGTGCATGACAGTGGGAAGTATCTTTTACTCAAGATTCACTATGGTTGACTAGGAATTTCAAACCCTGGTATGGGTTCATGAGATTAAGAAATTCCACGTGACTTTCAGTTCACTAAGTAACACTCCTCTGCTTCCTCTGTTTACCACCTTTATAAACTCATGACAACCTCCTCTTCTCTGCATTTCAACAGATGGTGTGAGGTTTCAGAATTTAGAGGGGAAATATCTATCAATAATGATAAAACGTTGTCATTGTCCTTAAGTGAATTTGGTCTTAAAGACATCATTAAGGTACCTGGAGCCCTCTTTGGAATCTACCACAAGCTCATCATAAACTGATGCTTTGTTATTGCTGTTTATTTTGCCTGTCTTTCCCTTATTTTATACCTGATGAGGATTCACAATAATGTGAGAGACTTCTAACTGAAGACTTAGTCCTCTGCTTCACAATTTATATTCTCCATCCACACTGTACTTGTAGGGGCTGGCGGGGAGGGGGAAGACACCAGGAAACCACTCATAACTACAAGAACTATTGATGCTTCATTTATTTATCCACTAGACACCTAATATCTGTTCATTCATGAAACCTTCTTTCAGACATTGTTAATACACAAATGAATATGGTAGTTTCCTCATTCTGAGTTCTCACAACTGGTAGCCTAGAGATCTCTAAGGGATTATACTCTTCTCGACTCCTGGGGAATAATCATCACCAACCTCTCACTCAGGGCCACTCCGTCTGGGAAACATCAGCTTTAATAACAGACCTAGGACTATATTTTACGAGGCAGTTCTGACTTTTTATGACAAAACCAGTCTTCTCCTTCCTGACACTTAGCACTGATGTAATTCTATTATTATTTGTACATTTTATTTATAGGAGTCCCACCTTGTCTGTGAGGGACAGGTTCCAAGACCACCAGCAGATACCTGAAACCATGGATAGTTATCAAACCCTATATATACTATTTCCTACACATACATACCTATGATTAACTTATAAATTAGGTACAGCATGAGATTATCCAAATTGCCAGCCAGCATCACTCTCCTTGCAGCTACTGCTAAGTCACTTCAGTTGTGTCTGATTCTGTGCGACCCCAGAGGTGGCAGCCCACCAGGCTCGCCCATCCCTGGGATTCTCCAGGCAAGGACACTGGAGTGGGTTGCCATTTCCTTCTCCAACGCATGAAAGTGAAAAGTGGAAGTGAAGTTGCTCAGTCGTGTCCGACTCTTAGCATCCCCATGGACTGCAGCCCACCAGTCTCCTCCATCCATGGGATTCTCCAGGCAAAAGTACTGAGGTGGGGTGCCATTGCCTTCTCCATCACCCCCTTGCCATCATTATTAAGTAAAATACAGATCGCTTGAAACATAAGTACTGTGGTACCCTGAACAGTTGATGTGGTAACTAAGAAGGCTGCTAAGTGACTGATGGGAAGAACATGCTGAACAGAGGGGTGACTGACATCCCAGGCAGGATGAAATGGGATGTTGAGAGAATTCATCACACTGCTTAGAACGGCACACAATTTCAAGTTTATGAATTATTTATGGAATTTCCCATTTTCAGACCATAGTTGACTACAGATAACTGAAACCATGGAAAGAGAAACTGGAGAAACTGAAGAGAAACTGGAGAAACTGAATTAACTTCTGTTAAATCAGAAACCTGAATTAACACGTTTCCTAAGTTTAATATAAGTTCCACATTGGAGAGGGCCTTGTGTCTTCTATTCACAGTTGAATCCCACAGAGACTCAATACTGTGTATGATCCACAAAAAGTTAATTCATGAGTTAATTATGACTCCACAGAGTTACCTGAGACCAATTATCATTTCAGAGAGCTTTGATTTACTAAAATCTAAATTCTTAATTCCACATTTAATTTCAGAATATAATGGAACCACCCCCAGTACCTAATGTTTCACTGTTCTTTTATTAAAAGTAGATTCAGGTCTCGGTTCTGGAAGTTTGCCCAACTCTTCACAATAGAACAATGATTAGTACCTTACTCACATGCTAAAGAAATGAACATCATACTTCATAAAATCAAAGATATAAAAAGTTACTCCATCTTTGGGAGCTTCTATTTTGCCTGAAAAGGTAGGGACCAAAAAAAAAAAAAAAAAAACAGTTTCAAGGTCTTCACAGTACGGAGCATGAGAAATTTAAACCTATCCTTATATTTTTCTAGGAAAACACATGTTTTACTTATGAAGAAAAACTGGGAACGCATTTCTGCCTTTATATGAGTGTCTCCAAACCCTATCTTAAGGCATTTTCTATCGACTTTACATTTGCCTGGCAATGCATCTTATAGGATGACTTTTCTGCAAGAAATCTTGATGATAATAACCAAATTTACCCCCATACCCTTCCAATTATAAACTATTAAAAGCAAATATACCCTTGGTATATAAATTTCAAAAGCATTAATGAATTGGACTAAATCATTTTTTCTTTTTTATTTCAGGAAAGATACTTCATCTGTGTCTTCTAATTATATTTTTAGTCACCCTTTTTCAGCTTTTCTTCAAAGATACTCCTTTTTTCTAAGAGCAACTTAATGTTTGTTCTCTTACATTCTGACTTGGCAATCCTGTTAAATTTCATTTTTATTTACCAGATATCCACTTTCTCTTCTGGCAGAGAATTGTACTTCTTGGCCCCTCATAAGTCAGAACCTGTGACTTGTTTTGACCATGGAAGTGTGAGAAATTTGATGTGTTACAGGCAAAAGAGATAAGGATCCCTCCATGCTTCACCCCATTCTCTTTTCCCTCTGCGTAAGAAAAAAATTAAGTTCCAAACATAAGCTGTTCAAGAGGGCTGTATCCCAAAGATTTTATAAAAAGTCAAATCCTACCCACCATAGATACATAACAAAACAGAGAAGCAAACCTTTGTTACTGAGAATCACTGAGATTTGAGGGCATTGCTACGATGGCATAACCACATATACAAGGACTGACAGAGCTTTCCACTCTATTCCTGCTTTCTAGCTCTGTATCATACCTTTAGCTGCCACCTATATGTTCATTATTTCCCCCTCAAAATCTCCACCTCCACCAGAACAATCACCTAATCACTAAATGCATTTTCTACATGCCTCCTGGACAGTTACACCTGGGTGCTCTTCAGGCAATTGATAATCATGACCCAAACTAAATTGTCATTTTTCTTTCCAAAATGTCATCTCCTTTCCCTTCCTCTAATATTACTCATCTGTGAGAGTCATTCTCAACTGCTGTCTCCCTCAACTCCACTCCACATCCAACTGATTGCCAAGTTTTGTCAGTTCTGCAACCCAAACAGAATTTATCCCATTGTCTTCATCTCAATGCCAACATTCTGATTTAGAATCTCATTGTTCATTTCCTATGATTTAAAACAACCCAGATTGTCTCTGCTTCCAATCTTGCACAATCTCGATTTTTTCTCCAAATTTTCACCAGCATGGTCTTTCTAAAATTCAAATGTTATTCTATCATTTCACTGCACAGAATCCACCAAAGGTAACCCAAGCATTCTTTACAATGTTCAAACCATTTGCACAGCATTTGAGATTCCTGAGGATCTGACTCCAACCCACCTTTTATTTTTACCCACAGATATATCCCCGCATTCATCTTTCCAATTTGCCAAGCCTCTTTCTGAGGCATCATATTCTTTAAAACTTCCATTACTTTTCACGTTTTTGTCTATTAGAGTTGCTTTGCTCCCAACACTTGAGTGGCTGGCTAACTCTCCTCATTTCACTGAGCCAAAGTCACAATTCCAGACATCACCAAAAGCAGGAAGTAGATAGAAATGAGTCTTTGTGGATCCTACTCATGTATATCTTAAAATAAAAATAGACAAAGGGATACAAATAAAACCAAAGGCTAATAGGTCATGAAAAAAGATCAAGTTCGGGATCTTTAAGGAACAACTAATTAAAAGTATTTGGAAATCCAGCTGGATAAAAATGCAAACTTTTCTACTGGATTTTGCTATTACCTGGGATAGTGGTGCAAAAGCCAGTTTGTAGTAGGTTAAAAAGTAAATAGAAAGTAAGACTTGGAAACACGAAGTACAGACAACTCTCCTAAGTGTGGAGCCTTTAGGACAGAGAGACATGGTTCAGGGTCTAGAAGGGACACTACGGGAAGAGAGACATATCCTCAGTTTAGAATTTCAGAGGAGAGTTGGAGACACATCAGTTAGGCACGTTAGCTGCTAGGGGAAATTAGAATGAAAGGGATTCTTTTGAAGGGAACAGGGCTTTCTGAGAGTGGAATGTTGGGTAAAGATAGACTTGCTTAGAAACAGACATTGCTTTGCCAGTGGAAGAGGAGAAGCACAGGAGAGAAGTTATGTTTAGTCACATCCAGGTTACAGTGAGAGTAGCTCAATGATGCAGAAATATCCTACAGATTTGAAAATATGGGTGGGATGACAGATGAAAGGTCACAGGTGACCTTTTGTAAATCACATCCATCGATTAGTCCTAAGAAGCCAAGACCAAGAAACAATCAGGTTGTTCTCTGAGTGATGAAGCAGAATTGGATTTACCACATTACAACCCACATTTCAAAACAATATTTTTAATATAATTTCACCAAGAATCCTTGACAAAGTCATTTGACTACATAAAATGAATTGTCTGTCCTCAAAACACTGAATGATCCATGACATCATATTTAAATGATGTGCAGATCTGGACAATGTATAAACCATGCAAATACATATATGAAGAAACAAAGAGCCACAATAAATCCTTGACAGGTATTAGAATCAGAGAGGGGTATTATGAGGCAACATCATTTGTTTACATTTTTATTTTTTGCTGAAAAACAGTCATATTTGGGGGTGTAGAATCAGCTTTCCTTATTGGAGTCACTAATTCCTTTGAAATTAATTTCCCTTTGCTAAGCTGACCTAACAAATTGGGATCCCATCCCCAGTATGTATAGATGTGTTGAAGATTAGTTAGATATTGTTTATAAAGAAGAACACAGTCTCCTTAGCAGGAATTATTCTATAGGCATAAATTGTGAACTTATGTAGTAACAGTAGAAAAAGAAAATTAAATGCTAGCTATTGCTTTAGGGGAATATTATTTCTAAGAGCTCAGAATTGTTTCTAATTAAAACTATCTTTCCTTAAAGCAAGTTTCTAGAGATTCAGTAGGTTCCTTCTGCCTAAAAAATATTAAAAACTCTGTGTTAGCAGACCACCCCTGACCTTGGAGTTTTAGACTGGAGCATGTTTGTTACAAGTACTTAGGTTTGATGTTTTAATATCTTTGCCATATTTTATTGTATTGAATTATCGGCACAATTTGGATTTTTCCTTAGAGATGTAATAAAAATTTATGTAATAGCTGCATAGCCCATTGCTCTTACACTTCTGCATATACTGTCATTAAAGATAACACGTGAAAGTGTTTACAACATTGGAAATTCACATCATATATGAATATTCAAAGGATTTCCACCATCAGGCGGCTCACAACATTCTAGTGGTGTTTTCTATCCCCTTTTACTGATTTATGTTAGAAAAACTTACATTTCTACCATTGGGGGGCTGGAATTATAACATCTTTTTTTATGCTCTGATTAACGTTAAGACACTTCCAACATTGCAAAAAGGCACTTCTTCTGAGGTTTTAACTTCTAGTTTTCATAGCCCTTTATAAGTCTGATTTTTTTTTCATTTATTCATGCTGCATCACTTTAATTTATTCATGTTACTCAGCCCCAGAAACAGACAAAACAGCTTTGGACTTGTAGGAACCATTTGACCAGTTACTAGTGGACAGAGAGGGGCAGCACACACACAGCCCTCTGGCAGCCTGTGTGAAATGCATCAGTAGCCTCCATCCAGGAGGCAGGGTAAATGCTCACATCAAAAACATATACCGTTACAATTGATACTAATAAGTCTCAGAGGAATTCAACTTGAATTACAAAGTTCCAGTTCATTATCTTTTATCACTTACAGTCACAACAATGTGCTAAGTTATTTTCGCTAATATCTTCAGCTGAGCCATTGCACAATGCCTTTTATCTTTTGTGAAAATTATCATCTAGTTTTTGCAATAAATAATGCAGATAGAGACCAGACAGCTATTTTAAGATGAGCATTTTAATGGTTAGGTCAACTAAGTAGAGCATGTTAAAGATCAGAGAGACTTTTTTAGACAATGACTCACAAAAAATAATGGAGAGTCTAAAATGAAAAAAAAAAAAAAAAGTAATCACCTGGTATAAGAAAAGAAGTCGTAAAGTCAAAAAATCATCTGAGATGCAGGATATACTTGACAATGGTATAGAAAAAAATGTAAACCTATAGTTAGCTTTTATATATTTCTGCCCAATTAAAACACAACCATGACATGTATTTGCCTTCCCTGGAAGGCTAATAATGTGGCACCTAAAGCAATATTCCCCACCTATGCCCCCCTGGGATTGACCACAGTGCAAGGGCTATGTGGAGGAAGGCCAGAAACATTGCTTACAAGAGGTACTTAGGAATTTAGAGATTGAAGGTGCATGCCTAAGTAATTCTTTTAAAATAGACTCCAAAAATGTTACCTTCCTGACTCAAGGTCAATTCAAAACAACTACTTAAATAACACACATAAATTATCACACCACTGCACTGTATTTTGTGTAGTTAAACACAATTCTTGGTGATCTTTTCCATTTATGTGGCTCCAGTATGTTTGCTTTCTCAGACTCACTACCCAGTTTAAAGAAGCAGCCCCTCTAGATGGAGAGGTTACTTCATCCTTTACTTTCTTTTTCTTAATATTTCTTATCTGAAATGCTGTCATCTCTGTACTTGCCAGCTTGGCTACTTTCTGCTCCTCTCCCCTCCTCAATAAAATCAGCTACTAGGATATAGACATCGGTTTTACTCACCCATGCAGTCCAGCTCCGAGAACAAGGTTGGCCACCACAGAAGATGCTCACGTCATTTATATAATTACCCCATTTCAGTTAGAATTTTTTTAATGTATGCGTTTCAACTGAATTGAAAATACATCCCCCCACACACACAAAAAAAATTTGCCATTTAACAATGAAATGAAAAAGTAAACAAATTTATACCCCCAATAAAATATTCCTTCTACATTTAATCTTAAATGTCTTTGAGCTGACCCATCTCTGGGGAACACAGTTTCTGCTTTTGCTGTGTATTTGTGGATGTGGGTTAGAGTTGGGCACGATTTGTGAAGCTAACTTCTCCAATACTTAATATCATCATAAAATGTTAGACCAAAATCATTGTGATCAGCATCCGTGCACCACCAGTGACTGGTAACTTCACATAAGGGAATGAAGGCATTAGTCACAGACGAAACCTCACCCTGATCTTTTTGGGAGCTGCTCAAGTGCATGTCTCTGAAGCTTTACTGCTGATTTCTCTGTAGAATTTACCTTAGTGGCTTTATTCAATTTCAATGAAACTTAGTATCAGGAATACTTGTCAAATATATGACTAAAGTCATAAATACAGTACCATCAAAAATGAAAGAAAAATAATAACGCAGGATGGATATCATTTATGTCAACTTAACATGTAAATTCCCAAATATAATCAAAAGTTTTGAGAATCTGGTGGACAGCGAGGAGATCAAATCTGTCAATCCTAAAGGAAATCAACTCTGAATATTCACTGCAAAGACAGATGCTGAAGTTGAAGCTCCAGTACTTTGGCCACCTGATGTGAAGAGCCAACTCACTGGGAAAAGACCCTGATTCTTGAAAAGACTGAGGGCAGGTAAAGAAGGGGGTCAGAGTATGAGATTGTTGGATGGCATCACCGACTCCATGGACATGAGTCTGAGCAAGCTCCGGGTGATGGTGAAGGACAGGGAAGGGAAGCCCAGCATGCTGAACTCCATGGAGTCACAAACTCAGACATGACTGTCTGAACAATTAACAACAACAACAATTAAATTCCCAAATATAATCAGAAGTTTTACCTTTATGAAAGCCTCTGGGAAGACCTGGGTCTCCTATGCAACTGCTCAGCTTCCTAGGGGGAAAGAAAATGAAAGAATCAAAGATGGAAGGGGAAGCAGAGATAGAAGCAGGGGTTAGTCAGCTGTTGCAGAACCAGTTCCTAAGCACATAGGTGGAGATTACTGCCTTTGGGAGGGCAATTCCACAGAAGGCCCTGATCTAAAAACCTCCCCATCCCCTCAGCTCTCCTCATCAATGGGTTGATGTTATTTTCATTTCTATGATGTTATGTCTTGGTTCTCTATTCATAGTAATAGATCCTGGAGTAATAGGGAGGAATAAACCAGAAAAATCAGAAATATTGAGTACAAAATACAGGGGTGGTGAGATTCAAAAAACCACTTCATACAAAACATTGTGTTAACTTTTCTGTCCTCCCTTTCCTTTCCTTAAAACCAAGCAGTGAAGAAAGTGCTAGTGATGCATTCAGCTTTTTCATTTGTTTTGTTCTCTTCCACATACAGGTCTGTTTAAAAAAGTGATGCATGTAAGAATTTCACTGCAAATAAAAGTTACAACACAATTACAGTATGTCTAGCCTTCAGCCATTTCCAGAGCTTGAAATAAAATGCCATTAAATTTCACCTAACCTTTTGTTAAAGTAGATAGTTCCTGCCTGCCCCCAAACACACGCAGTTTTTCATTCTTTCCAAAATTCAGTATTGTGTCTAAACTAGTGAAAGTGAAAGTGTTAGTCTCTCAGTCATGTCTGAATCTTTGAGACCCCCTGGACTGTAGCTCACCCAGCTCCTATATCCATGGAATTCTTCAGGCAAGAATACTGGAGTGGGTAACCATTCCCTTCTCCAAAGGATCTTCCCACCCCAGGGATCTAAACTAACCAGTCATTAAAGTGTAACTTCATGAATAGAATTTAGCTTGTATCTCTATAACAACAGGCTTCCCAGGTGGCACGTGATAAAGAATCCACCTACCAATGCAGGAGACTCAGGAGACATGGGTTTGATCCCTGTCTCGGGAAGATCCCCTGGAGAAGGAAATGGCAATCCACTCCAGTATTCCTGCCTGGAGAACACCATGGACAGAGGAGCCTGGTGGACTGCAGTCCATGGGATGGCAAAGAGCCAGATACAACTGAGCACTCTACACTAGCAAAGCATTACCAATGAAGCAAATAAGGATTTGAACTTTTGAGGATTATTTTATGGGGAACCTAACAATGTGAGAGTTGGACTGTGAAGAAAGCTGAACACCGAAGAATTGATGCTTTTGAACTGTGGTGTTGGAGAAGACTCTTGAGAGTCCCTTGGACTGCAGGGAGATCCAACCAGTCCATTCTAAAGGAGATCGGTCCTGGGTGTTCTTTGGAAGGAATGACGCTAAAGCTGAAACTCCAGTACTTTGGCCACCTCATGCAAAGAGTTGACTCATTGGAAAAGACTCTGATGCTGGGAAGAACTGGAGGCAGGAGGAGAAGGGGATGACAGAGGATGAGATGGCTGGATGGCATCAACGACTCTATGGGTTTGGGTGAACTCCAGGAGTTGGTGATGGACAGGGAGGCCTAGCGTGCTGTGCTTCATGGGGTTGCAAAGAGTCGGACATGACTGAGTGACTGAACTGAACTGAGCGATAATGTAATATTTTTAGAGAATTGTAGAAGGGAAAGAGAAATGATGGAGACACAGAGACAGTGAAAGAATGAATCCAGGCCAAACATGAACAGAAGCTCAAAATAGTTGATTTTTTTTCCCTTTGTAACCTCCTTCCAAAGCTCTCCTGTTTTATTTGCACCTCCTCTTCTTCCATTGTCCACAGCCCGGGCTTCTGGAGTCAGAAGTGACCTAATGCTCACCCTCTATGACACATCTTCTAGAGAAACCTTGGGAGAAAATGGAATGAACCATTTAGTAGACACACCTTCGGACAGCAAGGAGATCCAACCAGTCCATCTTGAAGGAAATCCTGAATATTCACTGGAAGGACTGATGCTGAAGCTGAAACTCCAATACTCTGACCACCTGATGTGAAGAACTGACTCATCTGAAAAGATCCTGATGCTGGGAAAGATTGAAAGCAGGAGGAGAAGGGGATGATAGACGAAGAGATGGTTGGATGGCATCACCGACTCAGTGGAGAAGAGTTTGAGTAAACCAGGAACTGGTGATAGACAGGGAGGCCTGGCGTAATGCAGTCCATGGTGTCACAAAGAGTCGGACACAACTGAGCAACTGAACTCAACTGACTGATAAACTAGGTGTGTTATAGTTGCCATATTACACAATTACAAATTCTGGATTGGTCATTACACCCATTTCACAGATAGGAAAGCTGAGGTTTCATAATTTGTTCTTTGTTACCCAGCTTTCCTGTGAAATATCTGGCTTCAGGTCCTGTTCCATCTGACTTTAGAATGTATCTTTTCAGTGCAGCGCACTGTCTCTCTACCTCCTTACCCAGACTTGCAATCGGCCAGCAATTGGACTGAATGAACTAGTTCCACCAGAGCCTGAATAATGAGTGAGACTTAATATGCTTTCCCTCCAAGGAGTACACGTATTTACACAGGAGAAAACATCCTTAATTAATGAAGGATTTCCTAAGGTAAAATTTCTGGGCTAAGCATCACTTTTCCGGTCGAGTGGCATCAAGGCTGAATGCTCCACTGGCTTTATTCAGCAGGTCGTGGCTCTCAAACAGTCAAATATATTTAGTCCCAACAGACAACTAGGCATTATGCTCCACAGTATTTTTTTTTTTTTTTCAGTGATTGTTACTGGCAGGCTTTGAAGCAGTTGCTCTAACACTTGGGAGAGCAGTGTTTGCAGAGGGAATTTGGTTCCGTTCTTAATAAACGCATTTGTCATGTTTCTAATTTTCTTTCTGTACCCTTCAAATGCAGTTGCTTCCAGGCTGAAAACAAGATAACCTCAGTTTGATGTTGTTATTGTCTCTCTTGCTTCCTGTAGGATATCTAAAGAGAGAGAAGCAACATGAATTCTTGGCAGTAACAGGCTTTTCCAAAGGTGTTAATGCCTCACATTCTGAGGCTGTTGGAACTGCTTTAGTCACACAACAAGAGTAATAAATTAACCTCACTTTGTAGCTACCACCTCAACTACAAATGGTGTTCCTACCAGCATCTCTCCAGGCAGCTGTCTCGAGCAATAAGCTTCACATATGCCAACAGTCTAAGAGGTAAGGTCAAGTTCCCAAGCCAAAGTTCCTGACCTTGAACCTCCCTCTGTTAACTCAAAGCTTTGTGGAATCCATTCACCCACTTTGTTTCCCTTGCTTAGGTTTCTAGTGCATGAGAAGGGAATAAATATAGTACTCACCTAATTACTCATATGATTAAATGAGCACTGCCTATGAAGTGCACAAACGAGTGCCTGAAGTACTCTGTTATACGTGAAATATATTCACAATTCACTTAGTCCTTCTGAACCATGGTATTATTGTGTTGCATCATATATGGCAAGAAGGGATTCACTGTCATCATAGTCTGTGTGTTAGTTGTTCAGTTGTATTCAACCCTTTGCGACCCCATAGACTATAGCCTGCCAGGCTCCTCTGTCCATGGGATTCTCCAGACAAGAATACTGGAGTGGGCTGCCATACCCTTCTCCAGGGGATCTTCCCACCCAGGGATCAAACCCAGGTCTCCCTCACTGCAGGCAGATTCCTTACCATCTAAGCTACCAGTCTGTAGACTATGAAAAAACAGGATTCATAGGAGGCTACCAGAAGAGCACATGTTTGGCACGGCATTCACTGTTCATAGGACAAAGCGGATCAGTGATCGAAGCTGGCAGAGTTCTTCAACTGCATGAAATGGGGACTTGAGAAAAGAGAAGGCTGGAATAGAATGAGAACTCAAGTGACTTCTCAGAACCAAAGAGGATAACATGCCATGAGACCTTAAAGAAGAAAGTCAGAACTAATAAAAACTTGCTAAATAGATTAGAAATGGCAGGTTGCAATGATAAAATACAATCATCTAGAAGCTGTCTGAAAAGCAAAGGTGATTAAGGCAAAGTGAGGAATTATTACAGACAAAGAAAGAATACCGTTGAGTGTACACTCTGTTTCAAATTGATTTCACTGCCCGAGGCACTCGTGAGAGTCACATTCTGAAGAACCCAACTAAGCCTTTCTCCAGAAACATGGAGACATGATCAAATTAAAAGTATAGCTGGAAAAACTCCTATTTACAATGAGGGAAATGAATCCACTGAGAACCTGGAGAGAGAGGTATGGAAAGTAACGACAAGCAGCAGGAGGAAACATTGGAAAGTTCCAGAGACAAGTTCATCTAGCATCGAAGACACCTTTCAGTGCTACTGCTGTCTGCCATCCACCATCTGCTCAGCCTGGAGTCAAGGCCATGGTGCCACTTGAAATCAATCGAACATACAACCCAATACAGGAAACTGGGACCATATCCCTAGATTCAAAGGTGAAAACAGTCAAGAAACAGTTTTAAAAAAATCAGGAACATTCTGGAACCTCTGATCTTTCGTAAAGATCCCTATTCCTAAAAGAGCCCCATGCTACAAGTTGGCCCCAAACACACCTCCCCATGTGAACTGAACAATTTACTATATTCTGTTACCTCATCAAATGTTCTCCACTAATAATCTGAGATACTAAAAGTCCACTGCTAAAAATGAAAATGCCTCTGGGAATGTGAAGAAACGCCTCTTCAATGTTGAGCAGAGAGGAACGGCACTGGAGAACTGGAGTTCTCATCAAAGCAGGGTGGAGATGAGAAAAAATTACAGGAGGAAAGTCAGACCTCGACATGGGTTCAGTGAGCATCCACAGGTACACAGGGCAGTAGAAGAAAGAAGCGGAAAGGAAAATAGAGAAGTACCACTGTTAAATTTTGCCTAAATTTTTACTTTTTCTTTGGACCATCCTTGAGTCAAGAAACTCTTCTTTCAGGCTTTCATTCTCAACTACATGACTCCCAGAATGTGGATTAGATATTTAAATCAATACTTTATTTCAGTTACATTCACTATCAGCTATCAGGGTTCTGGACACTGCTTTCAAACCTGATTATGGCGACTTTTCTGGGAATGTATACTCAATTTAAACTCACTAGAAGAAAAAATTATAATTGACAGAAGCTAGAGAAGAGCTTAAACTGTAACTGAGATGGGGGAAAATGAGCAGAGGTTCAGAGACCAGTGGGAAAATGTTAAAGGTTCAAGCCCTTATTACAGAGACAAAAACAGCCCCCTCAACCACCTCAACTACAGGAGGAGGAAATGGAGGTATGGAAAAACCTCAGCTCAGCAACTGAAGATGCCAGAGGACAGAGCTCAGGGCTGGAAGAGCTACGGGAAATTTTAAGAAATTCTGGCAACAGAATTTGACTTTAGCTCATTCTGAAAGAATGAGGTCTAATATCTGTGTATGAAACCTGCCCAAATCCCTGGCTGACAGCAAAATTACTCCCATGTGGGGAAGAGCTCATGAAGCATGGTGGGAAAATAGGCACAGTCAAGCAGGATCACCCTTGAAAGACAGATCTGCAGAACAGAACTGGGAGTTCGGTGCTTCTTAACTCTCACCATTCCCCTAAGCATAAGTTGCTAAAAGACTGGCCATACCACGCATTGGTGAGAATGTAGTACAACCGGAACTTCATAAATTGGTGGACAAAATACACATTTGCCCTGCTACTTTAGAAAAGAATTTGGCAACATAAAGTGCTGTGTCAAATTACCATATGACCCAACAATCACATTTACATTTATTTAAGAATGAAAATGTATGTCCACATAAAGATCTGTATGTCAATGTTCATAGCAACTTAATCATGACAGCTCAAAACTGAAAATAAACAAAATGTCCATAGCAGACCAGTAGTTCCCTGGGTTGACAGAGGTAGTCTGCAAAGGGAAATATGGAAACAATGGCTTAATAGACTTGATCAGTATTCTCAATGGGATTGCACCAGTCTATATTTTGTCAAAACTTCATCCAACCACACTCTTAAAATGGGGCAGTTTACTCCATATAAGCTACACCTCATGGAAGTTAACCACAAGTAGGTGGGATGGTTTGTAGATTTTAGAGCCGTTCAAAAGCAATTTTTCATATACCTTTAAACAATTATTTACACAATCTGGTTATCTTTTAAAACAGCAAACTCCACTGCACAATGAAGGAAAACAGCCACATACATACGTATCCCCTCCCTCTTAGGTTTCCCCCTACCCTCCCCCCATGCCACCCATTCATGTCACCACAGAGCACTGAGGCAAGGCCCTTGCCCAGCAGGCTCCCGCCAGCCATCTGTCCTACCCAGGGCAGTGTATACATTCCGATCTCCCAATTCAGCCCCCACGCCACCCCATGTCCACAGCTCCGTTCTCTGCTTCTGCATCTCTATTCCTGCTCGGCATATAGGTTCATCTGTGACATTTTTCTAGATCCCACATATATGTGTTAATGTATGGTATTGTTTTGCTCCTGCTAACTTAGTTCACCCTGTATGACAGACCCAAGCTAAAGTCAGAGGGAAAATATAGCTTTAAATACTTACGTCAATTAAAAAGAATGACAATAAACAAAATAGGCATGCACTTTAATAAGCTTGTAGAAAAAGAACAGAAAAGCCACCCCAAGGTAATTAAAGGGAAGAAAACACTAAAGATAAGAGCAGAAGTATCTAGTAAACCATAGAACTGAGAAATACATTCAGGTGCATTTTAAACAGGCAAATAAAAAAAGGGCACAGTATATCATATAAAGTCATGACTTGGCCCTCAGAGTTTATCTATCCCTTGACACAGCCCCCACACTCATCTCCCAGCATGCTGAACTATGGATGACCCCTTGCCACCTGAACGAGAGACTGATGTAAATAAGATGTTAGAGAAAAAAAATTAAACATAACACACTCAGCAATACTTATGGCTTGAAAACAAATGTAGCCAGTTATATCTGTCTGACATTTGAATACTTGCTGCTTTTTTCCATTTCTCTTTCACCTGTGTGCACAGCAGTCTTCCTGCCCCCCACTCCTTTTACTCTCCTCTCATACTTCTGACATTTAAAAATGCTTATCGTGTGTAAGTTATCTGGATAGTCTTGAAGTTCAAGGCATTGAAAATTTGGTTTATTTATAGGAAAGACCTTTCATAAATGAGTAAAGAAATATTGGGGGGAGAGGAAAAGAGGTAAATATTTTCTTTATTTCTATTTTTGACATTTATAGAAGGGCCTCTGGTCCATATAGTGCATTGTGGCAAACTGTTCAATTTTCCCTTCTTCTCTATTAACAGAATTATAATTTTGTTTGGTGTGGCATTGCTCTCAGCTGCAAATCTAACACATTAACAAATACAATAATCCCACTTACTTCTCCAACCTCTTTTGGAATAAGGAATGGCCAGAGGGCACAGTTTTGGTAAATTAGATCTAAGCATGCTAAGCAGAGCTTATGAGAAAATGTTAATAAAGGCTGATGCAGTTTGAATATGATTTTTATACTATGCTCTTCCCCTTCTTCATCCCTTTAAATGGGGACACAGAAGAGTCAGAAAAGGCATCTTGCAACCACAGGTTAAAGGCTATCAGAAAAAGCCTAAGAACAACTCTAAGGTTGATGGAGCAAAAAGTGAGCCGTGACAGCTTCCTGGAGCTACCAAGTCAACCCTTTCTCTTCTAAATCTGAACTTTTTGTTATGTAGAAACAGACAAAATACCTTACTTTTCTAACTGAATTTTATATGCCTCTGAACTTATTCCTTAATGATGCATGCAATCCCTCTACAAAATCTCTGTTTATACATAAGAGAATGGAAGCAAAGGAAGTTAAGTGACTTCCTTCACTAAGTTCTCCCTCTACTTTCCCCCCTTTTTTTAATCTTCCTATTTTATTGAGATATAACTGAAATACATAACTGTGTAAGTTTAAGACATATAGAATAATGATTCGGTTAACATTTATCATGAAATGATTACTACAAGAATTTAGTGAACATCTATGGACAGAGGTGCGTGGTGGGTTACAGTCCATGGGATCCTAGAAGAGTTGGACACAACTTGGTGACTAAACAACAACAAATCATCTCATACACACACAAAGTTCAAGAAATAGAAAAGAATATTTTCTCCCTGTCATGAGAATTCTTAGAATTTACTCTCATAAGCACACAGAAGTTGAAAATACGTAACAGGAATTAAAAATACTAAAAATTCAAATATGTATCATCCTGAAGTAACTCCACATTAAAATAACCATAGAGGAATACCTCCACCAGATATTAATAGATAATATGAACCCATCATAATTAACTAGCATGTGAATAAACAAAATATTCAAAGAGAATTAAGGAGGTAGAACTTATATGTTCTTACAGAAAAAAAAGGTGGGGGGAATATGTGAGGTGATGAATATGTTAACTTGATGGGGAATCTTTTTACAGTGAATGCATGTATCAAAGCATTGCTTTATCACTTTAAATAACTTACAATTTTTATTTGATTAAAATTAAATGGATCTAATAAGAAATCACTGCAGATGGTGATTGCAGCCATGAAATTAAAAGACGCTTACTCCTTGGAAGAAAAGTCATGACTAACCTAGATAGCATATTGAAAAGCAGAGACATTACTTTCCCAACAAAGGTCCATCTAGTCAAGGCTATGGTTTTTCCTATGGTCATGTATGGATGTGAGAGTTGGACTGTGAGGAAGGCTGAGCACCAAAGAATTGATGTTTTTGAACTGTGGTGTTGGAGAAGACTCTTGAGAGTCCCTTGGACTACAAGGAGATCCAACCAGTCCATTCTGAAGGAGATCAACCCTGGGTGTTCTTTGGAAGGACTGATGCTAAAGCTGAAACTCCAGTACTTTGGCTACCTGATGCGAAGAGTTAACTCATTGGAAAAGACTCTGATGCTGGGCGGGATTGGGAGCAGGAGGAGAAGGGGACAACAGAGGATGAGATGGCTGGATGGCATCACTGACTCGATGGAAATGAGTTTGGGTGAACTCTGGGAGCTGGTGATGGACAGCATGCTGCAATTCATGGGGTCGCAAAGAGTCGGACACGACTGAGCGACTGAACTGAACTAAACTGAATTTTATATGTAAACTTAGTATACAACAATATAATTAATATTTTACAGTTGAGAAATAATGAGGAGCCATCCTTATACCATTCAAAGGATAAATTCCCAAGAGATCCGAAATTTGTATAGTGAAAATAGAAAACTATATAAATATTAGACAAAAACATGGGTAAATTCTTCTATAGTCTTAGAAATGGAAATACTTCCTTAATGACTCAAATTCAGATGGCCAAAAGTAAAACATAGCTAAATTTGAAAAATAGATCATGCAAAAACAAAAATATGTTTCATAGACAAAAAGGTCTAGCATAGTGGTATGTGAAATAAAA
>SJYT01003455.1:649997-661845 GCA_006410635.1 Cephalophus harveyi | reverse complement strand
GCCTGGCGTGCTGCGATTCATGCGATCAGATACGACTGAGCTACTGAATTGAGTACTAATTAAGTGACTTTGGAGAGAGTTTAAAACTCTATCTATAAAAGTCTGATTAGAGAACAGTTTTTAATATAATTTAGGGTTAAAGAAAAATCTATTTAGTTAAAATATTAACATGTGTCTCACCTAAGGAAAAATTCTTGCAAGTCTTATACCTATATTCTTGTACACCCACACAAAATAAACCTACGTTCCCTTAGTCCCTTTGCTATGCTGCAAAGGCCTATAAAAAGTTTTAAGCTTAGATATAAAATTATTTTGAATATTACATGGAACAGCAGAATATTAATTACCTCTTCAGGGTATGAATTACTCCACGGTCATCAGTTACTACAAAATCAGGATAAGATCATGACTATACCATTAAAGGAACATGCTCATGGAACAATCAACCAAATTAACAGTTTGATTAATGGAGTCAATGAATAAATCAAATTAATCAGTATACCATTAACTAAAAAATAGTCCAAACAGATCATCCATGACTAACTATTGCCTAAACAGAGGCTAAAATTAGACAATGGCTACATCATACTGAAGAGAAACACTGAAATATTTAATATTATCAACATGCTATCAATATTCTCCTATTCTGAACTGGCAAATCTAAATTGTAGAATTCTTGAACTCTGATTATATGTTTTTCAAAACAGCAACAACAACAGCAAAAAGCAGTTATGTATATCTACTGGCGGCATAACCAAATACAACAACCAACTAGCTGAGAGCCTAGAAAAATAAATCAATTACAAGAGTTTCCTCACAAAATACCATTAGACCCCTTGTTTTCTACTGCATTGATGGGCCATATGGTGATGGATTTATTCTACACTGGCAGTAGGAAAATTTTATGATAAAGAAATTAGATTGACATTTTATTTCTGCACACTGCTAAGTTTAGTTATGAGCTAATTATATGTGAAATATGGTATGTGTCTGCTGATATATGGGCCTGGATTATATTTTTAAATCAAAGAATAATTTAAGATATATCCCCAGGCTGCATTCATCCAACAACTGATGTCCACTGGGAGGAGCAAAAGAGCGGGGCTGGTGGCTGCAGGTTGTCTGCACTGACAAAAGCCCCTTACAATCTGCCGTTCAATCTTCAGCAAACTTCCAGACAAACACAGACTCCAAGCATCAGTGTGCAGCCAAACTGGCTTTGAATAAAGAATTCCAAGAAGGTGTCAAGGGATCAAGGGATCAGCTAGTTGGTCTCAGCCACAGAATGCAGTACAGTTCTGCCACCTAGTGGTCACTTTATCACACGTGACTTGGCAGCATTTCCCACTCCAGTACTCTTGCCTGGAAAATCCCATGGACGCAGGAGTCTGGTGGGCTGCAGTCCATGGGGTCGCTAAGAGTCGGACACGACTGAGCAACTTCACTTTCACTCTTCACTTTCATGCATTGGAGAAGGAAATGGCAACCCACTCCAGTGTTCTTGCCTGGAGAATCCCAGGGACGGGGGAGCCTGGTGGGCTGCTGTCTATGGGGTCGCATAGAGTCGGACACAACTGAAGCGACTTAGCAGTAGCAGCAGCAACATTCTGACAATTATCCCAAAGAAAACCATGATGCTGTGAATGGTCAGCAAGAGCTTGGCAAATTACTTTCCACCATGTGAATATACAGTTATTCAGGCTTTAAGAAATGCTCCTTTATTTGATATACAGGTGAGGCCCTTTGAGATCTGATCTCTCTCTGTCCATCATCGAACTTATCCCCAATCATAGACCTTCATAAAGACCAAGCTATTGTTACACAGTTCTACCATATTCTCTCAGGAATTTCTCTGGTCCATAATTCCTTTACTCCTCTTGACCACACTGAACATTCCTACATCTTTTAACTTGCTAATTTTGTCTCCAAGAGGCCTGCACTGACTGCTAGTCAATTTGACACATGGCACTTTTTCATATAATTCATCCCATTCTGATGGCCCTTTTGAATACTTGACTGACTTACTAGAAGCTAAGTTCCTTAAAGGGCAGGATTTTACTTTTACATCTTTATATTGCTTCAGCATTTACTGTGCCTCTGGCCCATAAATATATGATTTACTGATGTCTAGATATGTGTATTAATGTGTGTGACCCTTTGCAAAGGGTGTTTAATTCCTCATTTAGCACAATTATTTTATATAAAGGGTCAGCAAGATCCCCTAGAGAAGGGAAGGGCAACCCACTCGGGTATTCTTGCCTGGAGAGTTACATGGATACAGGAGACTGATGGGCCATAGTCCGTGGGGCTGCAAAGAGTCGGACACAACTGAGCAACTAACACACATTTTATATAAAAGCGAAGTAAACATTTATTAACTATTTCCAGGCATGGTCTTCAAATGTTTCATAAATCTGATTTTTCAGTGTTTTCAAATGATTCAAGTACATTTGCAGCAAATACATGGCAAATTTGGGTCCTCAGCGCTACTAAAGATTCCACTCCTTCTAAGACCAGATTTTATTTTTAAGATTGACTGTACAAGAAATCTGAGGAAATTTTAAACATCATTTTAAGTTTCATCCTACCTGAATGCAAGAAATGAAAAATGAAATTAGAAAGTATATATACTTTATTTGGAAAATAAATTTCCCTGGATTAGTCTTCAATCTGTGAAAAAAACCTTTAATCTCAAATGTGCAATATAAATTTCCATGGTGGTCAGGAAAGTAATTTTGTAAGATTACCACCTTTTACTTAATTTCGCTCATCCCAGCCTATCTTCAAGCCGCACCTGCTTGCTATATCAACCAAACTAAACGTTTACTCATTTCCGTATTACATAACTGAAATAGTTGTGGAAGAGTCAGCTTAGATTTTTCTTTCATTATCTGCTGGGTTTGCAGTGAAATCCTGGTTTAGAAAGTTTATTGTCCAAAGATATTCTATAGCAGATAAAGTTTGATGCTTGAGGTTGCCAAGTGGAGTTTACAAAACTATTGGTTATGAAGCAAAATCACCTTTGCATGTAGATGAGACATTTGATATGGAAAAGTATAAACAGGGAAGGCTTGAAGAGCCGTGAAAAATGATGAAGTATGGTACCCTTTAGCAAGTAACTGAGCACAATCCATCATCAGAATGTTTTTATGTTAGCTCACCTGTCTCATCTCTCATGCTCTGGATGGATGTTCAGCAGATAACTTTGATAAATTTAGAATCAACTAAATACTTTCTTAATAATTTTGCTTAACGAGTTTTAAAAGAAACAAAGAATAGAATCATGGGCGTTATTATACATTGTGATGTACATCACTATATATATGTGAGATTTAGCTTCCAAGTGCTTTTAAAGACATAAAACCCAAAGCAATGTTATCATCTTTTGGAAGGAAATTTATATTAAATATAAATGCTATGTTGTCTTATATTTAATCAAAATAAAACGGACTGATACTTACATAAATAAGAATTAATCCTATTTTTGCTCTCTCCCTTGTGTCAGAATGATGTCTTATTATTTTTTGTTATATTTATTCTAAAATTTCAAACCTAAGAAAAGCCCAAGTACATCATTTAAACCCAATAAGACTTTAGCTCTATATAGAGAGGCAGTTTCCAAACTTGGATTATTATTATGTCCTGGGAGCTTTTAAAATACATAGATGCCTTGATCCTGGTCAAGATGCACAGAAATGGAATTGGAGATTAAGACCTAGAATCTATTCTAAAGGCTTTCCTATCTCACCTATCTATCGCACCAGTGGATGAACTGGTGTTTCAGATGAACTAGTTCTCCAGTGTGCTCCTCAGAGGACCAGCGACAGCATCACCTGGGAACTTGTTAGAGATGCAGTTTTTTAGACTTACTGAGTCAAATCCTCTGATAGGCCCAGAAATCTGCATTTTAATAAGCCAGTCCAACACAAACAGATGGAGAGATATACCAGTTTTTGGATTGGAAGAATCAATATTCTTATAGTCAGAAAATGACCGTACTCCCCAAAGCAATTTACAGAGTCAATGCAATCCGTATTAAATATAAATGGCATTTTTCATAGAATTAGAACAAAAAATTGTACAATTTGTATAAAAACACAAAAATCAGACCTCCTGACTTTGGACTCTGCTGCAAAACTACAGTAATGAAGACAGTATGGTACTGGCACAAAAAAAAAACAGTAATATATATCAATGGAATAGGACAGAAAGCCCAGAGATAAACCTATGCACCTATGGCCATATAATCTATGACAAAGGAGGCAAGAATATACAGTGGAGGAAAGACAGTCTCTTCAAAGAGTGGTGATGGGAAAACTGGAGAGCTACATGTAAAACAATCAACTTAGAATATTCTCTAATATCAAACACAAAAGTAAATTAAAAATGGATTAAAGACCTAAATGTAAGGCCAGAAACTATAAAACTCTTAAAGGAAAACATGGGCAAAACACTCTCTGGCATAAATCACAGCAAGATCTTTATTGATCCACCTCCTAGAAAAAAGTTTTTGCATAGCAAAGGAAACCATAAACCAGACAAAAAAACAACCTTCAGAATGGGAGAAAATATTTACAAACAAACAAACTGACAAGGGATTAATCTCCAAAATATACAAACAGCTCATGCAGCTCAATATCAAAAAAAGACAAACAATCCAGTTAAAAAATGGGCAGAAGACCTCAACTGACACTTCTCCAAAGATGACATACAGATGCTAATAAATACATTAAAAGATTCTCAGCCAGAAAGAAAAACACCAATACAGTATACTGACACATATATATGGAATTTAGAAAGATGGCAATGATGACCCTGTATGCGAGACAACAAAAGAGACACAGACGTATATAGAACGGACTTTTGGACTCTGTGGGAGAGGGAGAGGGTGGGATGATTTGGGAGAATGGTATTGAAACGTGTATACTATCATGTAAGAACGAAGCACCAGCCTATGTTCGATACAGGATACAGGATGCTTGGGGCTGGTACACGGGGATGATCCAGAGAGAGGATATGGGGTGGGAGGTGGGAGGGGGATTCAGGATTGGGAGCTCGTATGCACCCGTGGTGGATTCATGTCAATGTATGGCAAAACCAATATGGTATTGTAAAGTAAAATAAAGTAAAAATAAAATTTAAAAATAAAAAAAAAGAAAAAAAGAAAATAAAAGCAAAACCCACTGACAACTCAGATAAACAGAAAATGGCTATGGATCTCACAGAATATATTTATTAAAAATTTCTCTCTCATTAAAAAAAAAATAGAAAAATAAAAAAAAAACATACTTCAATAAAAAAATAAAATAAAATAAAAAATGGGCAGAAGACCTCAACTGACACTTCTCCAAAGACGACATACAGATGCTAATAAATACATGAAAAGATTCTCAACGTCACTAACAATTAAAAAAATGCAAACCTTACACTGGTCAGAATGACCATCATCATCAAAAAAATCTACAAATAATAAATGCTGAAGAGTGTGTGGAGAAAAAGGAACCTTCCTACACCCTAGGAATGTAAACTGGTACAGCCACTGTGGGAAACTGTATGGAGAGTCCTTAAAAACCCAAGAATAGACCATAAACATACAGCCAATTTATTTTGCAGTACAGAGGAAACTAACTCAGCACTGTAAAGCAACTAGACTTCAATAAAAATTAGCTAAAATAAAAAAGAAAACTGATGTCACAATTTAATAAAATTTATCAAACACTCTATTTATTTCAAAAACATGTAAACAAAGGAGATCCTTAACCTTATGGGTGGCACAATACAACCATACTTGAATTGTGACTTTTTTATGATTTTAAGCTTTTATGTCTTTTTTATGATTTTATGAATTAAGCTTTTTTATGATTTTAAACAAATTATTTACTTGTTAATATCTCCATTTATAACCAATATTTAATTTCTCTAAATAATCCTTACAGATCCCATATGCAGTGCATTAAGCTTAAACACCCTTTCATCAAAAAGACATATCTCCTAAATAAACTGCTCTCAGAAATACCCCTTTGTTGACTTTCCAAAGTATTTTCTTTTTGTGAGAATAATGGTATTTAGAGGAATTAGTAGGGGTGACAATTTTACCTCATTTTATAAACTGAACGAATAAGAAGCAAAATTACACCTTGAAAACTGTCCTAACGTTGTGACACATATGTTACTGTTATAACAACATAAATGTAGGAGATAAAGTTAAGAGACTTCCTGATAGACTCATCTAGTAAGTATCTGGGCTCAAATTACAGAAATAGATACTATCATTTCCAATAAATCCTTGTCTCATGCCCTTAACATTAGAGCTCGCTGCCTAGTCTACTGAGTACACATAGTAGGCACTGTGTGACTGAACTGAAAAGACTGCCTCACTTCCAAGACGAGGGAAAGGAGGGCATCGATTTTCACTCCTATTAACTCCCTCTGGATAGAAGCATCTTAAGAAATAGTACCTGGAGTTTTCAGCCATGAGCATCAAGTTGGAAAACCAATTCATCTGCATCGAAGGATACTGATTTGCAGAGGTTCAGAAATGAAGTAAAACTGAAAAGAATTCAGTATGATGCCTGGACAACATCCAGGGCTAATAGTTTTCTTGCATCAGAAGTTTGAATTCACTATTCCCCAGGCCCTAAAACCATATTAGTGCTGACACAGTCTCAAGAGCTCATGAGTTCAAATATTCCATCAACATTTAAACTGAGTCATTTATTTTTCTAGACATCAGATTTCAGCTGAATTATTGATCATTATAAAGTTGCATGTAATAGGCATGAATTGGTCCATAACATTCAGAATGCCAGATACCTCACATTTCTTTATTATTTTCAATCAAATCAAACTGAATTCTAGCTGTCAGTCATCATAGTTGACAATGCCATTATCATAGTTGACAATGCCATTATCATAGTTGACAATGCCATTATCAATCCATTATCCCCACTATTGATCAGATGAGTATACTGAGGTTTACACCGCTGAGTTAAATGAAGCCTTTCTCCCCACCTTCACCCCTGCTCATTCAGGTTGGTCACTGGAGCCTGTGGCCCCTGCTCAGGCCTAGGGCTGATGAGAGGATGGTTCCTCTGTATTCTGCCAGTCGCTTCCACATCTCACCATGGGAGCTTTCCAAAGACCAAGAATTAATGGTCTCAACACACAGTCTCCTCAGGGACCCGCACAGCTACTCATTTCAAAATTCTATCACTTCAGGGATGCTTCAGTAATTCAAGAAGCAATTCTCAAAGTTTCACAAGGTTCCACTGTTCTTGTCTCTCATATTTCAGTCTCAGGAATTCCAATCAGCCACCTGATTTTCCCATACACTATGTGGAAAACCTCTTTCAGAAATCCCAAAAAGCCATTTTCACTTCCCTGGGAGCAAGGAAAGCCTAGACCTTAAAAGTAAAATTCTGGCTACTCTGGTGAGTCTCTAGTAAATTTTACTGCTAGCAATAAAAATCAATTAAACATAAAAAGTCAAATACAAATATTTTAATATATGACTGCATATAAATCACTTAATCTCTCAAACTCTTGAGTAGCCTAGAATTATAAAAGCATCTAAGGACCTTTCATTGTTTTTCTAATTAACCTTAAAGATCACTTCAACTTCTTCCCCAGAGAAGCTCATGGAATGAAAAAAGTAGATTTACAGAAGACCCCTGTTTATCTTCAGTGACATCTCTTCTCACAGGTAAGGCATGCAAAATATCTATATGGTCCACCTTCCCCGGCCCCTCAGACACACACATACAATGTAGACTCTGTACTTCACTTCATATGACAAAGACTCTAAAGGTGGTGATTGAGGACAAGGGTACAGATTGCTTTGGATAAACTAGGAAAGCTGAGCATGCGCTAGGAAAACTGGAGACTCACCTTGGTAGCTGATTGAATACAGAAAACAGAGAAGTTAAAAGTAATTCATTTAAAATAGAGCAAATGGGAAAAGTCAAGGAATTGAAGTGTTCTGATTTGGCCGATTTGGCTTTTTGGATAGAAAAAAGAGAGACAGAGCAAAACTGTACAAAAATTGTAGTGAGTTCAGTTTTGAACATGCGAGTTTAAATGCCTCTGAGGCATGCAGGCTTCCCGTTTCACAGAGGTTATCAACAGAAAGAAACTCAGGTCTGGAACTCAGGGGAGAGGTCTGAGCATTACAACTTCACTTTGTACCAAAATTTCCAGCTTCAAGCTTCAGAAATTTTAAATTGCCTTTTGATTTTAATTATTTTAATCACTTTATTGCTTAAACCTTATCTTCCCTTGCATCCTCTTAATCCTTAGAATTTAAATCCCTGTGCCCTCTTTTCCTGGAGAGAACTACCTTTGGGTACAGCTTCTATTTTGGGGTGTGTGGAGGGAGTGCTGAAAGGGGGGAGACTTGCTTTTAAAGACTAATGCTGAGAGATTTCAAAGTTTTAAATAAACTCCAGGGGCTCTAAGTCCTTTTCACTGTAAATAAATTGAAAGCAAAGCAGTTTGCATTGGACGGTCTGAATCAAAATTCCAGGGGTCCAGATATCAGATTATTAATGGAGCTAGTAAATAAAAAGCTTAATTGATCCAACTAGAAAGCAACAGTTAGAACTGGACATGGAACAACAGACTGGTTCCAAATAGGAAAAGGAGTACGTCAAGGCTGTATATTGTCACCTGCCTATTTAACTTATATGCAGAGTTCAGTTCAGTTCAGTCGCTCAGTCGTGTCCGACTCTTTGCGACCCCATGAATCGCAGCACGCCAGGCCTCCCTGTTCATCACCATCTCTCGGAGTTCACTCAGACTCACATCCATCGAGTCCATGATGCCATCCAGCCATCTCATCCTCGGTCGTCCCCTTCTCCTCCTGCCCCCAATCCCTCCCAGCATCAGAGTCTTTTCCAATGAGTCAACTCTTCGCATGAGGTGGCCACAGTACTGGAGTTTCAGCTTTAGCATCATTCCTTCCAAAGAAATCCCAGGGTTGATCTCCTTCAGAATGGACTGGTACATCATGAGAAACGCTGGGCTGGAAGAAGCACAAGCTGGAATCAAGATTGCCGGGAGAAATATCAATAACCTCAGATATGCAGATGACACCACCCTTATGGCAGAAAATGAAGAAGAACTAAAAAGCCTCTTGATGAAAGTGAAAGAGGAGAGTAAAAAAGTTAGCTTAAAACTCAGCATTCAGAAAATGAAGATCATGGCATCCAGTCCCATCACTTCATGGGAAATAGATGGAGAAACAGTGGAAACAATGTCAGACTTTATTTTGGGGGGCTCCAAAATCACTGCAGATGGTGACTGCAGCCATGAAGTTAAAAGACGCTTACTCCTTGCAAGGAAAGTTATGACCAACCTAGATATCATATTGAAAAGCAGAGACATTACTTTGCCGACTAAGGTCCGTCTAGTCAAGGCTATGGTTTTTCCAGTGGTCATGTATGGATGTGAGAGTTGGACTGTGAAGAAAGCCGAGCACCAAAGAATTGATACTTTTGAACTGTGGTGTTGGAGAAGACTCCTGAGAGTCCCTTGGACTGCAGGGAGATCTAACCAGTCCATTCTAAAGGAGATCAGTCCTGGGTATTCACTGGAAAAACTGATGCTAAAGCTGAAACTCCAATACTTTGGCTACCTCATGCAAAGTTGATTCATTGGAAAAGACTCTGATGCTGGGCGGGATTAAGGGCAGGAGGAAGAGGGGACGAGAGAGGATGAGATGGCTGGATGGCATTACCGACTCGATGGACTTGAGTTTGGGTGAATTCCAGGAGTTGGTGATGGACAGGGAGGCCTGGCGTGCTGCGATTCGTGGGGTTGCAAAGAGTTGGACACGACTGAGCAACTGAACAAAACTTAACTGAATGTATGTAAATCATCTTGAGTCATCAAGGACAGTTTAATTTTAATCAACTATTTAATAAGTTTAATTTTTCCACTTCCCTCAATGTTCCTCTTAGTTTTTTTCATGAAATCATCACTGTCTAATCAATTATTGAAGCTACAAAACGTTTACTCTGGTGAGGCCTCAGCTGATATAATTTGGGTTTTTCTACTAAAACATTCCTTTCCTATGAACCCACCCTGCCCCTTCTAGTCTGGGCCTCACTGACAGTAAGAAGCCATCTCAACTTCCTGCCTAGTGCTTAGAGTCAGATAATCCTTGCCTTTTTATTTTTGTTTCGTTATTTTATATTGGAGTATAGTTGACTTACAATAATGTACAGGAAAGTGATTCAGTGGTACATATATATACATCTATTTTGTTTCAGATTCTCTTTTTTTTTTTTTTTTTTTGGCCACCCTGAACAGCTTGTAGGATCTTAGTTCCCCGAGCAGGGATTGAGTCTACAGTGGAAGCACCAAGTCCTAACCACTGGGCCCTCCAAGGAATCCCCTCAGACTGTTTTTCCGTATAGGTTATAACAGAGTATTGAGTAGAATTCCTAGTGCTATGTAGTAGGTCCTTGTTGTTTATATATTTTACATATTGTATTATATACATGTGAATCCCAACATCCTAGTTTATCCCTCCATCCCACATTTCTAATTTGCTAACCATAAATTTGTTTTTTAAAATCTGTGAATCTGTTTCTGTTTTGTAAATAAGTTCATTTGTATCATTTTTTTAAGATTCCTTGGATAAGTGATATCATATATTTGACAAGCCTTGTTTTGAATGCTGGGTTTCTGCAGAATCTCTGTGCTCCATCCTCCACCCTACTTACTACCTGGGAAAACTTGGGAAAATCATTTAGCTTCTCTGAGAATCTTTTATCACAGAGTCACCTGAGAAGCCTGTATAAAAATAGCTATCATAATTGGAAAGAAAGCATTAGAAGGGGAAAGAAGGAGTAGTGAGAATCGAGAAAGGGAGAGGGAAAGAGGCGGGGGGAATAAAGGACTACTTAAGGGAAGGAGGAACCCATGAACAGGGGGCAGAAGGAAGGAAGGAAAACCCAAAGGGGAAAAAAGGGAAAGAATGTCTCCATGTTTATGATGTCACCCATTATGCACAGCATCTTAATAGACATTACTTGTTATTCCTTGTTAATCACATGACATAGGTATTATTACCTAAGTACTAATTTTAATTTGAGGAAACAGACTCTCAGTTCAGTTCAGTCACTCAGTTGGGTCCAACTCTGGGACCCCATGGACTGCAACAGGCCAGGCTTCACTGTCCATCACAACCTCCCAGACTTTACTCACATGTCCATTAAGTTGGTGATACCGTCCAATCATCTCATCCTCTATAGTCTCCTTCTCCTCCTGCCCTCAATCTTTCCCAGCATCAGGGTCTTTTCAAATGACTCAGCTCTTCCCATCAGGTGGCCAATGTATTGGAGTTTCAGCTTCAACATCAATCCTCCCAATGAACATTCAGGACTGGTCTCCTTTAGGATGGACTGGTTGGATCTCCTTGCTGTCCAAGGGACTCTCAAGAATCTTCTCCAACACCACAGTTCAAAAGCATCAATTCTTCAGTGCTCAGCTTTCTTTATAGTCCAACCGTTACATCCATATTGGAAAAACCATAGCCTTGACTAGATGGACGTTTGTTGGCAAAGTAATCTCTCTGCCTTTTAATATACTGTATAGGTTAGTCATAACTGTCCTTCCAAGGAGTGAGAGTCTTTTAATTTCATGGCTGCAATCACCATCTGCAGTGATTGTGTAGCCCAAAAAAACAAAGTTTGCTACTGTTTCCGCCATCTATTTTCCATGAAGTGATGGGACCAGATGCCATGATCTTCGTTTTCTGAATGTTGAGCTTTAAGCCAACTTTTTCACTCTCCTCTTTCACTTTCATCAAGAGGCTTTTTAGCTCCTCTTCACTTTCTGCCATAAG
>SJYT01003455.1:621391-649841 GCA_006410635.1 Cephalophus harveyi | reverse complement strand
ATCTGAGGTGATTGATATTTCTCCCGGCAATCTTGATTCCAGCTTGTGCTTCTTCCAGCCCAGCGTTTCTCATGATGTACTCTGCATATAAGTTAAATAAGCAGGGTGACAATATACAGCCTTGACGGACTCCTTTTCCTATTTGGAACCAGTCTGTTGTTCCATGTCCAGTTCTAACTGTTGCTTCCTGACCTGCATACAGATTTCTCAAGAGGTAGGTCAGGTGGTCTGGTATTCCCATCTCTTTCAGAATTTTCCACAGTTTATTGTGATCCATACAGTCAAAGGCTTTGGCATAGTCAATGAAGCAGAAATAGATGTTTTTCTGGAACTCTCTTGCTTTTTCCATGATCCAGCGGATGTTTGCAATTTGATCTCTGGTTCCTCTGCCTTTTCTAAAACCAGGTTGAACATCAGGGAGTTCACGGTTTACGTATTGCTGAAGTCTGGCTTGGAGAATTTTGAGCATTACTTTACTAGCATGTGAGATGAGTGCAATTGTGCAGTAGTTTGAGCATTCTTTGGCATCAAAATGGTACACATCAAAAAATCTTAAAAAAAAATAAGTTGAATTGTATACCTACCCCACTTATCATTTCTACATATTTCATATACAGTATTGGGGCTTCCCAGGTGCCTCAGTGATAAAGAACGCACCTGCCAATAGAGGAGACATAAGAGACACAGGTTTGATCTCTGGATCGGGAAGCTCCCCTGGAGGAGGAAATGGCAACCCACTCCAGGATTCTTGCCTGGAAAGTCCCATGGACAGAGGAGCCTGGCGGGCTACAGTCCATCAGGTCACAAACAGTCACAGCTGAGTTACTGAGCACACACACACTGAACAATGATGTGCTGGCAAAATTCATTTAGTCTTTTTACTTTTAACTATTTTTAATTTTTTGCCTGAAATTCTCAATTCTTGAAAGCACATTTTATTCCCCGAACCCACTTTTGCTGTATTCATAATGCTACCATCCAGTACCCTGGTGAAAATCTACCATATTTTTTTCCCCCAAGGCAGAAACCTCAGGTTCAATCAGGGAAAGTCAGCTTAACCACTCACACGCTGGTGGCACACTGAGGACGGTAACCCAGTTCCCTTTGAGAAATAGTGAACCATGTAAATGCAAACAACGTAATTTTCAGTTTTATTGCAAAAGAAAATGTAGGATGTGGCAGCCATTAAGGTTTTCCAACAGTGAAATGAGAGGCCTTTAAAAAATATGGCAGTTCTGGACTTTACTAACGTGGAAGCTAAGTTAATTTAGAGTTAAGTCAAAGGTGACAGTAATGTATTTTCTGATAGGAAGACGGTGGCTGTGTTTCTACTGTTTTGTGGTCTGAACCCACCTTTGGAAGAGCTCCTCTGTCCTCACTGTGTGCTCCCTAACTCCTTAGCACTAGCACCAAATCCTACTCCTAATTTTCCTGGGCCCCCTGTTGAGGTAAGAGGCTCCTCCTCAGTTCAAAATTCCTATGCCTTGGAACTCAGAAACAAACATCATCAACAGAAACTGAATTTTTAAATAATAACTCGTTTCAAAATTAGATTATTTCTGATGAGTGCAATTTCTGATTTTTATAACATGCCAACTAAAATTCAAATGGAGACGTCAAAAGGTTTACAACTCCCCTGCAACCTCCCTAAGTGTCTGTGAGACATTGAAACCAATGAAATTTAAGACCAGAAAGACTTCGTTTTATTTCCTGGAATGGGAAAACTGAAACCCTAAAGTTTCTAGTATGCATCCACTTGCCTTCTGAAAATAATTTATTGAAACATTCCATGAACATTAATTCACCAATAAATCAAGTTTGGATCATAAATTTGTACTGGAAACAGGACCCAGTCTCTGTTTTCTGGTGATTATTCATCTCTAGGTTTATCATGCTGTATTTGAATCTGCCTAAATTAAATCATCCTGAATAATTGGAGGTAATTGAAGACCATTCTTTACTGCCTTATGGGTAGGTAGAAACATTTTATTTCAGGATTAAGAAAAGTATGCGGATATTTTTCTTGTTATAGCGTAATTCATTTTCATTATAAGGACTTAGAATATGCAGATAAACACAATAATGACAATATGTCCAGAGACAACTACCGTTAATATATTTTGGGGAAGTATAATTTTATTCATGTTTATAATCTGATTTGTGTTTATCCAGTGTATCTGGCGGGATCCAGTCGGGAGAGAGGAACCACACATTGACTTGAACAGGAAATGTTTTAGTGTGGTTTGTAACTGTAGCAGCAGATTGGAGCAATGAGAGATTTGCTAGTAGACAGTAAAGGAATTGCAAACAGTGTGAGAAGACTGGATGCAAGGAACAGGGGGTGAGATGGAGCTGGACGCTGACCACACCGTGATCACAGGCGCCCTGCTACGACCCAACAGGGAGCGAGGGGAGCAGCTGGCCAGGTGCAGAAGAGAGAGGTTTGTTGAGTGACTGACTGAGTGAATGAGCCTCACCTCACTTCTCTGGCATTTCCTATCAACCTCTAACAGAGGAGCGTTTTTCCCCTTAGCAGTGCTTCCCAATCTACACTCTCTTTCTGGGATTTCCCATCTCCCATGGCAATAGAATCTTAGTAAAATAAAGGAAATAACTGAGTGTAGTTTCCAGTAGTTCAAAAATATGAATTTCTAATTTTCCTCACAGCTAGGATGGTACCTAGCATGTTGATGGCACTCAATGGATAATTGTTGAATAAATAATTGAAAATGCAGCTGATGAGCCAACGTAATAAATATACATTCGAAAATACATTATTGCTGTGACCTCCCTGGTAGCGAAGACTCCTGGCTTCCAGTGCAGGGGGCACAGGTTCCCTCCCTGGCTGGGGAAGTTATGAATGTCGTGTGGACAAAGCAAAGAAACAAAAGGATTAGCTTTAACAAAAAATGCATTATTGTGAAGTATTAGGACACTGGCTTTCAAAAGATGATACTAAAACTCCTAGGGAGATAAGCTGGTTCACCTACAGTGAGAACGCAGTTCAGTTCAGTTGCTCGGTTGTGTCTGACTCTTTGCAACCTGATGGACGCAACACACCAGGCCTCCCTGTCCATCACCAACTCCCAGAGCCTACTCAAACTCATGTCCATCACGTTGGTGATGCTGTCCAACCACCTCACCCTTTGTTGTCCTCTTCTCCTCCCGCCTCCAATCTTTCCCAGCATCAGGGTCTTTTCCAATGAGTCAGTTCTTCACATCAGGTGGCTGAAGTATTGGAGTTTCAGCTTCAGCATCAGTCCTTCCAATGAATATTCAGGACTGATTTTCTTTGGGATGGACTGGTTGGATGTCCTTGCTGTCCAAGGGACTCTCAAGAGTTTTCTCCAACACCACAGTTCAAAAGCATCAATTCTTCAGCGCTCAGCTCTCTTCACAGTCCAACTCTCACATCCATACATGACTACTGGAAAAACCATAGCCTTGACTAGACAGACCTTTGTCAGTAAAGTAATGTCTCTGCTTTTTAATATGCTGTCTAGGTTGGTCATAGCTTTTCTTCTGAGGAGCAAGCATCTTTTAATTTCATGGCTGCAGTCACCATCTGCAGTGGTTTTGGAGCCCTAAAAATAAAGTCTCTCACTGTTTCCATTGTTTTCCCCATCTATTTGCCAGGAAGTGATGGGACCGGATGCCATGATCTTTGTTTTCTGGATGTTGAGTTTTAAGCCAGCTTTTTCACTCTCCTCTTTCACTTTCACCATCAAGAGGCTTTTTAGTTCCTCTTCACTTTCTGCCATAAGGGTGGTGTCATCTGCATATCTGAGGTTATTGATATTTCTTCCAGCAATCTTGATTCCAGCTTATGCTTCATCCAGCCCGGCATTTCGCATGATGTACTCTACATATAAATTAAATAAGCAGGGTGACAATATACAGCCTTGACATACTCCTTTTCCTATTTGGAACCAGTCTGTTGTTCCATGTCCACTTCTAACTGTTGCTTCTTGACCTGCATACAGATTTCTCAGGAGGCAGATCAGGTGGTCTGGTATTCCCATCTCCTTTAGAATTTTCCACAGTTTGTTGTGACCCACACAGTCAATAAAACAAAAGTAGATGTTTTTCTGGAACTCTCTTGCTTTTTTGATGATCCAGTGGATGTTGGCAATTTGATTTGTGGTTCCTCGGCCTTTTCTAAAGCCAGCTTGAGCATCTGGAAGTTCACGGTTCATGAACTGCTGAAGCCTGGCGTGGAGGATCTTGAGAGTTACTTTGCTAGTGTGTGAGATGAGTGCCACCGTGCAGGAGTTTGAACAGTCTTTGACATTGCCTTTCTTTGGGGTTGGAATGGAAACTGTCCTTTTCCAGTCCTGTGGCCACTGCTGATAATGAGAACTGGAACACACCATTTCCACTTCTGAAGGAAAGTTCATTTTACTCTAGAATCTGATGGTTCAGTGAGAAAACAATAGAGGAGAAGGTTAAACAAATCTAACTCCAGATGTGCTTCGCTGTGCTTAGTCACTCAGTTGTGTTAGAATCTTTGCAACCCCACGGACTGTAGCTGCCAGGCTCCTCTGTCCATGGAATTCTCCAGGCAAGACTACTGAAGTGGGTTGCCATGCCCTTCTCCAGGGGAACTTCCTGACCCTGGAATCGAACTGAGGTCTCCAGCATTGCAGGTGGATTCTTTACTAGTTAAACTACTAGAGAAGCCCAGCTTCAGGTGTATTAGATCTCAAATTATGTACTTAGGAAAGATACCTTCATGGAAGATATAGTTCAACAAAATAATGGAATAAATACATAAAGACATATAAGCCAGAAAAAATGGTTCCACAACAGGGAGAAGATAAGAATTCCTTGGATAATGATGACGGGAAATCCCAAGGAAGCAGACATGCTGAAGGCTTAGAAGCTCCCAGTCTATATATCATGAACACCAAGGACCCCAGAATGAATATAAACCCCCCAAAAGGAACTGATAAATTAATAATAAATTACTGGATGGGATCCACCATAAGCAAACATGAAACAGTGTTTGTCGGTGCGTTAGTTTGGGGGATGTAGCAATGTAAGAAAAAGAAAAGACACTTATTACCACCAGGAGAAAACAAAGAGATATTTAAGGAAGAGTGCAGATCTTAGTAAAGTACCTTGGTCAGAAGACAACAATTCTATAAAAAAAAAAAAAAGTGTGTCAGGGGGACACTGAGGTTTAGATAAAAATTGTGATGTAATTTTTATTGCGAGTCAGAAAGGAGCAGTGCACATTTGGCATCACGATGCAGAAGTGCTCATTTCAATGCTACATATCGTAAGCCATTGACAGCAGTGCTGCCTAATATTTAGCGATGAGGAGGCTAAAGGAAGAGGCAGTGCAATTATTTTCTAAATAATATGTATTAGTGGTTCACCTTTGCACCATGGTAGCGAATGCCCACCTCTCATCTTTGCCTCCTCTCAATAAAACTATATCGCAAATCACAAGTTCATGTTTGTATTTAAACCACAGGAGTGTGCTTGTGCTTCGTCACTCAGTCCTGCCCAACTCGCTGTGACCCCATGGACTGTATCCCACCAGGCTCCTCTGTCCATAGCGATTCTCCGGGCAAGAATACTGGAGTGGGTTGCCATTCTCTTCTCCAGGAGATCCTCCCACCCAGGGGTCGAACCTGGGTCTCCTGCATTGTAGGCAAATTGTTTACTGTCTGAACCACCAGGGAAGCTCAAGAATACTTTAGTCAGAATCCTATCCCTTCTCCAGAGGGTGTTCCCATCCCAGGAATCGAACCAGGGTCTCCTGCATTGCAGGCAGATTCTTTGCCAGTTTAGCTACCCAGGAAGCAAACTGCAGAAGAGCGCCCTTTATTCATGGAAGGGAGAATCCATGTCTTCTGTAGAATTGTCATTCTGTGAAGATTTATCTCAGTGCAGACGCAGAGCAGGTACCCAAGAAGTGTTCCTTGACTTTTAAACAAAATATTTAAATATTGTTAAAATGCACATACCTACTTATATTAAGATAACCTTAAAAATGGGTTCCAGGGGCTTCCCTGGTGGTCAAGAATCTACCTGCCAGTGCATGAGACACAGGCTTGATCCCTGATCTGGGAGGATCCCCCATGCTGCGAGGCCACTGAGCCCATGAGCCACAACCCCTGAGCCCGTGCTCCAGAGCCCAGGGGCCACAACTGTGGAGGACGCAAGCCGTAACTACTGAAGCTTGTGCACCAGGAGCTTGTGCTCCTCAATGAGAGAAGCCACCACAACCAGAGGCTCAGGCACCACGGAGGAAACCCCACTCATCACAACGGGAAAAGCCCAGGCAGCAACAAAAACCCAGCACAACCAAAAATAAATCAGTGATTTAAAAATGCATCCCAGTGTACATTGCTGCTGCTGCTGCTAAGTCGCGTCAGTCGTGTCCGACTCTGCACGACCCCATAGACGGCAGCCCACCAGGCTCCCCCGTCCCTGGGACTCTCCAGGCAAAAACACTGGAGTGGGTTGCCATTTCCTTCCCCAATGCATGAAAGTGAAAAGTGAAAGCGAAGTCGCTCAGTCGTGTCCAACTCTTAGCGACCCCGTGGACTGCAGCCTACCAGGCTCCTCCGTCCACGGGATTTTCCAGGCAAGGTGCAGACAAATGCTGTTTGATTCCACTCATACGAGGTACGAGGTACGTAGACTGGTCAGGTCCATGGAGTCACAAAGCACATTGGTAGATCCCAGGGGCTGGGATGGGGGTGGGAGCGGTGGGGAGGTGGGGAGGGAGGCTGGGAGTCGGTGTTTCAGTTTAGGAAGGTTTTCAGTTTAGGAAGGTGACAGATTTGGGAGATGGATGATGGTGAGCGTTGCACGGCAGTGCATAGGTACTTAGCGCCACGAAGCTGCACAGTTAAATATGGCCAGAACAGTAGGCTTTATATCATGTGACTTCTACCACAATAAAAACGTTGTTTTGAATGGATATGCCTCTTCACTGTTAAATGAGTTTCTCAAAGGTATTGGCCAAGATGTTCTGACCAGAAGTATGTTTTCTGTCTTGCCATTTGTTAGGAGAAATTCAAGACCCAACAACTAATTGTTTAAGGCACCAAGGTTCTCCTAAAATTATTTCAAAAGTTCTAAGAATATTTATTGTTAAATGCTTTATTCAGAAATAATTAGAAAAGCCCCAATTAGAATTCCCCGAATACATTAGAATGAAAAATTATGTACAATAAAAAAATTCAAGGTTTCATTGGTAACCAGAGCAGCTTTCGTATTAGCAAAATAATCTACTGGATTCCATGGGAGGCACAAAAGTGAGCGACTTTTCTCATTGTAAGCTGGAGACCTTTCAGCATTAACGCTAGACTATTTTTCTTAACCCTCATCTGTTATCTATGTGTTTGTCCTTTTTAATTTTGTTCACTTTCTACAGTTCAGGGTGATTGACAGTGATCTCCAAATAGGGAGACTTTACTAGATTTCTTCTCCATGCACTATCTTTGTCCTTCAATAACTTACCAGTTGGCCAAATAAATCAACTTTGAGGTATAAATAAGAATACTTTTTGTAAATGGCCTTTATTATGTATACATGCACCATAATGTTCATTGCAGCACCATTTACAATAGCCAAGACATGGGCGCAACCTACATGCACATCGCAGAGGAATGGATGAACATGTATGTGTGTGTGTGTACACATATATATATATATACGAATATTAGCCATAAAAATGAAATAATGCCATTTCCAGCAATGTGGATGGACCTAAAGAGTTTCATACTGAATGAGAAAAACTTTATGATATCCCTTATCTGAGGAATCTTAAAAGAAATGATGCAAATAAACTTATCTACACAACAGAAACAGAATCACAGATTTAGAGAATGAACTTATGGTTTCTGGGGGAAGAGATAGGGAGTTTGGGATGGACATGTACACACTGCTGTACCTAAAATGGATAACTGACAAGCACCTACTATATAACACAGGGAACTCCGCTCCATGCTGTGTGGCAGGCTGGATGGGAGGGGAGTTTGGGAGAAAATGGATTCTTGTATATGTATGGTCTGAGTCCCTTTGCTGTCCACCTGAAACTATCACTACATTGTTAATTGGCTATAATCCAGTATAAAATACAATAAGCTTTTTTAAAAGTTAAAAATAAAAATACGTTCCCACATAGTCCAGTTGGCTTTGCAGTGACAAACATGTTGATAAAAAGAAACCAAGATGCTTTTCAACCCACTTTGAAAACATTTCCCCACCGTGGCTGGATCAAATATAGTCATAGCAGAAGCAACCGAAGTATGATCTGCTTTTTCCCAAGGCTCTACCTACAAGTCAACACCTCTTAAAACAAGCAGGGGAGAATTTTCATTCCACTCATTTTGAAATCTTCTCCAGAAAACCTAAGGAAATAAAGCCAACATGAAAGGTCAATGCTGAAAGGAAAATTTAAATGTGTGTTGCTTTTAAAAATTTGGAGTTCCTAGATAATATGTAACTCCACATTTCCTAAAATTACTTTTATACTACCTGCTAAAAATGAATAAAATTGGACAACGTTTTCAAAAATATAAGACTGAAAATTATTTCAAATGTGAAAACATTTGAATTACAGAAATTAAGAAATAAGTAGCAAGAAGAGTATATTAACATCAAATATTTATTAGTAGCCATTGCAAATATCTCTGCAATAGTTTTCCTATTTTATAAGCACCTTCACCACATACACCCAATGCATGAAAGTGAAAAGTGAAAGCGAAGTCGCTCAGTCGTGTCCAACTCTTAGCGACCCCGTGGACTGCAGCCTACCAGGCTCCTCCGTCCACGGGATTTTCCAGGCAAGGTGCAGACAAATGCTGTTTGATTCCACTCATACGAGGTACGAGGTACGTAGACTGGTCAGGTCCATGGAGTCACAAAGCACATTGGTAGATCCCAGGGGCTGGGATGGGGGTGGGAGCGGTGGGGAGGTGGGGAGGGAGGCTGGGAGTCGGTGTTTCAGTTTAGGAAGGTTTTCAGTTTAGGAAGGTGACAGATTTGGGAGATGGATGATGGTGAGCGTTGCACGGCAGTGCATAGGTACTTAGCGCCACGAAGCTGCACAGTTAAATATGGCCAGAACAGTAGGCTTTATATCATGTGACTTCTACCACAATAAAAACGTTGTTTTGAATGGATATGCCTCTTCACTGTTAAATGAGTTTCTCAAAGGTATTGGCCAAGATGTTCTGACCAGAAGTATGTTTTCTGTCTTGCCATTTGTTAGGAGAAATTCAAGACCCAACAACTAATTGTTTAAGGCACCAAGGTTCTCCTAAAATTATTTCAAAAGTTCTAAGAATATTTATTGTTAAATGCTTTATTCAGAAATAATTAGAAAAGCTCCAATTAGAATTCCCCGAATACATTAGAATGAAAAATTATGTACAATAAAAAAATTCAAGGTTTCATTGGTAACCAGAGCAGCTTTCGTATTAGCAAAATAATCTACTGGATTCCATGGGAGGCACAAAAGTGAGCGACTTTTCTCATTGTAAGCTGGAGACCTTTCAGCATTAACGCTAGACTATTTTTCTTAACCCTCATCTGTTATCTATGTGTTTGTCCTTTTTAATTTTGTTCACTTTCTACAGTTCAGGGTGATTGACAGTGATCTCCAAATAGGGAGACTTTACTAGATTTCTTCTCCATGCACTATCTTTGTCCTTCAATAACTTACCAGTTGGCCAAATAAATCAACTTTGAGGTATAAATAAGAATACTTTTTGTAAATGGCCTTTATTATGTATACATGCACCATAATGTTCATTGCAGCACCATTTACAATAGCCAAGACATGGGCGCAACCTACATGCACATCGCAGAGGAATGGATGAACATGTATGTGTGTGTGTGTACACATATATATATATATACGAATATTAGCCATAAAAATGAAATAATGCCATTTCCAGCAATGTGGATGGACCTAAAGAGTTTCATACTGAATGAGAAAAACTTTATGATATCCCTTATCTGAGGAATCTTAAAAGAAATGATGCAAATAAACTTATCTACACAACAGAAACAGAATCACAGATTTAGAGAATGAACTTATGGTTTCTGGGGGAAGAGATAGGGAGTTTGGGATGGACATGTACACACTGCTGTACCTAAAATGGATAACTGACAAGCACCTACTATATAACACAGGGAACTCCGCTCCATGCTGTGTGGCAGGCTGGATGGGAGGGGAGTTTGGGAGAAAATGGATTCTTGTATATGTATGGTCTGAGTCCCTTTGCTGTCCACCTGAAACTATCACTACATTGTTAATTGGCTATAATCCAGTATAAAATACAATAAGCTTTTTTAAAAGTTAAAAATAAAAATACGTTCCCACATAGTCCAGTTGGCTTTGCAGTGACAAACATGTTGATAAAAAGAAACCAAGATGCTTTTCAACCCACTTTGAAAACATTTCCCCACCGTGGCTGGATCAAATATAGTCATAGCAGAAGCAACCGAAGTATGATCTGCTTTTTCCCAAGGCTCTACCTACAAGTCAACACCTCTTAAAACAAGCAGGGGAGAATTTTCATTCCACTCATTTTGAAATCTTCTCCAGAAAACCTAAGGAAATAAAGCCAACATGAAAGGTCAATGCTGAAAGGAAAATTTAAATGTGTGTTGCTTTTAAAAATTTGGAGTTCCTAGATAATATGTAACTCCACATTTCCTAAAATTACTTTTATACTACCTGCTAAAAATGAATAAAATTGGACAACATTTTCAAAAATATAAGACTGAAAATTATTTCAAATGTGAAAACATTTGAATTACAGAAATTAAGAAATAAGTAGCAAGAAGAGTATATTAACATCAAATATTTATTAGTAGCCATTGCAAATATCTCTGCAATAGTTTTCCTATTTTATAAGCACCTTCACCACATACCATCTGCTAATACTTATTTCAATTCATAAAAAAGACTATGTTTAAATTAAAACACAAGTGACTGAATCAGAACAAAAGAGAAAGGACAGGAGAATAAACTGAATAAATTCCAAATATGACTTCTAAAGGCAGACAATATAAAAGCTATAATCTTAGTTTAAGCCTCACCTCTTAAAACACCGTGATTATAGGACTTCTGCTTGGAACGCAGCTTTGCTATGGGATAACATTAATTACCCTGTAATATTTCCTGACACTCCCCAAAATATGCCCCGCTGAGAATAACTCATTCACATTTCAGCACCATTATTAACTTCTAATTCAAACAATCAAGACGGAGACAAGGAATGAATGACCTTGAATAATCACCCTCTCAGTGAACAGAATGTGTTTTGAGCTCTTGTAAGATGTAACTGCTTTCCTGCAATGGTCAACAGCACAGAGAAGAGTATTCCAGAATAAAGCAAACGCAAACAGGGTGCGGGGCGAGGGGTGGGAAGGTACGGCAAAAACCCGAAGCCCCTTCCTTCTCGTTATCTTTAGAATATGGATGAAATCGATCCATATATTATGCTTTCTACAGGAAAAAAAAAATAAAAAGAAGCATGAAGTTTCACACCAAAAACAAATCCTCTTTATAATGGAGACAATTCAGTCATGGATAGTCAAGTATCCATTCAAACAGCGATTTCTTCTTTATTTCAACCTGTGAGAACATTTAAGAATCCCATCCACTTAGAGCCAGAAAAAACATCCACTTCTCATAGCAAAATGGTGGGAGTTGAATGAACAGCTCCTCAGGGGCTCCCTGTGCAAAATATTTTCAACACCGTCTGCCAAGTTCACACCGCCTCCTCCACGCCACCTCCCTGTTTCTCAAGACATTGGAGTTTTTCAAGCAATGCTGTCCTCTCGGCTTTTTAATATGGAATGCATTAAGAGAAAACCCATAAATAAATGCTTACATATGCTCGTGAGAAAGAAAGCAGACACCTCAGATTGATCTATTTGCCAACAGGAGGGAGCAGGCACGCAAAGAGCAAAGGCAGCAGAATTCTAAGGCTTCGGGCCAGCCCACGTTCACGCTGCAGCACCTGGACGGACTGGGGAAAGCGCTCTGGTTTGGTGTAAGCCAGTTAGAAATGCAAGAAGAAAGAACACAGAAAAATGCATTCAGTTTAGTTCAGTTCAGTCGCTCCGTCATGCCCGACTCTTTGCGACCCCATGGACTGCAGCACACCAGGCCTCCCTGTCCATCATCAACTCCTGGAGTTTACTCAAAGTCATGTCCATCGAGTCGGTGATGCCATCCAACCATCTCATTCTCTGTTATCCGCTTCACCTCCCGCCTTCAATCTTTCCCAGCATCAGGGTCTTTTCCAATGAGCCAGTTCTTCGCATCAGGTGACCAAAGTATTGGAGCTTCAGCTTCAGCGTTAGTCCTTCAAATGAATATTCAGGACTGATTTCCTTTAGGATGGACTGATTGGATCTCCTTGCAGTTCAAGGGACTCTCTAGAGTCTTCTCCAGCACCACAGTTCAAATGCATTAAGTGCGAGTGATTCCTGTTGAGGAGAGTGTAAGCTTTTTTCCCACTCTTTGAAAGTCCCAGGACAGAAAGTGAAAATGTGCACTGATGTAACATAACCTCCCCGCCCCCAAAAAGAAGAGTCTCAATTGCCTCAGTGATGTAAGACCCTAGAAAACCACTGCCCCAACATTACAGAAATGAGGAAAATAGGCTTCTACTTAAAACAGCTTCCATGTATGGAAGCCTCAGGTTCTTCTTCCAGTCCTCTCCTCCTCTTGAACATTTTACTTAGGGCATTTGTTTGGGCTTCCCTGATAGCTCAACTGGTAAAGAATCCGCCTGCAATGAGGGAGACCCTGGTTCTCTTCCTGCATCCAGAAGATCCCCTGGAGAAGGGAACGGCTACGCACTCCAGTATTCTTGGGCTTCCCTTGTGGCTCAGCTGATAAAGAATCCACCCGCAATGCAGAAGACCTGGGTTCAACTCCTGGGTTGGGAAGATCCCCTGGAGAAGAGAAAGGCTACCCACTCCAGTGTTCTGGCCTGGAGAATTCCATGGACTGTGTAGTCCATGGGGTTGCAAAGTGTCACACATGACTGAGCCACTTTCACTTTCAGGGCATTTGTTACAGTTAAAACTGATCCGTAATGATCATTTTATCTGACGTTTAGAGAAAACATCTTAGAAGCTTATTATTTTTAATTGTGCCATGTTCCTCCTCCACCGGGGTGTAAATTCAACTCATTTCAAAAGTTTTCCTACTGTGCTTTTTTTTTTTTTTCACATAGGAAAAGCCACTGGAGCTTCCTGGCAGAGGATCTGATCCTCCTTAGCTGACCCCCAGCCTACTGGCCCTGAAGCAGTGCGCCCACCCCAGCATGTCGCCCCGAGGCCAGGGCCCCCAGTGGCTCTCGTGGACACCGGCGCCTTGGACCTGGGCTCCCCATCCTGGGCAGCTGGCAAGGTGGCTCATTGCCATCTCTCCCAGGTGGCCATCTCCCCTGCCAGCAAGCCCACATTCCTGAAGTTTGGAGTGAACACCATTGTATCCTCAGCACCCAGAACCGATGATGGTAGGCACTGGAGCAGCTGTGAGGAGATACCCCACGTCCAAGGGCAAAGGACAAGCCCCAGCAGGATGGTAGGAGGGGTGACATTGCATTTAGAATCAAACCTCATGCCTTCCAGAGATGCTCAGAGGGCCCAAACCTGTGCACACCAGGACCCAGAGACCTCACAGAGACTGAGCCAGAGCTGTATGTGAACGTCTCCTGAGGAGGTCCGGGCCAGCAGTGGCCTGCCGCAGGCCAGGGGCTCTGGGTGCAGCAGACCTGGGTTTGGCATAAGCCCTCTTGGAGGAGGTCGCCATTAACCCCACCATAGAGCCTCCAGAACTTACACAGGACTGGGAAACAGGCTCTGGGCAGGCACAAAGAGGACCTTGTGGGCACCAGGGTCCAGGAGAAAGGAGCAATGACCCCACAATAGGCTGGCCCAGACTTGCCCAGGAGTCTCCGGCGGAGGCGTGGGTCGGCGTGGCCTGCCTGCTGCGGGGCTGGGGCGCTGAGTGCAGCAGTGCATCATGGGACCTTTTGAAGGAGGTCTCCATTATCTTCATTACCTCCACCATAGATTGGTCTCAGGTCAAAACAGAGGGAGAGAACACAGCTCCGCCTTTCAACAGAAAGTTGGAATAAAGATTTACTGAGCATGACCCCACCCATTAGAACAAGACCCAGTTTCCCCTTCAGTCAGTCTCTCCCATCAGGAAGCTTCCTTAAGCCTCTCACCCTTCTCCATCAGAGGACAGACAGACTGAAAACCACAGTCACAGAAAACTAACCAATCTGATCACGTGGACCACAGCCTTGTCTAACTCAATCAAACTATGAGCCATACCCTGTAGGGCCACCCAAGACAGAGGGTCATGGTGGAGAGTTCTGATTAAACGTGGTCCACTGGACAAGGGACTGGCAAACCATTTCAGTGTTCCTCCCTTGAGAACCTCATGGACAGTATGAAAAGGCAAAAAGATAGGACACTGGAAGATGAACTCTCCAGATTGGTAGGTGCCCAATATGCTACTAGAGATCAGTGGAGAAATGACTCCAGAAAGAATGAAAAAATGGAGCCAAAGCAAAAACAACACCCAGCTGTGGATGTGACTGGTGATGGAAGTAAAGCCCAATGCTGTAAAGAGCAATATTGCATAGGAACCTGGAATGTTAGGTCCATGAATCAAGGCAAATTGGAAGTGGTCAAACAGGAGATGGCAAGAGTGAACATCAACATTTTTGGAATCAGCGAACTAAAATGGACTGGAATGGGTGAATTTAACTTAAATGACCATTACATCTACTACTATGAGCAAGAATCCCTTAGAAGAAATGGAGTAGCCATCACAGTCAACAAAAGAATTCAAAATGCAGTACTTGGATGCAGTCTCAAAAATGACAACGATCTCTGTTCGTTTCCAAGGCAAACCATTCAATATCACAGTAATCCAAGTCTATGCCCCAACCAGTAATGCTGAAAAAGCTGAAGTTGAATCATTCTATGAAGACCTACAAGACCTTCTAGAACTAACACCCATAAAATATGTCCTTTTCATTATAGGGGACTGGAATGCAAAAGTAGGAAGTCAGGAAATACCCAGAGTAACAGGCAAATTTGGCCTTGGAGCACGGAATGAAGCGGGGCAAAGGCTAACAGAGTTTTGCCAAGAGAACACACTGGATAGCAAACACCCTCTTCCAACGACACAAGAGAAGACTCTCCACATGAACCACACAGATGGTCGACACCAAAATCAGGCTGATTATATTCTTTGCAGCCAGAGCTGGAGAGGCTCTATACAGTCAGCAAAAACAAGACTGGAAGCTGACTATGGCTCAGATCATGAACTCTTTATTGACAAATTCCGACTTAAACTGAAGAAAGTTGGACTTCCCTGGTAGCTCAGCAGGTAAAGAATCTGCTGCAGTGCAGGAGACATAGGAGATAAAGGTTCAATCACTGGGTGGGGAAGATCCCCTGGAGGAGAAAATGGCAGTATTCTTGATCCAGTATTCTTGCCTGAAAAACCCCACGGATAGAGGAGCCTGGAGGGCTCCATGTGATCACAAAGTGTCAGACCAGACTGAGGGACTAAGCACATGAGGACTTGGCAAAGGAGTGAGATGAACAGATGCCTGGTTTCCTTTCCTAGCCTCAAGGCCAGTACCAGCAGGGTCGCCGTCTAAGGTGTACAGATGTACATTTATTTACAGAAAGTAGAATTCTCAGCTCACTTCCTCAAGGTTTCACCTTGCTATTTCTAGAAAGTTCAGCCAAGTGCCTTCCCTGTTCTCTGCATAGTCCTCACACGTCCTTGAATGCCTGCCCTGCTTCACTCATGTCTTTCTTTGGCCCTACACCTCCCGGAAGGTGGGGTGTTCCCGTGACCATCAGTCTCTGCCTGCCATGAGAAAGTCCAACGTCCCTTCCGAGGGTGGACCCCACCCGCCATGCACCCCAGGCTGCCCCGGCTCCCCGAGGTTCTGGGGTTCCTACTGCTCTTCCTGGTCTAGAGTGTTAAGGGGGAAACGCCTTGCTAATCCCATGTGTCACATGTTTCCCCACACAAGACTCATTAGGCCCTGCCTTCCAGAAAAGCCCCGCGCGGGACTGTCCTCTTCACTCAGGACCCAGAGGCAGGTTCATTCCACATCAGAGACCAGCCCACAGGCTGCTCCCTGCGCATTTCACTTTCTGCTGGGTGGCTCTCTGCAAACATTTTCCCTTTATGCAAATGTCCTTCAGTAATTAGTCTTGCATATTATCCTGTTTGAGGGTCCTTATGTCTTTATTTGAGTCACCAAACAAGCTGATGATGTAGATGTAACTATTGTCTTTATTTTATAGCAAAAAACATCAATATAGCAATGGTTGAATGACTTGGCTCAAACCACACAGGTGGCAAATAATCCTCTGGCCTTAAATATTATGCAAATTGCACACGCGACTCTGAATGAACACTCCTTGAGGAATTATCTCGATTCCTAAAATGGGCAGAATTTGTAGTAAACTGGGAGGCCTGCCAAACGTTCTAGATTACAGACAGTGATGTAAAAGACTGTCCTGGTGGTAGGCGCAGCAGAGCGAGGTGTTACCGAGAAGGTAAGCGCCTCCGGAGGGATGCCTGAGTCCTGACTGCACTGAATTCAAGCTGTGTTCCCCCCGGAAGGACTGTCCACCTCTGGGCATGACTCAGGTCAAATGTGCGCCTGCGCGGAGCTGAGCCGACTCCACAAGCTGCCCGCTGTAGCCCTTTCACTGCAGAAGCAAATTTAGGCATCACTCTCCTAACTGAAAACCTGGGCTCACATCAGTGCAGCAAAATGACCAAAAACACAGCTCCACCACGTAAGAGCTGCTCGGCCACGAGCAAGTTACTAAACACTTCCTCTTCTTTAGAATGGGTCACGTCATGGGGTCCTCATCACAGATTGGATAGGAAAATGAAATACCAAGAGTGAAGTGTCCAGAGCAATACGTGGTCTGTGGTAAAAGCCCTTCAAGTATGGTTTAAACAGGCTCGTGTAATAGACTGCTGCTGACGTATGCCTTGAGGATGGGGAGTAAGAACACGTTTCAGACCACAACTGTATTTTATTTCTATAACTTTCAGTTCAGTTCAGTTCAGTCGCTCAGTCGTGTCTGACTCTTTGCGACCCCATGAATCGCAGCACGCCAGGCCTCCCTGTCTATAACTTTGGAACCTACCAAATGGCAGACCACACCCACATATTCTTACTATTCAATTGTCACTTGCTCTTGGCAAAATATTTGTTTCCCCATATAAAGAAAATGTGCAGAACTGGATCTCAAATATGCAGCTCTTGCAAAATAGCATTGTGAAGAATGGAAAGTAAATTAATCAGATGCAAAGTGATTAAATCTCTCTGAAACGGCATGAAAGAAAGGGGAAGAAAGAAAGAGAAAAAGAGCAGGAGGGAGGGAGAGAGGAAGGAAGGAAGTAGAAAGGAGAAAGAGAAAAAATCTGGGCAAAGAGAACAGAGGTTTGTAGAACCCCATTTTTAGCCAAATCTTAAACACCACTCCATAACATCAATATTCAATTGTCACTCGCTCTGGGCAAAATATTTGTTTCCCCATATAAAGAAAATGTGCAGAACTGGATCTCAAATATGCAGCTCTTGCAAAATAGCATTGTGAAGAATGGAAAGTAAATTAATCAGATGCAAAGTGATTAAATCTCTCTGAAACGGCATGAAAGAAAGGGGAAGAAAGAAAGAGAAAAAGAGCAGGAGGGAGGGAGAGAGGAAGGAAGGAAGTAGAAAGGAGAAAGAGAAAAAATCTGGGCAAAGAGAACAGAGGTTTGTAGAACCCCATTTTTAGCCAAATCTTAAACACCACTCCATAACATCATGGAATGCCTTGGGTCTCTAAATGGATGCTCTGTTTAGCTACATGATTCATTATCACATGAAGACTCTCAAATACATTTATATGTAATTTGCTTTTGCCTGAGTTTATTAAAAGAAGGAACCCTGAGTGAGTTTCTTTTAACATTTGCATAATAAAAATATTAATTTCCATTTAAAGGTCAATTCTCGATGTGCGTTCACCTACTTTAAATGATATTTGTGAGCCAATATCCCTAAGAAGTCTTCTCATAGAAGAATTGAAGGAGATTTTCTACTAAGTTATCGGAACATGGTCCTTGTTTGGACATAACCTGAAGTACGTGGTAGAGATTTTAGGATGTTACTATTTTAGGAAATAAATGAACGCATTGGCCTATTGCCCACATTCCATTTTATTTGGAAAATTATATGCCGGAGGCCAGGAGGCATATTTTTCTTAGTAAATAGTTGGGCAATGTCATGATGTTAACTGCATGGAAAGAAAGACAAGGGGGTGTCTTCCTTCCAGGGGAAGTAAAATTTCTGGGAAGGTATGTATTTCATAGTCTTTTTCCATTTTTTACTTCTTTAATATTTTTTTTCAGTAACTATCTGTTTAAACTGAAATTGTTTAGATTACATCGCATCTGCTTCCTTGCAGTTTTGATATTTCCTTCTCAGAAATCCGAAGTTTTTCAGCTAAAGTTCAGGTCCTGGCTTAAACTGCATACTTCTGGTTTTCCCACATTTTATTTCAGATGTTGAGCCAAGCTCAAATTAGATTCATATTTTCTGTTCTTTAAAAAACACCCCACAAACTCTGTATGGTTATAGATTATGTCTGTTCAGAAAAGTTGGGGGAGACTAAAAAAGATAAGTCTTATTAATGTGAAGTTCATAATTTAGCCTCCAAAGTTCCCTTACTGCCATATAATAAAGTAAAAATAAAATGAATCAAGGCTAAGATGTGGATAAAGGGGATTTATTTCAATAAGGAAGAACTCAAAAGAAAACATGGCTTCTAGCAAAATTACCATTGTGCATCACAGACCCATTATTGCTGAATATTCAATGTGTTTGACCAACCTTCAGTAGCACATAATGCAAAGAAAGGCTTGTACAGTCCTTTTATGAAATATTAAGGAAATGAAAGCATAGTTCCATTTAATAATTATATTCTTCAAGAAAATAACTTGGAAGCATTCAAACTGCTGTATCCAACAAGCAATGCTGTTCTTTGATCTGTTTTTTTTTTTTTTTTTTTTTCCCAAGCACTTTTTTAAATTGAAGTACTGTTGTTTTACAACGTTGTGTTAATTTCAGGTTTAAAGCGAAGTGATTCATGTACACACACAGAGACATACACACATGCATTCTCTTTCCAGTTCTTTTCCCTCCTAGGCTATTACAGAGCGCGGAGAGGAATCCCCGTGCTGTGCGCAGGTTCCTTGCTGGCTAGCCACTTTCTGTACGGTAATGCGTTTCTTTGTTCTTGCGTCTTGGCCTGTGCTCATGTGAATTGCGTGACGCTTTTTATACAACTGCCTCACCATGTTTGTTCCTAGAGTGTGATCACCCCTTGTCTCATTTTAAACATGAGGTTGCCAGAGGCCAAATGGTTAAGCTTACACACGAACACACAGGAGCACACGTTAATCCCTAATACCCTGTGATGTGGGTAAAGGTGGTGAGTGGTACAGGTGGGATTTGAAGTCATGACCTGGGAGGTCGTGAGTTTCTCGCTGCATAGGCTTCTTTCTGCTGGTTGGTCTTTAAACCATGTAATCTATTGACAGTTGTCTGTATTATTGGAAAGAAGCTAAAACAAAAGCTTAAAAAAAAAGCTATAAAAAGAAGCTAAAACTGAGTAACTAACACAGCTCATACTCATCCTGGAGTGTCAAAATTTGCAAAAATAAATTGCATCATGCGTGTGCATGCAGTTTTATTTTTCTACAGTTATTTACTAACGTGTTAGCATTTCCTCTACTTGTATTCATCTGCATTTACAGTGTGTGTGTCTGTTAGTTGCTCATTCATGTCCAGCTCTTTTATGACCCCATGGACTATAGCCCACCAGGCTCCTCTATCCATAGGATTTCCCAGAGAAGAATACTACAGTGGGTTGCCATTCCCTTCTCCAAGGAATCTTCCCAACCCAGGGATTGAACCTAGGTCTCCTGCACTGCAGGCAGATTCTTTAAGCCACCGGGGAAGCCCCTATTTAACGTAATAAGTACCTATATTCAGTACATACTCCACACCAAGCACCATATTAGATATAGGAATAAAAAACAAACAAACAAACAAACATTAGGGCCAGCACTTGAGGAACTCATGGAATATTTAACACAGACAGATCATAAAATCCATGAATTTATACCAGAAATTAGTCTAGATTAGTCACGTGGTCGTGTCCAACTCTCTGTAACGCCGTGGACTGTAACCCACCAGGCTCCTCTATCCATGGAATTCTCCAGGAAAGAATCCTGAAGTCGGTTGCCGTGTAATTACTCTGGTAGATTTATTTTTTAAAAATACTGTAGAAACACCAAGGAGGAAATAATCCAGATGGGACTAGAGGGAAAGGAGTTTAAACAATACACAGAGAAGATCTTTAAAGTGGGCAGGGAAGAGTGGAGAGTATTCTATGCATTCTAGAATCACAAAATACTACTGCTAAAGATTTTTGCAATTTTTAATTTTAATTACCTCATTTTAAAGATGAAGAAACTGAGATGAGCTGTTAAGTGTTTTGCTGAAAGGCTCTAAATATAAAGGCAAAGAAAGTAAGAATCCAGGTGACTTGATTTCCAGATTACTGGACCTTCTTTTTTCTCTGGCTGCACCGCATGGCATGTGGGATCTCAGTTCCCTGACCAGGAATTAAACCTGCACACCCTGGAAGCAAGGAGGCTTAACCACTGGACTTCCAGAGAAGTCCCTTGGATTTTCTGCTTTGGACGGTGGCCCCTAATCAGTGACCTTCTTCACAAATCCCACCTCATGTCCAGTTCAGGCCAATTAATATAGATTCATTATTGAACAGGAAAACACTTAAACTTAACTCTCTATTTAAAGGAGGCAGGAACTCAAGCAAAAAATCTAGAATTGATACTGTTAGCCATTATTCCAAGATACGCCTACTTATTTACTTCATTGCTAGGGAATGTGATATTGCTTATTATGGTAAATAAATGGGCGGACCCTGGGACAATGGCTGAAAGTATTACTTCTGGATGATATTATATAGACACTACTTAGTCTGGTGCATAAAGAAGTATAATACCCTTTACCTTTTGGACTGAATGCCAGAAACCCTTAAATGACAAGTGTTATTTATGATTTAAGACATCCCTTGAAACCCATAACCATCTGACTCCCACTTGCCGGGGTCTGGCAACTTTGAATTGGGCCTCTTGCCATTTCTGACAGATGGTCAGAAATCATATAAGTAGCCAAGATGCCATATATGTGCACTGATTGTGAAAATTTGGGGTTGAGCCTCAGCTTAATCGCCACATGGCTTCCAATGCTGACTTCCACAAACATGATGTGCCAGGGAAAAATGGCTCTCCACTAGATAGAGATGCACAAAACCTTCCGCTGCCTTGCGGGTCTCTTTATGGAGAGTCCTATTCATTTTTAAAGCTACGGAAAATTGCACTGTGAGTGTAGACCTCCACGTATTTTAAGCATATGCTCTTATTTGGATGTATCATAATCCCATCAGAGCCAGACAACAAATCTGGCGCTCACGGATGGAGTGCAGCCACGTGATGCTCTGGGACAGAGTGGACACAACATTGACATCCTTTAGATTTAATAGTTCTTATAAGAAGTAGGAATTATTGCAATATTTGAAGGTTAAGATCCAGTTGGTGGCATTATTGATCAAATATGTACGTAGGTTTTAACAAATCAACAAAATGAAGAAACGGCTTATCACATTATTTGAGCCATTTGAAATAAGGCCATATGGTGATCAAATGGCAGTTATTAACTGCTCATTAATCAGCTGTTATAATAGCATAAATATAACCATATACGATCAGTTTGGTTAGCTGTAGAGACTGCGTTTCTTCATTATATCACTGAAACAGTCTTTTTAAAGAAATCAGAGATTGAGCTCAGTTTTATTCTCACTTTCAATGTAACTAATATGAATATAATTAGTCTGTTAATTAAATGCTGATCTATTTATTAGTATCAGCGAATCCACCGTAACCTATAGCAATCTTATAATGCATACAGGGATCATTTTAATGCATGCCAAATTATATATCTGTATCCTGAAAGCTGTCAAACTTTAAAATGTTCTTTTGGATTTTACTAAGTGTGATTTTTTTTTCCTTTCAATCATTGGTGAAATATGGCGCAACATTTCAACGATTATTCTGACACAGAGCACAACAAAACATCTATATTTTCCCCCACTTAATTCTAGCTCATTGCTTATGATTAAATGATGATCTTAATATTAAAATGTTTGAAAATGTTAGGGGATCAGATAGGAAATAAAATTTAGAGTCTTTTATGCTTTCGCATTAAACAAAAACGATAAAGGTTTATGATGCACAGTACCAGGGCCTCTTGTGGAATAATATGCAGTAAATGCCGAGAATCACTCATACTTTCTGTAAAAATTACCATGCACCAGAGAAGATAATCATACTAATTGATCTCCCCCTTCAGGGAAATGAAGTGGGGAGGATGATCCTCAGGACTATTTCCTTGTCTTCCAAACACAAGGACAGTAATCATCACCCAACTCCTCATTCTTTCCCCAGACTGAAAAATAATGTGTTGGGGGAGGTCTGGACTCATCTGGAATTAGGTGATATTTACTAATCTCTCTTCCTACCACCTGCCCTTCAAGAGGAGACATTCCTTGATTGGTTATTGGAGGATCATGGCAATTCAAATGCAAATGGAGATTCTCTTTTACACTTGAACTTACAATGACCCACCTCAGAGCTCTTAATAAATAGGTTCTGATGTAAATCATTCCAACCCAACAAAGGAAAGCAGAGACTATCTAGATTTTCATATATATCTCAAATCTTGACAAAGATATAAAAGTTCAGTCTCCCGCTAGCTGGATGGGGCAGGGTTAGAGAGTGTGTTTAATTTTTCATTCTTCTTGACTTTGGTTTAGTAGTGGCTAAACTGGAAGAGAGCTTGGAGGAAAGGAATTTTACATTTGTTTTTCTGCTGGTGTGTTTCCCATAACTCACTCCCTACATCTACTGTGGAATATAATACAACAGACATGAAAAGAAGTTTGAAGATTGACAGGGTTCTTTTGAGAGGAAATGTGTACTTTACCACGAGAGATCTGTATAATGTTAATATATGTATGAATACTAATTATATTACAAATATCATTATATATAATTTTGTATATTTGTTGTTGTTGTTGTTCAGGCACTCACTCAGTCATGTCTGACTCTTTGCCACCACATGGACTGCAGCACGCCAGGCCTCCCTGTCCATCACCAACTCCCGGAGCTTGCTCAGACTCTTGTCCATCGAGTCAGCGATGCCATCCAACCATCTCATCCTCTGTCGTCCCCTTCTCCTCCCACCTTCAATCTTTCCAGCATCAGGGTCTTTTCCAGTGAGTCAGTTCTTCACATCAGGTGGCCAAAGTATTGGAGATTCAGATTCAGCATCAGTCCTTCCAATGAATACTCCGGGCTGATGTCCTTTAGGATGGATCGGTTGGATCTCTTTGTCGTCCAGGGGACTCTCCAAGAGTCTTCTCCAGCAGCACAATTAGAATTCTTTGCTGCTCAGTCTTCTTTATGGTCCAACTCTCACATCCATACATGACTGATCTAATATATTCTCTGAAGTTGGATAATTTTACTGCTTTGGGGTATAAAGACATAAAGGGTATAGAAGTACCGATAAAGTTTTAAATCCAATCAAAGAAACAAAGTGTATTTCCTAATAAATTTGGAGACAGAGTTGATGATATATCCCTGTGGGAAAGTTATTACATAAAAATAAAATCAGAGAAACATAAAAAGAATTATCATGCTAGACTACGATGCTGTGCAATATTTTATGATAGTTTTCAAGTGGACTATCTTGGTCTAGCTACTTTCCAGACAAATGAGAGGATGAAGCCCCTCTATTAGATGCTGGATAAAATGGAAAAGAAGAAAATGGTTAATAAGAACATCTGTTCATTTCCAGATGATCTCTTGTATCTAAACTTGTTTCCTTTTCTTACAGAGAAAAGGAATAAAAGTCAGGAGTTTTAAGGGTCATGGTTTATAGCAGCAGAACTAATAACACAGCTATAAGCCTACATACAGTTTGTGTGATGCTACATCAGAATAGAAAGATAAAATGGAGTGTTAAATGATGGTCTTTTAAAAATCAATTTATTGTAGCGTATAACCCTCACATTCACTAACATGATGAGAATGCCACATTTTTGTTGTTGTTTGGTTGGTTTTGTTTTTATTGTTTAAGTCAGCTTTGTGAGGAGAACCATAGTTAATATGACTTACAGCTCTTATCTTCGGTATTCAGAAATGTTAGTTTTTTTTGAAATCACAGCATTGGCTTTTCATATGATCAGTTTTATTTGAATCCATTCTATCAAAAGGGCATTCCCAAATTTTGGCTAATGATGTCACTACTGCTGATACCCAGCTGGCCACTGAATGCTGCCCATGGTCTCTGATCTTTGTTTCCTGAATTCTAAGGTCACAAGTCGCATTTCCTGAGGACCATTAACATTGATGTCTTTCTGCTTCTCCCCCTGAAGTCTGCTGCTGCTGCTGCTGCTCAGTCGCTTCAGTCGTGTCTGACTCTGTGGGACCCCATAGACGGCAGCCCACCAGGCTCCCCTGTCCTCGGGATTCTCCAGGCAAGAACACTGGAGTGGGGTGCCATTTCCTTCTCCAAGGCATGAAAGTGAAAAGTGAAAGTGAAGTCGCTCGGTCGAGTCCGACTCTTTGCGACCCCATGGACTGCAGCCCACCAGGCTCCCCCGTCCATGGGATTTTCCAGGCAAGAGCACTGGAGTCTACTCTTTCACAGTCAGCAGAGTATCTTTCTAAACCAAAATGGCATCTGTCACTTCAGTAACTTTGGCTGCCCCCACCTTCCCCCAGGCTCAAAAGTAAAGCCTTGGTTTCCGGTATGTGAATGGGGAACTGCAAGGTCTGCCTCTGATCATCACCTCTGGGCTTCTCCTTGCCCATTCTCTCCCAGAAAGCGTAGGGCTCCAACCACGTCAAGTTCCTTCCTGTTGCCAACAAAAATGCTACTCTTGACAATTCTGTGTTTTAATCACACAAAAAAAATGTTAAGCTTGGAATAAAAAATATTTCCTAACTGGTAAACTTTTTTTTCCCCCCTGCTAGCTTCCTAAGTTCAGTTCAGTTGCTCAGTCATGTCCGACTCTTTGCGACCCCATGGACTGCAGCCTACCAGGCTTCCCTGTCCATCACCAACTTCCGGAGCTTACTCAAACTCATGTCCATGGAGTCGCTGATGCCATCCAACCATCTCATCCTCTGTCGTCCCCTTCTCCTCCTGTCTTCCCTAAGTTAGGAAAGCCTTTAGACTGNGGACTGCAGCCTACCAGGATTCCCTGTCCATCACCAACTTCCGGAGCTTACTCAAACTCATGTCCATGGAGTCGCTGATGCCATCCAACCATCTCATCCTCTGTCGTCCCCTTCTCCTCCTGTCTTCCCTAAGTTAGGAAAGCCTTTAGACTGTTGACATGAATGTATTACATAAGATTGATGTTATTATGAACCTCCAAGGAGGTGATCTTTGATGCAAAATGCTTGTAATGTTCCCACAATGTAGTCGCGTGCTTCTTAATATGCGTCCACTTTAAGAAACAAACTAGCAGGCCCTCTGAATCATAGCGGTATTTTTACTTGACTCTAAACAGGAAGGCAAGTGGAGGGAAGCTGCAAAAATCTTGAGAGGAGAACAAGCCCCTGTTCCCATCTCATGCCTCTTTACTCCTTGGAGGAAATGGCAACCCACTCCAGTTTTCTTGCCTGGAGAGATCCAGGGACAGAGGAGCCTGGTGGGCTACAGTCCATGGGGTCACAAGGTCAGTCATGACTGAAGCGTCTTAGCACACACGCACTCATGTTTCATGACTGTACCAGGCAGACCTGCCTCTGTCTCAATAAAACACCAAGAAAGGCAACCAAAGTTTAAAATGACAGAATGAATGCATCTAAGATTTTTACCGAGGAGAGCACAGGTATATCAATTAAATATCTTATTCTATTCTCCTAAACTCAGGAGATGAGTAATATCAGATCTTCTCTGAGAATGAAAGTTACATGAGGCGGGGACCTCTCCCTATAGATCCACCACGTGAGTGAAGTGAAAGTCGCTCAGTCGTGTCCTACTCTTTGCGACCCGTGGACTGTACAGTCCATGGAGTTCTCCAGGCCAGAATACTGGAGTGGGTAGCCTTTCCCTTCTGCAGGGGATCTTCCTGACCCAGGAATCGAACCAGGGCCTCCTGCATTGCAGGCGGATTCTTTACCAGCTGAGCCACCAGGGAAGCTAGCCGAGTCACCATGTCCTTGTTTAAATCCCCAGCATCCTTTCTTCTCTGTGTCAGGCCGTATCTTCCCTAATATCACACAGTATTTCTTGTTGATTGGTTAGGACCCACTCACAGCGTTGTTAATGTTCTAGAGATTCACATCGCATTGGGGTTGACTCGGGTCACTGATGGCCTGTAAGTTTTAAATATCAGGAATTTGGGGGACTTCCCTGGCGGTCCACTTCAGGAGGCACAGGCTCTCTCCCTGGTTGAGTGACTAAGATCCCAGTGGCTGCACAGTGAGGCCAAAAAAAAAAAAAAAAAACTCACTAGATATTGGACTTCCCTGATAGCTCAGCTGGTAAAGAGTCCATCTGCAATGCACGAGACCCCAGTTAAGATTCCTGGGTCAGGACGATCTGCTGGAGAAGAGATAGGCTATCCATTCCAGTATTCTTGGGTTTCCTTTGTGGCTCAGCTGGTAAAGAATCCGCCTGCAATGTGGGAGACCTGGGTTGGATCCCTGGGTTGGGAAGATCCCCTGAAGAAGGGAAAGGCTACTCACTCCAGTATTGTGGCCTGGAGAATTCCATGGACTGTATAGTCTATGGGGTCTCAGAGAGTCTACATGACTGAGACACTTTCACTTTCATGAATTTTGGAAATATTCCTTTGAAAATATTTATTTTCACTACTGTATGATTCCATCCTTTTTTTGGCTTGACTTGACTTTCCCCTGAGTATTAATACCACCACCACCCCATGTATTTTTTCTTATTTTATCACTGGTTGAAATACATTTGCTTATGTGAGTTAGATCTTGAACATTCTCAGCATGATGAAGTTTTTGTTGTGCTTTGTTGCTGCTTTCTTGAATTCTCTGCAAAACTGTAAGTCACTTTGTACTCCTGAGTTTACTAATTATTCACTACACTGCTTAATGGGACTATCATTCCAAATTTTATCATATATCTGTACAGTAATAAAGCTCTTTATAGACAACCAAGGCACAACAGTAAAAAGCACACTTCATCCAAATTTCTTATGTATCAAGAATGTATATATACTTGGTTCCTTATTGCTTTTTAATAGTTCATTTAAAAAACCATCTAGCACCATGAGCCCTGTTTGAATTTTACTTCTTCTTCTCATTGGTTGCTGTGTGCTGTGCCACCTGTGATTATGCTAGGAGCAAAATTTCTTAAAGTTAGTGGTTTTTTAAAATTCAGGTTCGGGAAAAACCCTCATGTCCTTGGAATGTGTTGCTGTGAGAACTGGCAGAAGTCAGCTGCATATGTAATCAATTTTTAATAAATGCCTTTTGAAAATAAATATGAGTACATTAAGTTTAATCTACTGTACCTTCCACACACTAGATATTTCTATTTAATGAGATCTCTTGAATTGCACTCCCAACGTTCAACAATGTTTGCTTCTTTTATCATCGCCTTGACATTCATTGGATGATACGATGGCAAATAGACACTGCTTTCAGAATCTGCTGTAATCTCTGTGTGAACTTCAAAATCAATAAATTAAGAAATGCCTTCAATTTTACGTGGTGTCTTACAGATACACCTGCAGGTTTAAAGTGGAGACTGGGTTTCGAGCTGTTGTGTCTTCCCCTTCTGCCCGGCTCTGCTCCTCACTCCACAGCTGCCACACTCTGTCCCCGCTCTTTGTCCCTGGTGGACATGGATGCCCCACGTGCCATCTGATGGCTCATCTGCTTGCATGGAAAACGTACATGAAGCAATGTGTGGACGGGCACATTTGGAATGGATATTTACATGCACATGCGTTTAACCTTCATTAACATATTTTCAAGTGTGATAAACAACATACTCTCTTAAGGTTGAATTAGAAGCAAAAATGGCTTTGTGTTTTATTTTGTATTAGTTCTGCTGCGGCTGCTGCTGCTAAGTTGCTTCAGTCGTGTCCAACTCTGTGCGACCCCATGGACAGCAGCCCACCAGGCTCCTCTGTCCACAAGATTCTCCAGGCAAGAGTAGTGGAGTGGGTTGCCATTTCCTTCTCCAGTATTCAGTTCAGTTCAGTC
>SJYT01003455.1:470483-618336 GCA_006410635.1 Cephalophus harveyi | reverse complement strand
CATCTCTTGTTTGACCACTTCCAATTTGCCTTGATTCATGGACCTGACATTCCAGGTTCCTATGCAGTATTGCTCTTTACAGCATCGGATCTTGCTTCTATCACCAGTCACATGCACAACTGGGTATTGTTTTCGCTTTGGCTCCATCCCTTCATTCTTTCTGGACTTATTGCTCCACTGATCTCCAGTAGCATATTGGGCACCTAATGACCTGGGGAGTTCCTCTTTTGATATCCTATCATTTTGCCTGTCTGGTTATATTAGTTCCAGCTATTTTTACTGGAGAATAATTGCCTTGCGATGCTGTATTAGTTTCTGCGGTACCACAACGCGAGTCAGCTCTGTGTATACATCTATCCCCTCCCGCCCGAGTCTCCCTCCCCCAGCCCCCAGCCCACGCCTCTGGGGCGGCAGTGAGCACAAGCCGATTTTCCTGCGCCCCACGGCAGGCCCCCGCTAGCTCGCTACTTCACACAGGGCGGTGCCCACGCGTGCCAAGCGTCTCCCCACGCCGCTCACCCTCCGCCTTCTCCCTCCCTGCGTCCACTGCTCCGTTCTCTCTTCTGCGTCAGTCTCCATTCCTGCCCTGCAAACAGGCTCAGCTGCACCGTCTTTCTGGACTCCGTTCATACGTGGGGATGCGTGATTGGCTTCATGTACTCCTACTTCTCCTTCGTCAGCAGGGAGAGCCCGTGCGCTGAGGATTCAGCTGCGGAAACAGGCTGAAGCAGGCCTGCGCTGACTCTGCTGTCCGGGAAGCACTGCGGGTGAAGGGCGTGCGAGGAGACGCGGAGGCACGGGGCAGAGCCGGAGGAGCCTCCGGAGCTCTCCCGAGAAAAGCAGCCCTGTGCTTCATGATTTACGGAAGCAAAGGCAACACTTAGGGCTTCTGAGTTCAGCAAATGCCCACGCAGTGCTCGTAGCTGCCGTTTCTTGAGCTGAGTCCTGTCACGCACGCCTGACTATCACCACCGTGTTGCCCCTATTGTACAGATGGGACAACTCAAGCCTGGAGAGTTTCCATGATTTGCAAATGTAGTACATCAAATACATCACATAAAGGACATGTCTGAGAACCCACGCCCGTATAACCAGTCTCAGAGAGCATTTAGGTCCTTTCAGTCATGACACCTGCTTAATAACTGTATTTAAATCTTTGAGGCTAGCCTCATCCATTGTGATTTTCCAAAATGCACATTTTAGACCCGTTTAGACTCTCTTCAGTCATTATTCATTTACCTGATATCTGCCCAGCACTACGCTGGGTCTGGAAAGTATCTTCTCTATTTAATTCTCACATAAGAAAACGCTAAGCTTAACTTTTGACGGCCAAAAATTCCTCCTCTTTCAATATTTTCTGAAATATAGCAATAAAAGATAATGGATATGAGCTGAGAACATTCTGAATATTTATGACATAGTCTGAAGAGAGTACATTTTACATTCCTAGGTTGTCCAATTGAGATGCCATAAATCACAATTATATCAAATATTTTAAGCGTAAAAGGGATCTATTTGTGTCTTTAAGAAGGTAGCTTGTTTCTCTTAATAGAATGATCCTGACAATTTTATTATGTGTTAGCTACATAGATGAATCTTCTTTTCCTTTTGCTGCTAATAAAGTGCTTTTAGAAATAAATTACTTCAATTTGGGTGTAATGAATGAGGGCATTATGCACAATCCTGTGAAATGTTAATCATGACTGCAAGTCACTTATTTTTACCTAGGCATTATCTCGTAAATTGTGGAATTGGGCACTGGCTACTAACTTTGGCTATATTTCTCACTGTAAGCCCATAATAAGTCAGTGTGTTACACTAAATTAAATGATAAAAAATTGAATCCAAGAATCTCCTCCATCAACGGTTTTATAATTTAATTCCGATTGATACCCTGCTTATCCCCAGGCTTTTAAAATTTTCTACTTATTGAAGTATAGTTGATCTGCAATACTGGGTCAGTTTCAAGTGTACAGCAAAGTGATTCACATATATATATATATACACATATATATATATAACAGATTCTTTTCCTGTATAAGTTATTACACAATATTGAATATAGTTCCTTGGGCTACACAGTAGGACCTTATTGCTTATCAGTTTTATACATAGAAGTGTGTATCTGTCCATCCCAAGCTCCTAGTATATCCCTTTTCTCGCCTTTCCCCTTTGGTAGCTGTAAGCTCGCTTTTTTATGACAGTGAGTGTGTGAATTGGAATGTGGATCCCATTTCAGTGAAGGAAATAGACATGCTTTCAGTAATTTTTGTACAGACAGAGATTTAGAAAGATGCCTCTTTCAAACCTGTTGCAAGTGCTCCTGGAGTATTGGGTTCCATGGTGGTCTTCTGGGAATGACTGGCAGACACTGGTTTATCAGGGGAGCTACTTCTAACAATCAGCAAGGAGGGGATCAGAAGGCTGTGACTATAGCCACTGAGTCTGAGGAGATGTGGACTTGGCGTGATGTGGAATTATGAGGCCAGAAATAGGCCCCCCCACCACGACGGCTCAGACCCTGACGCTGTCTGAACACTGCTGCTGAAATCGCATTACCACCCAAGGGCCCAGATGCTAGGTCCCGACTGGCCCGCACTGAGCACCGGCATGTCTCTCAGCACCCTGAGAGCTGAGCTGGCCCCTCCTCTCGGCTCACCAACAGGAAACAGCCAAAGTCGTCAGAAAACTGCCTTCAGCCTCTGGACGCGTCAAGGGGAGGAAGCTAATTTTCACTGCAAATCGTGCTTGTAAGTGGAACTGGGGAGGATTATATTTTAACTTTTTGTATTCTGCACAAGAGGCAGATACACAGAAGGAGACTGGATACTAATTAAGCATGTCTATCAAGATCCTAGCAGGTAGTGAATGATATCATTTCTCTGCCTGCTCAGTCGCTAAGTTGTGTCCAACTCTTTGCGACCCCATGGACTGTAGGCCGCCAGGCTCCTCTGTTCACGGGATTCTCCAGGCAAGAATCCTGGAATGGGTTGCCAGTTCCTCCTCCAGCAGATCTTCCTGACCCAGGGACAGAACCCACGTCTCCTGTGTCTCCTGCATTGCCAGGCAGATTCTTGATCACTGAGCCACCTGGAAAACCCATCATTTTTCAGTAACAATAATTAGAATAAAGTGTTGTCACCAAGAACAAGAGAAATTGTGTTACAAAGGAGCAGACTACTTCTGTGAAGTAGCTGCTGCTGCTGCTGAGTCGCTTCAGTTGTGTCCAACTCTGTGCAACCCCATAGACAGCAGCCCACCAGGCTCCGCCATCCCTGGGATTCTCCAGCCAAGAACACTGGAGTGGGTTGCCATTTCCTTCTCCAATGCATGAAAGTGAAAAGTGAAAGTGAAGTCGCTCAGTCGTGTCCGACTCCTAGCGACCCCACGGACTGCAGCCCACCAGGCTCCTCCATCCATGGGATTTGCCAGGCAAGAGTACTGGAGTGGGGTGCCATTGCCTTCTCCACTGAAAGTAGCTAATAGTTTTTAAATCACTATATATGATGTGAAGAATGCTTGCTTGCCTATATTATTATGCTCTTCAAACAAGCTGGAGTTGATATAAGAGCCTGATAACTTACTTTAACATTTCTTTCTATAAGGCATCAGTTACAGAATAGAAGTAAGTTTTCATTTAACTACAAATGCTGCTACTACCTTATTACCAGGTTTCTTTCTGTCTCTACACTCTTCCCCCAAGTTACACCATCGGGTCCTCTTGCTTTACTTTTATTTATTTGTTTAGTTTTTGATGTGGACCATTTTTCAGTCTTTATTGACTTTGTTACAATATTGCTTCTTCTTTTTTTTTTTTTTTTTTCCCCAAGGCATGTGAGATCATAGCTCCTCAACCAGGGATCAAACCTGTAGACCCTGTATTGAAAGGGGGAATTCTAACCACTGGACTGCCACAGTCGTCCCGTATTGCCTTAAGTAACATTTCCCTATTTTGATTCCAAAATGAATACTCCAGCCCAAGTCTCGCCTCTGCAGGTCAGCCTTGCAGGCTTCGATTCACAGTTATCATCTCCCTGCAGTGTCTCAGGCCCGCCCTGGGTGTAAGACAGGCTCAGGGATGTACATGGACCTCGGGGAATATTGCTAATATTCTATAACAACTTCAAATGGAAAGTAAGCTTTAAAATTGTGTAAAAATGCTTTCCTTTAATGGAAAAAACTATACAGCAATAAAAAAGAAACAAACTATACACACAGAAACATCAGTCAATCCAAAATCACTTTGCTGAATGACAAAAACCAAACCAGTGATGCACACACTATGATCTCATATACTACAAAATTCTAGAAATTAGCAACACACTTTTAATGATAGAAAGCAAATTGGTGATTGCCTGAGGATGGTGGAGGTAGATGGAAAGATCTTCCCGGCCCAGGGATTGAACCCAGGTCGCCTGCTTTGCAGGCAGATTCTTTACTGTCTGAGTCCCCAGGGACACCCAGAAAGTGCCTAGAGGGCAATATTAAAGGGGCTTGAGAATACTTGGGGGGAAAAGGATGTTTATTATCTTATTTCGGTTATGGTTTAATGGGTGTGTATGCATGAGAAGTAGACGACTCATTGGACAAGTGCCCGATGCTGCGAAAGATTGAGGGCAGAAGGAGAAGAAGGCATCAGAGGGTGAGATGGCTGGGTGGCATCACCAATGCAATGGACATGAACTTGGGTAAATTCCGGGAGATGGTGAAGGACAGGGAGACCTGGCGTGCTGCAGTCCATGGGGTCGCAAAGAGTCAGACACGATTGGGAGACTGAACAACACCAATTACATGAGAAAACCTCCAGTTGTCACTTCAATATGTGCAGTGATTGTGTGTCAATTGTCCCTCAGCAAAACTGTTAAACCAGAATAAAAAGGAAAGAAATAACTGCCCATTTTCAAAGCAGAAGGGGACTTCCTCACAGGCATGGCTGACTCAAGCTCGAAATACCCAGTGCCTATTTTTTCACTAAAACCTGAAAATAGTTCACTTCTATCAAAAACTGTTGTAATTCTGCTTTCCTGTGGAGATAGTACAATGACCAATCGCAAGAATAAAAAAAAGATCTCTACTGAACAATTTACACTAACATGCGTCCTTGTAAGCACGCATATATACACACACCTGCCCGCCAGCCCTGCTTATGTATGGAAGTTGTTTTTGCTGTATGCATGGTTTTAAAATCAAGCTATCTCCTAAGTTTTCTATTTCAAAATGTTTAAGCTGTACATTTTAAAATGTTGTAAGGACAAATGTATTCTATTTTAGGGGGAAAAGGACCCTCCGTGCGACAGCTTCACTGAGTTGTGAATTTCACAAGAGCTGTGATGTTCCACCTGCACATGTATTTGGAAAGTGAAAGTGTTGGTCACTCAGTCGTGTCCAGCTCTTTGGGACCCCAGAGACTGTGGCTCACCATGGTCCTCTGTCTCTGGAATTCTCCAGGCAAGAATACTGGAATGGGATGCCATACCCTGCTCCAGGGGATCTTCTCGACCCAGAGATTGAGCCTGGGTCTCCTGCACTGCAGGCAGATTCTTTACCATCTGAGCCACCGGGGAAGCCCATGATGTTACTCTCATTTTGAAACACTGTCGATACCTAAACAGAAGCAAATGCCATGGTGTGTTAAAGTGTTAGTGTGTTAAAGCGTTAGTCGCTCAGTTGTGTCCGACTCTTCACGACCCTGTGGACTGTAGCCCTCCAGGCTTCTCCATCCATGGGATTCCCCAAGCAAGAATACGGGAGTGGGCTGCCATTTTCTTCTCCAAAATGCCGTGGACTTACATATGAAATTAATATCTACTTGAGAGCACAAGGCTTTATAGGACTTCTGGGCCTCAAGCCCTCCGGTTAAAGTTCTCTCCTGGAGGGGCACGTGTTTCCTGGCCTTTGAGGTTGAGCGGCCCCATTAGTCAGATTTCAGGAGCTCATTCTGCATGGCAAATGAGCTCAAAAATGCAGAGCTTTGCCACAGTAAATATTCATTGTCACAGGAGACACCAGGGGCTGCAGGGAGGCTCTGCGTCTTCACGTCTGTGAATCAGGTCTGCTCTCCGTGCTTTTTATTCCAGGAATCAGGCTGTTGGAATGGCATTTTGGAGGATGGTGGAGGACAGGAGCCAGGGCAGAAATGCACTGCTGCTTCCAGAAGCCTCTCCTGCTAAGCGCCTGTGCACCGGGAGTGGAGTCGCAGCCCACTCCCACTTCTTGGCCAAAACAAGTCACCAAGAGTACATTGGGGAAGGGAGGTGTGATGCTCTTGTAAGGAGAAGAGGGAGTTAAAAGTTGGGAAGATATTGGGTTGGCCAATATACAATTCAATCTACCGCAGATACTTTGGAGGAAAATTCTCAGAAGTCACATCATCATTTACTATTCATGCTATGTCAGTGGGACTCAGTCTACTGGTCCCCATTTCACAGATCAAGGAGCTGAGTCTCAAGTTGGTTAAGAGACTTGCCCAGTCCCAGGGTCTCCATCTTCATCTCCCAGCTCCATAATTCTTACATTCTTCCTAGTACACCATCGAGGAGATGAGAGACTCAGTTTTCCATTCCTTTTAGTACTTGGCACAGTTGCTTGCTTAAGATGTTTACTGATTATATTTTATGAAATATGGCTCCTTCATGGATTCATCAAATACTTATTAACAATTTGTCTTGAGTCAGCTGCTATGCTAGATGCTGAGACCATATCTGCAAATAAGACAGACACACACTTTGCCTTCATTGAGCTTACATGAAAGGGGAAATAGTCCATTTTTAAAAATACATGATTTTACCACTTTTCTCATAATTTAAAATTTCCCAGTGAATTTATGCTATACTGTCAGTCTACTTACCAAAGATCAGGACTGGGCAAATTACATACCATTTTATCAAAGGAAGTGATGAGATAGGGTAAGAAAAAATAGACAACAAGAGTTTTATGAAAAAGATCAAGTTTTCTGATTCATGGGATTCATCCTGCAGAGTTATTTTCCTAATTTGCAGCTTTTTCCCATCATTCCAGCCTGTTTTCTGTGAACCTTTGAAGTTCTCATCTTTTCAGGAATAGGTGATTAGGATTTAGTTTCAGATTCTTATGATTAAAATGGAAGATGGATGATCAATGAAGTAGTCAAATGTTGGCTGGATTTGCCTAGAAATCTTGTAGTCATGTGTGGATGTGAAAGTTGGACCATAAAGAAGGCTGAGGACCAAAGAATTGATGTTTTGAAATTGTGATGCTAGAGAAGACTCTTGAGAGTCTTTCAGATTGCATGGAGATTAAACCAGTCCATCCTAAAGGAAATCAACCGTGAATACTCATTGGAAGGACTGATGCTGAAGCTGAAGCTCCAATACTTTGACCACCGACTCATTAGAAAAGAGCCTGACTCATTAGAAAAGACCCTGATGCTGGGAAAGGTTGAAGGCAGGAGGAGAAGGGGACAACAGAGGATGAGATGGTTAAATGGCGTCACCAACTCAATGGACATGAGTGTGAGTAAGCTCTGAGAGCTGGTGATGGACAGGGAGGCCTGGCCTGCTGCGGTCCATGGGGTCACAAAGAGGTAGACGTGTTGTAGCAACTGAACCACAAACAGCCCATGCGTATCCTGACTGGAGCAGCCTGAATCAGTGGAGATCCAAGGGGAAGCTCGGGTATCGGTCACAGCCTGTGACAAAGGTGCCTGGGTCCCCAGCTCCATGTGGAATCTGTCGATTGAGAGGTATAAAATGGATGGAGCTCTTGTTAAAGTTCTTAGATATGATTGCCGAGAATTACAGGGAAAGCAGAAATTGTCTTTGCAGTTTTTATCTTTTTCTTCCTTTTTAACTCTTTATTTGTACCACACATTTGCCCTTTGGTTTGAACATATTTATTTTTACTACACACTTGACTCCACACTTTTTGTATATATCACATTTCACAGCCTCCTTGTCTACCTCATAAAACTGTCAAGCAGCTTTTCCTGTCTCGACAGTGGAGCAAATATTCACTGAGAGCCAATATAAGGGAGGCACTCGGGAGAACACCGATCAGCTGAAAAAGACCTTACTTGGTCTGAGCTGATGCCCTTCATCTGTCTCTACGCCAATCCCAATTTCCCTAGGGTAAAACCTTACAGGGGTTCTGGAAATAAATTGTTGACAACTACATGTGGTTCTGACGGTCATTCCCTAAACAAGTCACATTCAAAACTTCCAGTAGGAGTATTTCTAATAAATATTTAAACTGAGATAAACATGACTGATAAAGAAAAAAAATGCATTTCAAACCTGGAGAAATGAAGTCACAGCATCAGATGTAAAAACGAGAATTTTAGGCAACCTTGAATGTGGTCAGGAGGATGTGAGAAAGAGGAGAGGGCAGTGAGAAAGCCTGAAATGGCATTGCTCCAGCATCCCTCGGAGATGGCAATGGCCCCCCACTCCAGTACTCTCGCCTGGAAAATCCCATGGGCGGAGGAGCCTGGTGGGCTGCAGTCCATGGGGTCGCTGAGAGTCGGACACGACTGGGCAACTTCACTTTCACTTTTCACTTTCATGCATTGGAGAAGGCAATGGCAACCCACTCCAGTGTTCTTGCCTGGAGAATCCCAGGGACGGCGGAGCCTGGTGGGCTGCCGTCTGTGGGGTCGCACGGAGTCGGACACGACTGAAGGGACTTAGCAGCAACAGCAGCATCCCTAATGCTACCTGTATACGTTTACATATATATGTATCTACTCCCAAGGGTCCCTGGTGGCTCAGATGGTAAAGAATCTGCCTGCGATGTAGGAGACATGGGTTCAGTCCCTGGGTTGGGAAGACCCCTTGGAGAAGGATTGGCTACCCACTCCAGTATTCTTGCCTGGAGAATTTCATGGACAGGGGAGTCTGGTTGGGCTCCTTTCCTCCTGTCTTAAAGGAAACATTCCTTCTCCTTATACCCAAGGTCAAGTCCTGGAGCATGCCAGCCTCACCAGCTGTTCTGCAGAGATAATACACCATCATCTTCCTCTTTCCCCAGGCCATCTCTTTACCTATAGGAACCTGAACAGGACCAGTGGCTATCATCTTTTTAAAGAATAGCTCATAAACAAGGCAGTCTCCATCCTGTCTACACGCTATTCTCAGCATCTGCCCTTCATAGCCACCCCCTTGAGTCAGCTTCAGCCAACTGCCGGGAGGCTGCCACGTCCTCCCCTAGGGACGGACCTTACCTCCACCAACAGCGGTCCTGCCCCAGGAACTTCGCCCACAGAAGCCGCAGAGATGAGGGTCAGATACTCGAGTACCGGAAGTACCTGAAACCGCCTTGATGTAAAGCCCAAATCATTTCTGTTCTGTACTTCACTTAAAAATAAGTGGAGAAATAAATAAAATAGAATAAAATAAAGAAATAAATAAAAATAAATGAAATAATCTGCATTTCATTTATGTAGATAGCGACATAAGTCGCTCCAGTGCTTTCCAACTCTTTGCGGCCCTATGGACTGCAGCCCGCTGGGCTCCATTGTCCAGGGGAGGCTCCAGGCAAGAATACTACAGTGGGTTGCCATGCCCTCCTCCCGGGAATCTTCCCAACCCAGGGATCACACCTGTGTCTCCTGCGTCTCCTCCATTGGCAAGGGGGTTCTTTACAACTAGCGCCACCTGGGATGCTCTAATCAATGGCTCTTTGCCAATCTGACCCTCCTGCTGACTCTCCTGGTCCCCTCTCCCACCCAAGTGAAGGTTTCACCACGCTGCCCACAGGAGCAATGCCTCTCACTCTTGTTGAAATCAGCCACAGCATGTACCATCAGCATCCTTGCCCTCTCGGAAATTTTCACAAAACTGTTTTTCAAAGATAACAGTATACCCTCACCATTAAAAGACACGAAGTCCAGGGGAGAGAAGAGTATGTAGTTCTTTGAAGAGGGCAGAGTCCCCAAAGTCTGTGGAGTCTCTTCTGCATTTTACTTTTGAATTAATCTTTACTGGAGCCTAGTTGCTTAACAAGCTTGTGTTCATTTCTGCTGTACAGCGAAGTGAATCAGCTGTATGTATATATATGTGTCCTTTTTGGGGGGAATTTATCTTCCTTTAGGTCAGGACGGAGCACAGAGTCGAGTTCCCTGAGCTGCCGGATGGGTTCTTATTAGTCATCTATTTTATACATAGTATCAATAGCTTATAATGTCAACGTTTTATCGATAAGTGTCCAACATAGCAACTGCACTGAGTGTGGTCTCCTCTGAGCCAACACAAAGGGGCAAGGAATTTGAACTCCTCGTGGCTGCTTGTACTCTCCATCATGTCTAGATTTCCTGCTGAGGGCACCAAAGCTGATAAACTCAGCCTTGTGTAAAATTTTCTCTGCCTTCTTCCTTCTATTACCTCAGAATTCATTCTCCTATGTATTGCCCAGAGAATTGCCTGTATATAAATCAGCAAATTCTTGCATGTCCTCTTCAAGGAGAGCCAGAGATCTGGCGTTGCATATCAGGTCTAGCATCCACACGATTTCTCTTCCCTTCCTTAGAGTCCGGATGTGTCAAAAGCCCCAGATTCACACAAATATGTAGCTGCAAAGGGAAACCATGCTTGTCCACCCTATTGCACGAGCTCTATCTTGACACCTCAGGACTGATGCTGTGGCCATCGGCAAACAGAAGGTCTGGTGCAACGTGTGAAGCTCCCTCCTTATAGTTTTTAATTAAATCTTTGACCCTGCCATTGTAAAGCATTTTAGGAGCCATTATTTATCATCATAGAAACAACAGAATCACCATTTGAGGGCTTTATTTTTTTTCAGGTTCCCACCCCCAGAGTAACAGCAATTTAATCCTGAGCTAAACGGCTCCAACATTTTCTTGCTCAGAAGGCGGAATCTACCTGACCAGCAGAGCAAGCTTTCAAAGGAGCTAGTTCCCCCTGAGTTCTGACTCTTCAGTGTGCCTCCATTTTTTTTCCTCTGAAAATATAAAATCCAACATTTCTTTCAAGATGCGAAAGGCAGCAGCTCTGCAGAAGGCTGTGTGTCCTTCTCCAAATCTGTGTCACAGCACCTCTCTCCCTGTGCTCTGGGGTTTAGACATGCTTGCAGATTTAAGAAAGCCCGGGGGGCCTCCTGCTTCCCTGCATCTGAACTGGCTGCCCTGGCTCTCTGGGATGTGATGCCCGCTCACCTGTAATAACTGCACAGAACAAACAGCAGCCCCTGGCCGCCTCTTCATGGGCTGACAGCAAGGAGCCCACTCCTCTCTGTAATGCCATTACATTTCAGTTTTTTGGTGTGTATCTTTGAACACCCCAAACTGATGCCTATGAGTGTCTTAAAATGAAGGCTTTTAAAACAATACCTTAGGGACTTGTCTGGTGGTCCAGTGTTTAAGACTACACGCTTCCATTGCGGGGAGCCCCACTGCAGGTGGAGGGCAGGGGGTGGGGGTGGGGGTGCTGGCAGGGGTTCGATCCTGGTCAGGGAACTAAGATCCGGCATGCCATGAGGCTAAGAAGAGAAGATGAAAGACAATTTGTTGAACTGAATAAAAAATGAAAATGCAGCATGTCAACTTAAATTTTTTTTAATTGCATATAGAAAACCAATACCTTAAATGAAGTGGGGAAATGCACATTAAACAAAATTAAGTTGCAAAGTGGGGATCACATCTCCTTAAGACTGTAACACTTTTTCTCCAGAATTCAAGTAGAGTCTACTAAATGCCTGAGGGTGAAAGTTGCTCAGTCATGTCTGACTCTTTATAACCCCATGGGCTATACAGTCCATGGAACTCTCCAGGCCAGAACACTGGAGTGGGTAGCCTTTCCCCTCTCCAGGGGATCTTCCCAACCCAGGGATCCAACCCAGGTCTTCTGCATTGCCGGCAGATTCTTTACCAGCTGAGTCACAAGGGAAGCCCACGAATACTGGAGTGGGTAGCCTATCCCTTCTCCAGCGGACCTTCCCGACCCAGGAATCGAACTGGGATCTGCTTTCTTTCAAATCCTAAGATGCTTTTCAGTCTTCTTCCGAAGCAGAATTTAGCAGCACGAGAGGGTGTTGTAAGGTCTGATTATGATGTAGGTTGTTCTGATGGTTATTCCGTTTGACAGCCCTGGAGCTAAACATTTTTTGTCCTGCCTGCTTAGGGGCTTGGAGTATTGACTTCATCATGGGCTTATCATGGGTTCTCTCTCCCAGTGGGTTTTAGCCCGTGGAGTCCACCAACGCGAGATTGTGAGGAGAATCAGGTCTGAACTTCTTTTGTTCTGCATGAGGCCGTGTTTCTGGGTCTTCCAGGACCAAGGCTTTGGGGCAGTGTGCCCTGTCCCTTCACTGGGCTGTTAACACAGAGTCGTCTCTGAACACCAAGGGTGAGAAAGGCTTCTCGCCTTTGCTAATCTCTGGCTGCTTCGGCAGACCTCACTGGTTCTTCTAATTCTATCCAAACTGTTCATCATAGTCTCTTAAACCATCTTGGCTCCGTTTCGTTTCCAGCCTGGGCACTGCTTTCCCAAGTGCTGCTACTGGTAAAGAACCCATCTGCCAGCGCAGGAGCCATGAGAGACGCAGGTTCCATCCCTGGGTCGGGAAGATCCTCTGGAGGAGGACACGGCAACCCACTCCAGTAGTCTTGCCTGGAGAATCCCATGGACAGAGGAGCCTGGCGGGCTACAGTCCCTGGGGTCACAAAGAGTCAGACACGACTGAGGCAGCTTAGCACATTGGGCCAATATAAAGGCTAGCATAAGCCATCGCTTGTACTTCTTTAACCCTGAAATGTATTATTAGTTTATCCCTTTGCTTCTATAATTGGAACAAATCCTTGCACAATTATTTATGACCTCAGAAGATCTGATAATATTTTATAACTCTTCCCCCCAAATTATGAAATCTTTCTTGGTACAGGCAAAAATGTGAATGAATCTTTTTTTTTTTTTTAAATAATAAATTATAACTTCTATATATGTCTTTCAAAGCTTCCTAAATTAGTTTTTTTTCCCCCCAGCTTTGCAATATGATGTATTTTCTAATTATATGTGATCAGACTCCATGGACTTTGTTAGTCCTGAAATGTGGATCAGTTATTGTTCATATTAAAATGTTTTTTATTAGTAATTGCCTTAATTTTAGGCCAGCTGTAAATTCCAAACTATATCAAAACTGGGGACTCTTTATTGTGTAAGTGTGACTAGCGATAATTTAGAAACCACCCAGTACCTGTTACTTGATAAAATATACTGAACTGATTCTGGATCTCTCACCCGCAGGCAAAAAACTAGTACCGGCAGTCCCTATTTTCCATAAGAGTGTCGGACTGCGGATAAGATGCACAAACAGAAAGCGTACAAAGTGGTCTTAATAATCAATGGGAAAATTATGATTTTTCCTATCATTTTCAAAGTTTTTCTCTAAAACATTAACACCTCTTCTTATTAGTTATAAACGTATGGGAAATGAAAACAGTGCAATTCATATTTGTCTGTAGCACCGTAATTTAAAAGACTAGGAGTGGTAAAAGAATTCACCTGCCAGTGTGGTAGATGCAGGAGACCTGGGTTCGACCCCTGGGTCGGGAAGGTCCCCTGGAGCAGGACGTGGCCACCCACTCCGGTATTCTTGCCTGGAGAATTCCATGGACAGAGGAGTCTGGCGGGCTACAGTCCCTGGGGTTGCGAAGAGTTGGGTACGACTGAGCATGCACCCATTTCATTGTAAACCATCTTCAGCAGTAGTTTGGACAGTGCTCGCCTTCATCCCAGACCATAATGTAGCATATATGTAAGACACAGAATATCTTTTCTATGTCTTAGTGAGTCTTCATATTCCTAAGTTTGGTTCACCTTCCGACATTTTACCCTTGACGTTTTCAAAGTCATGAACTATCACCAAGAATCCCTTGAATATGAATTCTTTGCCAGTGCTTCTTCCTGTAGGAAATCTTCACCTTTATCATCATCTTCACGTCCTTCACTCGTGTTGGTAAGATCACTAAGCCCCTCTGGGTGCACAGTGGTATCCACCCCGCACTTCTGTGGTACTCATCCACACTTCGGTCTGAGCAAATTTCACTGCCAGTGTGATCTTATTGCATTTTTTTAAAATGAAATGTCATCTTTTGCAGTCTAAGTCTCTCTTTTGATGATTTGCTTTGTCAAACATCACGTGTATTTATCCCTAGGAGGCAAGGAAGAAACACAGCTACACACTCTCCTGTCTGTGTGTGGACAAATAATATCATAGATAGATGCATGGTGACCAGATGCCAACCCATGGCTGGGCACTCGTGAACATGATTTGCGTCTGCTATTTAGAAAGTGGTTTGTGAACTGAAAAGCTGACAGCAGAATGTGACTCTGTGCCATTATTCACAGTTAATACGCCCTGGTAACTGAAATTTGAGCCACGTCATTTGGGGACGAGTGTTACATAACTAAACCACAGTTACTGAGATCCGCACATGTTGGGGCTATATGCACGAGTGAAGACTGCCTACATCATTGTTTGAGTTTTGAAATGATAAGACTCTTTTCCATTATTTAACATCATTTAAAGTCCTTGTTATATATTAGACATAACTTAGCATGCACAAAAGTCAAGATGACTTGTGACTTCAAAGAAAATTTATTTTGAACCAAAAAGTGGTTGACATGTTTTTTTCTCTTCTTCCTCAGACCACAGATTTTAGCAGGCTTTATAACAACTATTCCTACAAATATTATCAGTCCCAGAGCAAAACACTGGCCCCATTCCTCACTTGCTTCTCTTGGTCCTTCATATAAATTTAATGTGAAAACTAGTTTTAAAAACTGGAAGCAGTGCGAAATCTACTGTCCAAACATATCTGTTCTTGCTTCTTAATAATAAACTCAGACTAAATTTGGAATTCACAAGTAATTTGCTAGAAGAAAGAGAACAATTAAGTTTTCTCAATTCTGAAAGGAGTAGAGAAATTTAGTAAGTTGTTAAATTAGAATCACATTCCGTCTAGAGTAAACAAATGAATTATTCCTTATTGGTTGGACATAACATGTTGAAAATGAAAGTAAACTTCTAGATCAATTAAAATATAAATGCATTAGCTATCATAACTGTAGTTTAAAATTTAGAACAATACAAAAAAATCTAAATCAAGTCTCAAAAACATCAAAATTCAGGAACAGATGTTGTCGTGACACTTCACTTACTGAAGTAAGACTATTAACAACATTTTGTCGTTTCACACAGCACAGAGAAAAGTTGACTGCCTGAACCCTACTATTGTTGCCTGTGGCTTGCATTCATACCCTAAAAATCCAGATGTTAACGATAAAGATTTTCCTCTGTTTGTTGATTAATTCACTCATTCACTTCTTCATGTGTTTATTTATTCTTTTGGTAGCTATTACTTAATGTTAATATCCCATATGCCAAATACTGAGAATATAATGGTGAAGAGAAACTCCATAATTCTTGCCCTTAATGGAGTTCTTAGTCTAATGATAAGGGAGATACTTAGCAAGTCAACATGTAGTAGTACATAGACTACTGCAAAGCACAAAGTGAGCTGAGGAATTGAAAGAGGGGGACTATTTTAAGTAAGAAGTTTAGTAAGACCCCACTGAGAAAGAGATATTTATGCTGAAACCCAAGAGAAGAACACGCCTTGCCTTAAGGCTAGGTAGGCTCAAGCGCAATCAGTGGAAAGGGAACTGAGTAAGCAAAAGCCCAAAGGGAGGTAGTGCAGCTAAGCGTAGGACGGGGCGGTTGTCCCCAAGGTCAGGGGAGATAGCGTGGACACCATGAAGGGCGATGGTGGGCCAGGCACCTGAATGTTAGGAGCCCTTGAGGTTGTGGATTTTACTGTAGGTGTGAAGCGAAACTCTTGGTGTGGCTTTGTGGGGCAAAGGATATGACCTGCCTGACAATGAAGTTATCAACTCGAGTGCCTTCGGGGTGGAGGATGAGAAGAGGAACAGGCACATTCACAGAGCGGGGAGGGGTCCCTGGGATGCAGGGATGTGATGTCCACTTTGGTGGACATTGCGATCCACGTGCCAGGGCGACTTCTGTAGTGAGAATGGTAGCATTATCTAGTCATCGAATTCAGTACCGGTGACAGTGACCCTGTGCTGAACTCCCGGGCACCGAGGACTTCCCAGCAGGAAGGGAAGGTCACTCAAGGCTTGACTCCTTCTAGTCAGCAGTGGCTGTCCTGGGGTCATCGAAGCCAGCAGCTTCTTACTAAGCTCCACCCATCACAACCCACTCCTGATTCTGCTACACAACTCTGCCCCTGGTGTGCTGGCCTGTGTGTGTGTGGGTGGGGGATGATGGAAGGGTATGTGTGTGTGAGTGTGCCTCCCAGACTGAAATTCCCATCTCCTGCAACCGAGTCGGTGTCTTGGTTGCCAAGCCCACTCCATGGGTGGGATTTCATTCCAACCTAGTCTTGTCAACTCTTTAATCTGTCCAGTCTGGCCATGCTTGGTATTCACTTGCTCTCCTGGGTCCATTCAGAAGAGGATGGGAAAGAGGTTTGGCTCTTATCTTGACATCTTGGCCAAATTTTGTGTCCTTGTCTCTGATTAAACCCCTTCAAAAAGAAGGTATGTGAACGTCGCAGGTATGTGAACCTTGTCCATCTACCTTTTTATAGGTCAGCTTTCCTTTCTCTCTTTCTAAACCCTACCAGCTGATCATATACTTTTCTAAAGCTTTAAATACCACACAAATAGAGAGATTTTAAAATTTGTTTTCTGCAGCCAAGATAATTCTCCATGCCAGACTCATGGATCTCACTTGACAGATCCTCATGAATGCCTCACAAGCATCTAAAAATCCACGTTTATATTTGATCTTCTTCCCCCAGCCCCCAGTAAAACAACACCCGCTTCTTGCTCCCAGAATCTTCGGTTTCATAAAAAGACATCCACACAAGCCTAGCACTCAAGTTTTGTTCTTTCTTTACCTTGAGACCTACCCATGAAAAATCGGAAAATTCTTTAGATAGTCTCATCAGAATTGGCCTAGACTCTGATTCCAGGCCTAGATTCATTTTTCCCCTCCTCACACTGTTTTCCTCAGAGTCTCCCCTAGCGTCCTCTTCTGCCAGGACAGGGATATACTAATTCGTTTATCTGATTGCGCAGAGCCTTTCCTCCACTACCGGCCAGAGAAGGTGGGGTCATGGTGGCGCCTGGCCTCCGGTGGCAGAGACAGCCACGCAGCAGGGTTCCTAGCTGCAGGGGGCGCGTCTCTCTAGACCGTTCAAAAGGTCTTCCTTGCTGCGGTCAACTCAGAGGCCAGGGAGCCGCCAGCAATCAACTTTGAGATTCCAACCACGTGGTCAGGCAGCCTATGATCCTGGGACCATATAAAGAGTTTCACCTTTTTTTTTTTTTTCTGGAGACTATTTAACACTGCCTAGAACAGCTTCAAGCCCAAGCCCCAAAAATATTCTCAAAAGGATTGCATCTCAATTCTTACACTCTTTACACTTTGGGGGTGTTTTTCAAAGAAGTCAAAAACAAAGTTGAGTATTAACAATTCCTATATTCCTAGTTTGTGTGAAGTAATATGAATCCTATATGACTAGCCATAGGACAAAACCAGAAAAATGAACGCCCCCCCCAAAAAAAAAATTCCTTTTTTTTTCTGAAGGCATCATTTGTGAAGATATAAAAACCCAGTGATGTATCCCTTACCTGATAAGTCATATTTATTGAGTAATAAATTAAAAATCTCACCATCAAGATGAAATTAATGTAAAGAAAAATTTAGAGATAGTTGAAAATGGAATAACAGGAAATATTTTGCTGGGGTAGAAGAATCTGACTTGAGTTCAAATGAGCATAACTTTAGAAGTCGCTCCCTCACCTGACACGGTGCCGGCAGCATCTCGGGGGGGGGTTTCTCTGTCTGTCTGTGTTTACTGCGGCTGCTCTGGGTCCTCGCTGCTCCGGGCCTGGCTCGGGCTGCAGCGGGCGGGCCTCTCTCCAGCGGCGGTGCCCGGGCTTCTCACTGCGGCGCCTTCTCGGCGCGGTGGGGGCTCGAGGCTTCCGGCTCTGGAGCACCGGTTCGGGATTGCGGCTCTCGTGTGGGGTCTTCCCAGAGCAGGGATCGAGCCCATGCCTCCTGCACCGGCAGGCAAAGGCTTCACAACAACGCAGGAAGAACTGGGAGGGGGGTTATTATTTTAAAAGACAAGTGTATTTTTCCAACTTCTGCTTAAACTCCAAGCGACTGGGTTCTCATTACTTTCACAGCCCGTTACATTTACAAAGAGCTCAAATGACTGGTAAATCTATCACTTTTTTTCCCCCCCGCCAGCACTGTGGTCCAGGCTCTGTCCTCAGGAACCAAGCTACAGTCTAATTCTTCTCCCAGGTGACCTCTTCTGCGGGGAGTTCTTTCTTACCCTGTGTCCTATGGGCCATCTTTTCTATTTCAACCTGTTCTCAGGCTTCTTTTCAATCATTCATTCTTCCTGTGAGGCGTCATCAGTCCAGTTTGCTTTTTTTTTTTTTTTCCTGGGCAATTGTTCTTGGTTACTATCAGGAATTCACATCAAATTTGCAAATCTGTAGTTTCCAAAATCCTTTTTCTTTCTTTTTTTTTAATCCTTCATAAAAAACTGTACAATTATGTTTCTTAACTGTATGGTAACATGTCCACTTCCTCTAAATTTTCCCTGGAGGTCCTGGAGTCATGTTTGAAAGTTACCTTAGTGCCTTTTCATATAACGTTTGATCATGCAAATCTNAAATCCTTTCTTTCTTTCTTTTTTTTTAATCCTTCATAAAAAACTGTACAATTATGTTTCTTAACTGTATGGTAACATGTCCACTTCCTCTAAATTTTCCCTGGAGGTCCTGGAGTCATGTTTGAAAGTTACCTTAGTGCCTTTTCATATAACGTTTGATCATGCAAATCTGAACTCATTTTAAAGCAAAAAAAGAAAAAAAAAAAATCTTACATTTGTCATAATGCAATGTGAGTTCCAGTTTGCCTCTAATGATATTCGTCAGCCTTTTCCAGATTGAAGATAAGCCTAGCTGGATGAGAATCTGAAAGTACGCCAAAGCAAGCAAAATAACCACAAACCCAACCTCTCATCAGAATCACTGTTAAAGGGCCTTTTGCCCAGCTGAAATTTAAAATATCCAGACAATCTCCTTTTCTATTATTTTATAAGATGTTTTGCTAATTTGAATTTGTCCTGCATGAAAATTACATGAGAGTGTTGGAGTCCTGCCTGTAAAGCTGATCCCATTACTATACATTATTTTCTCTCCAGAAACAAATGTCTGATTTCATAAAATGCATAACCAGATTTTCAAGTAGTTTAATCCATACTTGCGTGGTCTCCACTATAAACCATTAACAGAGAAAAAGGGGAAAGACTATGAAATACATATTAATCTGTAATTTATGACCCTTTCCTTTCCTCCATGTAGTGAAAACCTGAGCTGTATTTTCTTACATGGATGGGAAAGGTAAGGGAAGCCCCCCTTCCCCACGCCAGGAGTGCAGGCTTATAGTGAGTGTTTCACATCACTGGTTGGTAATGCTACATATTACATTTAACCACCTCATCTTCTTGCTATACTTACTATGTGATAGAGTTTCAACAGTTTTTTTTTTTTTTTTTTCCCCCTCCTGCTCATTATGGAACACATATTACAAGGGCTAAAAGGGGTCATACATTAACTGGATGAGATCCAATTAGGGGAAAAACCAGAGCAGGACTCTTGGGCAAACTGAAAGCCGTACTAAAGTGATCACGTGACTACACGTTAAGAAGCATGAAAATGTTCACTTTTTTTTCAAGATAATGTAATAGATGTATGGTGGTAAAATTATGATTAAAGAATTCACTCAGTCTGCTATAGATACCAAGTGATGAGAATGCCTAGAAAAAGAAACTCTTGACATTAAAAACCCTTTCATATTCAAGACTTGCTATAGAAAAGTACATCTGGGTAACATAATTATTTGAAAATAATTGAAGGATGCTTTTTTGGCATCCCACCCACCTATATTTAAAAGTACATAAAAATCAAAGTTACTGTTACAATTATTACAGGAGAACTATGGTCTCATGCAGATCATTAGACAATCTGAACTCATAGACTCTGAATATAAAATCACATATTGTCCTGGAAATTACTAATATTTGAGTAGCAAATGATATGTGTATGTGCAAGTACATTGATATAAACATATATCCACTTTCGGTAGCGAAAACAAAGCATTATCAATAATTCAGTTTGGAAGATAATCTACATGGAATATACCATTTAAAATATAACCTTTCTAAAGTAAAATATTTTTTGAGAAACATCTCAACAAGAGGTAAATTGAGCATTTTAGAAAATACTGTTAGAATCCTTTTATTATCTTTGACCTTTCAGAATATTTTCCTAAGTTTCATATTCAAACAAATAAAAAATAATTACAAGTAGATGCTTACTGTTGTTTAAAGAATAACAGCTTTATTTTCAGTACTGATTTTATATATCAGAGTACTACATAATACCAGAAGTAAATAATACCAAGTATCATAAACCTTAACTCCAAATTGTTTTATTATAAGCTTTTTTACAAGAAAATAAAATAATAGGTTCCAACTCCCAAACTATTAGAAATATTTTTGATGTGATGAGTGAATACCCTCAAACACTCAACTGGGGTGTCTTCTTAGTATAAGTTTGACTGGAAAATTGCTAAATAACAAGTGAAAGGACTTGTTTCAAACAACAATTGGAAAGACTGATGCTGAAGCTGAAGCTCCATTACTCTGGCCATCTGATGGGAAGAACTGACTCATTGGAAAAGACCCTGATGCTGAGAAAAATTGAAGGTGGGAAGAGAAGAGGATGACAGAGAATGAGATGGTTGGATGGCATCACTGACTCGATGCACATGAATTTGAGTAAGCTCTGGGAGTTGGTGATGGGCAGGGAGGCCTGGCGTGCTGCAGTCCATGGGATTGCAAAGAGTCGGACACGACTGAGCAACTGAACTGAACTGAGCAAGTGAAAATTGTCAGGCAACTGAGAATTCTATAGAGAAATAGGAAACCAACCATGGGTCTAGTGTACCTGGTAACAACTAACACATTCATCCAATTCCAGTCCAAGAAGACAAAGATATTTGATGACAGGTGGAAATCAAGTTGAATCAATCATTATTGTGTACCCTGCTCAAAAAATCTAGGTACCCTGGGAGATTCGCATGAACTTGGTGATAGTATCTCTGTCGACCCAGACTAGGAAACCTGGTTCAGATTCTGCTGGTTAACTGGAATTCCTCTGCTTGAAGAGGGATTTCCGGGTATGAAAATGCTGGCATTTTCTTTAGTGGACCTTGCATGTGGGTGGGGTTAGGAAGGACCCCTGCTCAGCTGCTGGGTTTCAGCAGAATCCCCCTTGACAGTCTCCAGCCAGGCTGGCCCCACACCTGTCGTTCTGGCTAAAATTAAACACAAATAACTGGAGAACAGGATAATGTGTTTCTGATCAGAGGATTATTATGATTTTTACACCAAGCGGTTCCAGTTGGGCAGAACCCTAATCTGGGCCATTGCCCTCCTCCCTTGGGGCACTCATGTCATCATCTTTTAAAGTCTGGATTTAAGATCTGAGGATGGAGTGGAGAGGAAAGAGGATCCTGATTTTGCCTCCCTTCATTTTCTCTTGGTATTTCCTAGCTGGGATGATGAGGTGGGAAGGTTAATTTCAACTTTCTGAATGCATATTTTAAGAGCAAGATGCTTCTGAACGCTTACTTTTGTTAGGATATCCACCCCCCGGCCCTCCCCTCATCCTTTTGGGTTATGAATGAGCTTGATTGGGGTCCCCCCTGTGTTGTCCCTTCAGATGCTCCTTGTGCTGGATTTGCTCTACAAATGCTTCCTGGATGTTCCCCAGAATTTCATTCCATGGGGTGGTACCACACGGGACCCCACTGGTGGATCCTTTCACACTGAAGCAGAGCAAAGAGGCTGGGGTCAGGCTGTGCGAAACTGGGTCACCGTGTCCAGCCCACTGCTGTGTGTGGACTCCTGGTTTCTGGTTCTGGATGTGAGGGTCTTGGCTATCGATACTCTGACCCAGGAACAACTGGGAAAAAATGAACAGACTGAAAAATCCACAGCTCTTCTCAAATCCAAAAGAGCAGGGAGGACAGAGGGCAACCTGCTGGCCCAGAGTTTGGAGAGACAGATGAATCCAGGGGGTCATGGCTCACGGTCACAGTGATTCCTCAGCAGAAATGGCCTCAGGAACCGCGAGCCTTGGGTAGAAAACCCTGGTCTATAATTGATGAAATTCTGGGGGCTCAGTGCAGACAATGCTGAGAGTTAAAAACCCAGCTGTGGGTAGTGGGGCACAGTGTTGTAAGATTTACCTCCAGGAGGTTGACCAGATTCCATATCATGGGGGTTGAGGGTGGGGAACCACTGGGCTTCCAGCAAGGAGAAGGGAAAAGGGACCACTGCGGAGCTCTGTCCTCAACAAGCCCTGCCCTTGGGAGAAACTAATCCCCCAGAGCTTATCCCTGCTGGGTGTCATCAGAGCCTCACTGCCCTGGGGAAAGACAGTCACCGTCCACAGCCCCTCGAGCTATCCAATCCCACCTAAGAAGGGTAAAGCCCTGGACACACTTGTGAAGCTCACAGCCCATAGGCCCAGCTTTAAAGACCGAGCCCTTTTTGCAGGACTGACACATGCCTCCCCATCCCACCCCACCTAATGCCTGTTCACAGCAGTTCCTTTCACTCTGTGTATCACATGTGGCTCTCGAGAAAGAGGGATGGGATGGGGAGGGAGGTGGGAGGAGGGTTCAGGATGGGGAGGGAGGTGGGAGGGGAAGAGGGATGGGATGGGGAGGGAGGTGGGAGGGGGGTGCAGGATGGGGAACACATGTACACCCATGGCGGATTCATGTCAATGCATGGCAAAATGAATACAATATTGTAAAGTAAATAAATAAATAAAATGGAGAAAAAAAATGTTAAGACAAAAAAATAAATAAATAAAAAATAAATATTTTAAAGGTATGCCATGATATAAAAACACCACTGTTTAAAGAAACAGAGCAAGCAGCAGAGTCAGACAAAGTGGGAATGGTGGAATGAACAGACTGGGGATTTAAAACATCTCTGATTCATACACCAAGGACACTCGTGGGTGAAGCAGCCAGCAGGTAAGAACAGATACTCAATGCAAGCCGAGAGATGGAAATTCTAAGAATGAAAAACTAGAGATCTGAACACTGAAAGAAGTGAAGAACCCCATGAAAGACTCAGTAGCAGACTGGACACAGCTGAGGAAAGATTCCCTGAACTAGAATATACATCCCCAAACTGAAAAGAGAGCCAAAAAGAAAAACCAAAGCAAAACCCAGAACGTCCAAGGACGCTGGACAACTATAAGAGGTGTAAAATGTGCATCCTGGGAATACCAAAAGGAGAAGCAAAGGAGGGAAAAAGAAGTATTTGAAACAGTGACCGGCTGTTTTCCAAATTTAATGTCAGACACCAAGCTGCAGATGGAGGAAGTTCAGAGAACACCAAGCAGTATAAATACAAAGACAGACCAACTACACACCAGCATATTATTTTTAAACAACAGAAAATCAAAAATAGAGAAAAAATCTTGAAAGGAGCCAGAGAAGGAAAAACACCTTACATATGGAGGAACAAAAACAAGAGTTACGTCTAGCGCCGCCTCAGAAACCACACAAGCGGAACAAGGGCGGGTGAAATGTTTGAAGCTTCGAGAGAACAAAACCGTCAACCTAGAATTCTGTACCCTGTGAAATTCTCCTTTGAAGGGAAGGATAAATAGTCTTTCTCAGACAAACAAAAAAAAGTTGAGGGAATTTGTTGCCTGTTTTTTAGAGAGAAGGAAAATAATACAGGTGAGAAAGAAAGGAAGGCAGAGCACGTAAGAAGAAATGGGGCTTCCCAGGTGGCACTAGCAATATAGGAACCTCCTGCCAATGCAGGCGACCCAAGAGACACAATTTCAGTCCCTGGGTCAGGAAGGTTCCCTGGAGCAGGAAAGGGCAACTCACTCCAGTGTCTTTGCCTGGGAAACCCCATGAACAGAGGAGCCTGGTGTGCTACAGTCCATGAGGCTGCAAAAGAGTCAGACAAGACTTAGCAAGTGAACGACGACAAAGGAACTGAGGTCTTCCAGACAGCCATGTCTACAACACCCTCAAAACCAGCCCTCCCGATGCAAAGCTGCTCCCCACACCAGCTGAATCCCCACGCCCCCGCTGGAGCTATCACCCCGAAATAATTGGAGCATTTGAGTCGAATGTTTCATTTTCCACTCAAAGCTCCCTGCCCTTCATGCCTTGAATCAAGTGTTAAGGTTTGTTTTTTTTTTTTAATCACTTGGACTTTTTTTCTTCTAAAGACCTAACTCAAAGACACAACTTAACAAGAAGCCTTCTCTGAACCTGCCTGAAATTGGTCTCTCCTCCCTCCATGGTGTCTTTTCAGGGAGAAAAAAAAAAGATTCAGTAATAATATACAGTCTAGTTACTGGGTTGTTTTGACATTGTCTCTGCAAAGCTTTATTTATTCATGGGCATTGCTAGACGTTTTTAATAGCACGTAGATAATTACTCATAGAAACAGCTAACAATGTATGAAAATAAACTCTGAATAGAATCAACCACGGTAAGCCCATTTCCAGAATATCCATTTTGAAATCTAGGGTAAAAGTGAAAATTATCTAATGGTTGGAATTAAAACCAGCTGGACAGGTTTGCAGGGGCTAATTTGCATATCTCTTATCCATTTGTCCAGTGACATCAGATCAGCCTTGCTAAGTACTTTTACATCACGGAAATCAACACGTTTTGCAAATCAGGACTCTTTCTGCCTCTCCCTTACCCACCTTCCAGAGTCAAACATTTACCAGCACTCCACTGAAAACATTCCTTTTTTAAAAAGCACATCCTGCATCTGTGGTTTGTAATCAAACCTTCCCTGTTATCCTCATTAAAAAATTATTGTTCCTATCATCAGATTTCATAAAAAGCATGTATTTGCATAGCAATGCCCTCTATGCTGCTGCTGCTGCTGCTGCTAAGTCGCTTCAGTTGTGTCCGACTCTGAGGGACCCCACAGATGGCAGCCCACCGGGCTCCGCCATCCCTGGGATTCTCCAGGCAAGAACACTGGAGTGGGTTGCCATTTCCTTCTCCAATGCATGAAAGTGAAAAGTCAAAGTGAAGTCGCTCAGTCATGTCTGACTCAGCGACCCCATGGACTGCAGCCTACCAGGCTCCTCCGTCCATGGGATTTTCCAGGCAAGAGTACTGGAGTGGGGTGCCATTGCCTTCTCCGAATGCCCTCTATAGTGGTATTGATTTTTCTTTGAGGGGTCTTACTACAAAATTAGGGGTTTGCAGGTGGCTCAGATGGTGAGGAATCAGCCTGCAACTCAGGAGACCTGGGTTTGATCCCTGGGTCAAGAAGATTCCCTGGAGGAGGGCATGGCAACCCACTGCAGTATTCTTGCCTGGAGAATCCCATGGACAGAGGAGCCTGGTGGGCTACAGTCCATGGGATTGCACAGAGTTGGACACGACTGAGTGACTAACACTTTCACTTATTTCTGCAGTTAAACTTGTCTAGTTAAGCTCTATGATTAATAAAATAATTCTCAATTTTAAAATCAATGCTTTATATACTTAATATGCAAAATATTGCATAAAATACAAATAATATGCACCAAATTTAAAACTGCATAAGAATGATTGGATGGTTTAAATAAGTTATGAAACCTAGTACAGCTCTTCTATCATATCTAACTTGTTTCTTAGTCACTTAAAACAAGATATGCTGCCACATTCCACCCAGGTGGTGCTAGTGGTAAAGAGCCTGCCAGCTAAGGCAGGCGATATTAGAGATGAAGTTTCCATCCCTGGGTTGGGAAGATTCCCTGGAGGAGGAAGTGGCAACCCTCTCCAGTATCTTTGCCTGGAGAGCCTCATGGACAAAGGAACCTGACGGCTTACAAACAGTCAGACATGACTGAAGCAACTTAGCATTCGTTTAGCACTCTAGAGACCAAGGGTCAAAAAAGCAGTGCCCCAGGCCAACAGCAAGGTGTCAGCCAGGGCCACGCCCCCTCCAGAGGCCTGGTGACATCCTGCCCCTGCTCTTCCACCCTCTGCTGGCTGCTAGCATTCCTTGGCTGCGGCTACATCGTTTCTCTTCTGCATCTTCACATCACCTCTTCTGCATCTTCATATCACCTCTTCTGCGTGCATGTGTGCGTGTGTGTGTGTATGTGTGTGCGTGTGTGTGTGTGTGTGTCTTCTCTTCTGCCTGTGTCAAATTTCCTTGTCAGTCTCTTTCATAAGAACACGTGTAATTACATTGGCTCTACCTGCATAATCTCAAGATACCCCTCATCTCAAGATATTTAATCACATCTTTTACCGTTCAAGTTCCCTGGTGGCTCAGACGGTAAAACATCTGACCCGGTTAAGTGTCCCGGGTCAATGCAGGAGACCCAGGTTCAATCCCTGGATCGGGAAGATCCCCTGGAGAAGGAAATGGCAACTCACTCCAACATTCTTGCCTGGAAAATCCCATGGACAGAGGAGCCTGGTGGGCTGCAGTCCATGGGGTGCAGAGTCAGACACAACTGAGCAACTTCACTTTACCATTTAAGGTAGTATTCGCAGGGTCCGGATATTAGAACTCAAAATCAGCCCCACTATTTGGCCTATTACTTTGGGAAAAAAGCTAAATACAATATTAAAAAATATTTTCCAAGGGAGTCTAGGTGTTTTGACCACTTTTCAGGGGCAGGAGCAAAGTTACCCATATCTTGAGGCATTCACTGAACACTCAGGAGTGGCTGAAATAATGATACAGAATATAATCTTATTAACATGTATGGATTATGGTCATTATTTCTGAACTTATGCATTTGTCACAGATGCCTTGCCTTTTCTTTCTTGTGTATAGCATAATACCCTGTTGCTTTAAAGTTAGGTTATTTACTCATGAAGAAATATTTTTCAATACCCATCTGTGCTGGGAACATTTTTAGTTCTTACCTGAAGATTTTATGACAGGTGTCACCAATTATGTATTTCTTCCTAAGTTCCAATATACATAAATCAAATTGATTTGCCAGACTTCTTTATAATCGTAACTTGAATTAGCACATTCCTACTGAAAATATTTTAACTGCCAAGTATGTCCTCTGTGTCTTATCATCTTCTCAAAAGATAAAGAACCATAAATTATTGTCAGGAATTACAAAACTTTGAGGAAACAGAGAGAGGTGATCAGTTCAGAGTGATACAGACCCTCAGCCAGCACAGCAACTTAAGGCATGAACTTACTGATTCGTGTTATCTTACTCCTGCCAATGTTTCATGGTGTTTCATGATGCTCTCAATTATTCCATGGAATTTAACCACAGAGAAATCACTCATGTGATACAGGCAGTTTAGTAGGATAAGGAGAAGTGGGTTTTGAGGTTAGGATATGATCAGTCTCTTGATTCTGGCATATGGGTAAGAGTGGACAAGTATTCACCACGCTGGTTTCATTTATCCCAAGTGACTAGACATCATAAACCTCCTGATATATGATAATGGGTCTTAGAATAAAAAAATGTAATAATGCCTATATTATGTGGTTAGAGACTATGTGGGCCTACATGGGCAGGACTTTCTAAAGATGACAGTTATCTTTGAGGAAGTAAGAGAAGATTTTAGAAAAAAGGTTCTTATCCTCTGAAGAGTAAAGAAAGGGGTGAAGAGAAAAGGCATTATACACACACACACACACACACACACTACATGAGATGTGAGAAGGAGGAGGAAGAGGATAAAGTTATGGTTCATGAGACTAGCCTGATATATATATATTATCATAAGAAGCAGCCTTGGCTGTATTAGGGAAATGCAGGCTAACATTAGAAAATAGTGTTGCATAGTTATAAGAAGATACAGGTACTGCAGATTCTGAAAATCAGGCAAAAATGGTTACATGGGATGTGACAAGAGATAGGGAACCATGGAAGGTCTTTGAGCAGAAGAGTGACATAATGGAAATAGTTGATCATTTGCATATATAGTGAAAGAGTTTAAAGAATACATGCTCAAATGCAACTGGGAACTGAGAAAAAATATTTCTTCTGAAAGAGACAATTTAATGGAAAATTGTGACAGTATCCAAGTAAATAACATAACAAGAAAAAGACTTTGCAGAATATTGATTTAATGCATCACTTAAGCAAGAGAATATCTCAGACCTGCATTATCTATGCTCTATTTCCTTGTACCTTGGACAGCTTATCTATTTACTTCCCTCCAAAGAACAGGCACATTTTTCTACATGAATTGTTTGCTTATGATGTATAGTATTTAACAGTGGGATAAACTGCATCTCAGAGAGAATTCAGCACTTTTGGAAGTTACATATTCTTTAATATGCCGTGGGTTAGAATATCATGAATAAAAATGACTAAAATTAAATTCAGACCAGCAGAGGATTGCAGTCATCCTCATCATCTGGTGAAAACATATCACTGCCAAAGAAATCACTTTCAAAATGCACAAAAGTTTGTAAATTGCAATTTGACCCCATTGTACAAATTTCAATAGTCATCTGAAACATAGAAAGAACCCATTTAAAATAATTATGTTGATTCTCAATTGTGCATTCAAATGACATTTTCAGTTCCCAGATTGGGGATACGACAAGAACATATGCCGTAAAACCAGGATGAAAAGTTGAAGTGAGTTATCAAATCTATTGTTAACTTTAAGCTGCAGGTAAGGAAAATCTACATCTTTAAGACAGCTAATCTGAAAAAAAAATGATACAGTGATGTCTATATAGTTACCATATTAAAGATAAAATTAACCTTTATTCCAACGAAAGCTCCATGGAATTCTTTTAGGGTAGGAAAATAAATGTCACTCCCCATTAAAATGAAGCAAATGCCTTATTTGGTCAAGGCAGCATGCATAATTTAATTAGATGCCCTAATATTCTGGAAAATGGCATGAAAGGGCGGTTCAAATATATTTTGCAGTTCTGAATTTTAGAAGTATTATAGGAGAAGGCAATAGCAAGCCACTCCAGTACTCTTGCCTAGAAAATCCCATGGATGGAGGAGCCTGGTAGGCTGCAGTCCATGGGATCGCTGGAAGTCGGATGCGACTGAGCGACTTCACTTCACTTTTCGCTTTCACACAATGGAGAAGGAAATGGCAACCCACTCCAGTGTTCTTGCCTGGAGAATCCCAGGGACGGGGGAGCCTGTTGGGCTCCTGTCTATGGGGTCGCACAGAGTCGGACACGACTGAAGCGACTTAGCAGCAGCAGCAGCAGCAGCTAGAAGATGTGTCTCCTTACAAAATGATTTATGATAGCTTAACTTCTGCTCATGACTACAGAGGGGTCTTAACAAATTTCTTCTCCCTAAAACTGCAGAGCATGGGAGAACCAGGAGTGAATGGATTTCCAAGTTGAGAGGCAGAGGTCTTGATGAATGCCATAGCCAGGCTCTGAGGAGAACAAGGTTTGCAGCAGTCTGGAATGAGTCAGGGCTGCAGGGGATGTGACTTTAGGGAAAAAGGGAAGAAGGAGAAAGAAAAGCCCTCATCATTGGAATTCTTGGGGAGGGGATGACACGTTTGAGCTCACTTTTGTTTTTGTGAATATAAGTGAATAAGTGATATCTTATTATTTGTAAAACCCTGAACATTTTGGCAAACCTTTAATTTAGGGATGAAACTCAGAATCAGATGAAATGAGTCAGTGCCACCTGAACTTCCCTCCGTCCTGTAGGAATTGGTTTCCCTGTACTTCTGAGAGAGGATTGGGAAATGGGAAATGATGTAGATGAATGATGGGACATTGATAAGAAGCTCCCCAAAGAACAGAATGATACTACCATTTACAGGCACGAGAAAGCATCAAAACGCAAAAGGAACTCGTCCTAAGGGTGCTGGGAGAGCAATGTTCTCTGGGGTTTGAGAACATTAATATTAGTGTTACTGGACTTGGACTCCTCTGGTGTCAAAACTGTCTTCTCTGCTTCTCATTTTTAGATTACGTATGTAGCTTATATATCATTCAATATGTTAAAAGAAGCCTAAGGCTTCCCTGGTGGTCCCGTGATTAAGAACCCACGCTTCCACTGCAGTGGGAGCAGGTTCGGTCCCTGGTTGGGGAACTAAGATTCCTACATGCCGCTCAGCGAGGCCAAGGCAGATGAATTAAAAGAAAGAAGCCTAAGGATGCATTTCAGTGATTTTATACCTTGCTATCTTTTTCCTGTGAGGTAAGAAAAGGCATCATTCTCCCTTCTATTTTCCCACTGGTTGCGAGTGCCGGGAGAGAGTGCATTCCCTAAACACCTGTTAGCTGACTAGCTCAGTCTTCCTGAGCTTCTTATAAACAAAGGATAGAGGGGGGCCTTGCACAGTGTCTGAGGAGGACCGCACCGCAGTTGTGCCAGGAAAAGGGCTGTGTCTTTTTCTACTAAAATGTAAATTGTTAAATAAGTCACAGGGGTTTCCCCAGTGGCTCAGCGGTCAAGAATCTGCCTGCAATGTAAGAGACACAGGAGACGAGATGTGGGTTTGATTCCTGGGTTGAAGATTCCCTGAGAAGGGCATGTCAACCCACTCCAGTATTTTTGCCTGGAAAATTCCATGGACAGAGGAGCCTGGCGGGCTACAGTCCATGGGCTTGCAAAGAGTTGGACACTACTGAGCGTCTGAGCACGCACACAAATAAGTCAGCGGGACATGAGGCTTGTTTACACTGATTTGATGGTTATGGTCCGAAGTTGCACAGGCTGTCTAGAATGGGAGTTTTTTCCTATGGCCAGGCCACGTCAGATCTCCATCCAGGAACGGGGGTCTCGGGGACTGAAGGGAAAATGACAAGAAGCCCAATGGCCAGACGGCAGCTGAGTATTCAGACAGAAGAAGACTATGGCTTTGTAGAAAATTCCAGAAGTCTGCCCTCCACACTGCAGGCTCTGTGTCACTCTATCCCTGCTCACGACTGACCTCGTTGCCTAGGATATATTCTTGCTACAAATGGACTTTCCTTCTTAGTCTATAGACTGAAGCAGAAATCTTAGTCACAACTTCAGATTCCTAAGGACTGCGACTCACTGGGCTTAAATGAGGTCCCACACCTGGACGCACGTGTCAAAACTGGGTACTAAGAAGACGACCGCTCCAGACACGGCTGTGTGAGTGGAGCTTCCTGGAGATCTGGGAAAACCATCCGCCAGGCAACCGCCGTATTCCGGCCTCCAGCGCCGGCAGGAGCTCTGCCCTGAATGGAAGACACACCTTCCTGTATGATTTCCACATCTTCACGGCCTTCTGGGTGCCCTTGGCTAGACCGAGTGAGTGGATTTTTATTGGATCCAGTAGCTGTCAACCTAAGGACCGCTTCTACAATCACCTTAGTACTCAAGCTTAAGGTCCCAGTTTTCTCTTTTCCTCTCTTATTCTCCTATCCAGACCCACAGCTCAGGTTCTCACACCTTCCACTGCCGGTTGTAGCCACTGTAGAGTCATTTCTGTCCCCACTGACTAAGAAGCATAGTCTTGTCATTTGATTTTCATTCCCTGAGCCCATCTCTAATGCAAAAGCTCAAACTGGAAGTTTCCAACCTAACAATTGCCCATTAAAGCCGCCAACCAAGGTTAAGATTCCCCTCACACTCCACCCCCGTACACATGAAAAAAAATGGTTCATTCATGGGAAGTGGTAGAATGATTCTTTTAAATGAATGAACCATTTTTTAAATGTTTCTTTCAAAAAATGTACTGTTCTTATTTTATATATATATATATATATATACATGAAAGTGAAAGTGAAGTCGCTCAGTCATGTCTGACTCTTTGTGACCCCGTGGACTGTAGCCTACCAGGCTCCAGGCTCCTTAGTCCATGGAGATTTTCCAGGCACGAGTACTGGAGTGGGGGCCCATTTCCTTCTCATATATATATATATACATATAAAATCTGTGTATGTGCTAAGTCACTTCCGTCGTGTCGGACTCTCTGCAACACCATGCACTGTAGCCCGCCAGGCTCCTCTGTCCATAGAATTTCCCAGGCAAGAATACTGGAGTGGGTTGTCCTTTCCTTCTCCAGGGGATCTTCCCCACTCAGGGATCAAATCCATCTCTTTTAAGTCTCCCGTGCTAGCAGGCAGGTTCTGTAGTGTGACCTAAGAAACCCTCATTATATATCTCTCTAAGACAAGTTCCTAAGAAGGATTTTTTCCCCTTGTTTTTCAAGTCCTTTATAACAATTTTTGAAAGAGTGCATCCAACAACCCATTTTTCTAACTGATATTTTCAGTGCTTACTCTAAAACTTAGAAATGTGGAGTTTCACTGGTGGAGCTTTCTACATAAATTATTAATCCAAAATTTAGTTTAAATTTTCATAAGTTATTAAAGGAGATTGCATGTGAATAGCCAATTTTCAGATTTGGTAGGTTCTAATTTGAGACAGTGGTAATATGCAGCCTTTGGGTATTAACTTTCCGTAAGTAAAGCATGAAATAATTTCTTTCATCCAAGACAAAATGTGGAAGGCAGATGCTTTTCAAAGGGTTTAATTAATTATCTCAATTTTAGGCCACCCAAGAGTTGAGAGTAGAGTTGGAATTGAATATATAGATACAGCTCAAATGTAATGTGATGTCTGGAAGGCCTAACAATTTTCATAATTGAAGACCTTACTGGGTAATTTGGTGTCTGTAAAAGCCATGCACTTACCTAGGTTAAGAGGCTGAAGTTGTAGAGTGAACTCGGGTTCCTTGAGCCTTTTCTATTTTATTTTCCAGGCTCAGTAACGTAATCTCTTAAAGTTAATTGCCTGTAAAACACTTGCTTTCGTTCAATAAAGTGTCAAATCTGTCATCATGACCTGAGCGATATTTTTGAAGATAAATAAGAATATAAGAGAAAAAAAAAAACCAACTCTGTAAAAGGTGGACTCAGGAAGACTAAAGACTAAAAGGACATTAAGCAGAAGCTTCTATAAATATTTACAACCCCTCAAACAGGATTAAAATACTTCAGCCTGACATTTCACTGTGATACAATTTCACATACGCAGTTACATGGATACTCAGTTTATTCGAGGAAGGTAGAACAGCTTAATCACATGTGTGATATTAGGAGAGACACGAATGCCAGAGCAGAACGTGCTAGGTAGTCACTTAATGGTCTTATCTGAAGGTCATAAAACAATCTCACTTTTTATCATACTCCTTCCTCTCCAAGTAGCCGTGGCCTGGGATGTCCACCTCTGGATAACCAGGATAAATGTCTCCCTTGATTATACTTACACAGCCATGCTCTACTAGAACAACACTATTGAGGAATGTTCTTTAACAAAATCAAGCCAGCAGAACACTGAGCAAACACTTCAGAAAGCCAGTAGGTTATTTTTACACTCATTTTAGCATAAAAGCAAACAAAAACAGAGCAAAATGATTTCTATTTTTGAGCCCCACAATCCAAGAGCTTAGTGAAAGCACTCCAGAGTTGCAGTTGTGGTGAAAGATAAACTTAACACCTTAAATAGCTAAATAAGGGAGCAGGGTTTTGAGGAGGCTGCTGTGGACGGGTGCAAGTAAATTTTTATAGATTCTATTTTATGGATGTGCAGCTTAGGATCAGAGAAGGATGGCTGAGACCCTTCTTAAAAGTATCACCTGGACTTCGGCAACTTCTGGAGGTATCATATTCTGTCAATTGCCAGTGAAATAGAACAGAGCGTGGAGGGTGAGGATGAGAATTGACAAAAGATGAGAAAAAGGAAGACAGGAGATGGAAGAAACTCGGTCTCACTGAAGATGGTCCCGGGCTTACGGGGTAACTGACTTCTCTCTTAGGTATTAATTTGATACAAGCCTGGCTTATACAAATGTGCTCAACAGACCAGCCACACTGCCGTCACCTGGGAGATTGTTAAACAGACTTGCAGAAGCTAAGGCCTAACCTCTAACCTACAGAATCAGTATTTGTGTTTCAACAAAGTTCCAGGTATTTCACATGGACATGAATTTCAGAAGACCATTCCTGTTTGGCTTCTAGATATACTCAAAGGATGTACTGATATGTAAAGTTGAAACTAATAAAGTAATTGTTCTTTTAAATAGATAAAATTTTGCTCTTGTTATCTGAGACTAGACAATAGTAATATTTTGTTTTGCTGAATTTGAGACTAAAAGTTTCTGTTCACAGGTTGTGTGCTGACTATGTAGCTGTTTCCCTATAATTGGAAGAAAACAGAAGCTGCACTTTCTCTTTCATTAGCTAAGACATTGGAAATTAGGAGATTTAAGTCAACGGATCAGTCTATTTTTCTCTCCTTTTCTACTTGATCGTAACACAGCCACAGGAAAACTGAAACATCATAATAGTGAGTTTCTTTACTTTGTTCTACATGAATCGTAGGCATATTTGTGAAATCCTTTATGTCTGAATGTTTAACTTTTACATACTTGTAGGAAATATGGTCCTCATACTCAAGAGAGGATAATAAACCAAGAAAAGTCAAAAGTATTTCGGTCACTGAAAGCTAAAAATCTAAGCTAATGAGAAAGTTTGTCCATTGCAGAGCTCAAAAAACGAAAAAAGAGACACCGTTTTTAGTATATTTGGCCCAATTGCTTAAGAGCTGACCACACAGCCCAGGGTGCGCTCATTGTAAATTCAGAATTCTGCAGACGCTTCCTGTTCAGACAGCTTTCATTTTTCATCTGATCCCAATTTTCCCACCCAAGATTCAGACCACCCATGACAAACAAACAAAATTAATACCAAGAGCTAATTTTATAATGAAAACAGTTTATGAAGCACAGAACTGTCTGAGTACCCTCCCCTTTAGGATACAAGTTTAAGGCCAAGTTAGAAGTCCTAACAGCATCCAGCAATTTGTCTGCATATCTGAGATACAGAAACGTTCGCATTTTCACAGTCATTACGGTTGTAAGTGCTGGCGAGCAGAGACATTGCGCTGTCTCTACGTGACGTTAGGAGTTACCACAGATCATACCTGAATTTTCACTGGAAGGACTGATGCTGAGGTGATACTACTTCGGCCTCCTAATGCGAAGAGCCGACTCATTGGAAAAGACCCTGATGCTGGGAAAGATTGAGGGCAAGAGGAGAAGGGGGTGACAGAGAATGAGATAGTTGGATGGCATCACTGCCTCAGTGGACAAGAATTTGAGCAAAACCTGAAAGATAGTGAAAGGCAGGGACGCCTGGCATGCTTCAGGCCACGGGGTCACAGAGAGTCAGGCACGACTGAGCGACTGGGCAACGAACGCAACAAATCTTAAAAATTTCTCGATCTCAGTATCTCTATATGCAGTGAAGGGAACAATACTTGGACTGCCTTCCTGACTGTGTATTGCTAAGCATCAAATATAACAGTGGGTATGAAAGATCTTTGAGATGTATTGAATGCCGTATAAACAGAAGAGGTTGTTATAGGTGAGCGTGTTTTCTTAAAGACATTTTAGGATTTATAATATGGCATGTAATCTGGGCTTATTTAATAATAATGCAATGTAGAAGATTCAATTCTGCCATCTATAGCTTTCATTCCTTCATAGATTTTTCTTCAGTAAGTTGAAATAGAAATTGACATGTTTAATGTACAAAGAAATATCTTTAAGTGACAAAAATATAGACATACTTTTTGTTACTTTACATGATTGGCCTTGAACAATTATGAAAGCACATGCATGCAACTTTGAAAGAATGAGCGAACATGTAATCACAAGCTCATTGATTAGTCTTTATTTTATGCTTATCACTGTCACATTTGGGCAGTTTATTCAATTTTGTTCCCTCAACAAATTCCTGTGTAAATGAATATACTTCATGGTTATCTTACACTATACTTAGAACATTGGGGCTCAAACTTGGAACCATAATCACTACTAATTTCAGACACATTAGAATCTTAGATAGTTCACTGAACATTCAGTAGCAATATATTTTAGTTAATCTGTACAGTGACTTTAACTTTTAGCTACACAAGAGTTTCTCTACTGTTTTCACTATGGAATGACTTTAATAATTTTTTTATTGATAAACTTAGGTGATTCCCCTCAAATAAACTATTTTTATAGTTTATTATATTTATATTTATTTATGCTTTTGAACTGTGATATTGAAGACTCTTGAGAGTCCCTTGGACTGCAAGGAGACCCAACCAATCCATTCTGAAGGAGATCAACCCTGGGATTTCTTTGGAAGGAATGATGCTAAAGCTGAAACTCCAGAACTTTGGCCACCTCATGCGAAGAGTTGCCTCATTGGAAAAGACTCTGACGCTGAGAGGGATTGGGGGCAGGAGGAGAAGGGGACGACCGAGGATGAGATGGCTGGATGGCATCACCGACTGAACTCCGGGAGTTGGTGATGGACAGGGAGGCCTGGCATGCTGCGATTCATAGGGTCACAAAGAGTCGGACACGACTGAGCAACTAAACTGAACTGAACTGATCATTCATTCATTCATTCATTCATTCAGCAAATACATGAGTGCCTGCTTTACGCAACACAATGTTTTAAGCATGGGGAGAAAAGTATGAGTCTATGTGCTGGTGGGAGGAGACATATAATAGAAGAGTGTAGTAAAATGAGAGATGTTCTGAAAGTATTACATTCAATGAACAGAAAGCAAAACCAGACAGTAACTTAGATAAGTCAATAGATAAGTGTCTGTCTAGAAGGAAGTGTTCTGTGGGCAGCAGCCTTTGAAGAGCACGGATGACGTGAAGGAGCCGCCCGTGCTGACGGAGGTGGGGACACCCTGGGCAGGGGGACAGCGTGCCCACAGCTGGAGGAGAGCTTGAAAGGCCGGGAAGGCTGGCACAAGGCCACGCCGGGCGAGCCGGTGGAGTCCAGGTGAGGTCAGGGTCAGGCCGGAATGGGAGTAGGGTGAAGATGCGTCTTGCAGGTCACAGTAGGGAATCAGGAGGTCAGCAGGAAAGTCATGGGACTCAACCGGAGAATTCTAGGCAAGAAAGTGCCATGGTATATTTTATTTATTTATTTTCTGAGGACCCGCCGAACCGTTTCCTTGTGGTTCGTGGATTTATTTGTCTCACTGTTGGCTTCCCGGGTCCTGATTGCCGGGCAGCCTTCCTCTAGCTGCAGTGCACGGCCTTCCCACCAAGTGGCTCCTCGAGGTGTGGAGTGGAGTGCGGGCTCCAGGGGACGTGGGCTTCTGTCGCTGTGGCTCATGGCATGCGGGATCTTTCCAGACCAGGCATCAAACTGGTGCCCCCTGCGTTGCAAGGCACACTCCTAATCAGTGGACCACTGGAGAGGCCCGTGCTGTATTCTATATTTTGAACACTAGCTGCTCCACGGAGCACAGTTTGTAATGGGAATGCACATGGAGATTCAGAGAGACCAGATAAAGCAGGTTACAGAAATGGATGTGAGTGGTAACAGTGGTCTGGACATTCACAGCCGGACAAGGGGTACAGAGAGCCTACTGCATTTAAGGTCTCTCCGGAAGATAAACCCCACAGTATTCACTTATCCTGGGCATGCAGGGGGAAGGGGAATCTAGAAAATGAGAAAACCATGTGGCTTGGCCAACCTCATCATTTCAATTAGTTCTTTTAAATGTAGGAAGCCCTCACTTTTACAGACCCCTGGAAGGGAAGGAAGTATGTAAGAATCCTTCAGACTTCTCAGAACTCCTCCAGAGTTTCAAGAGAAACAGATTTTAAGCCAGGGGAAAAGAAACCCAGTCCCTCTGCATGTGTGAATGGGCTTTCAAGCCTCCCTCAGAAGAAAGGTGTTGAGGCTGCTCTGTCTTTATATTCTAGAACTGGGATGTGAGTTCCCTGGAGTGCTTGCCAACCAGTGGACACATGAAGTGCTTTGCTGATACATCGGTATTACTCAGAGATTTCAAAGGGTTAGGAAACCAAGTTTAATTTATGATTTTAATTTTTAAATGTATGTATTCGTTATGTACAATTTATGTATTTAATTTTTAAATTTATTTAAAATTTTATGTGCTTTAATTTTAATGTGTGTTATTTATAGTAGCATTTGTAAACTGTGAGGTAAAATTAAACATGCCCATGCATTTTTTTTTTTTTTCTAGATAAAATAGGAGGTTAAGAAACAAGCTCCTCTGAAGACTTCAGGTTTCGCCTTAAGGGCAGGAGAGACCGCTGAAGCATTCCCTTTCAAAGACCGCAAGTTTGGGGACTTCTCTGGTGGGTCAGTGGTTCAGCCTTCACCTTCCAATGTAGGTAGAGCAAGTTCAATCCCTGGTCAGGGAGCTAAGAATCACACGCTTTGCAATCTATAAGCCAAAACATTAAGCAAGAAAGAAAAAAAAAAAAAAGACGCAGAACTGTCAAAATTCAATAAAGACTCTAAAAATGGTCCATATCAGAAAAGTTTGAAAAAAAAAAAACCCTGCAGGTTTGAGCAAAGATTCTTACAGGAGTGGAGGTGGAGTATGGATGAACCGGGCGAGAGGCAGAGGGGGTGTCTGATCTGAAATATCACAAATATTGAAGCACAGTCACCAGGAAAGATATGCAGCAAGGTGGACAGATTCAAGAGGCATCTGGACATGGTGATGAGCTGGCTATGAGCCTGGGGAAAGACAAGAAAGATTTAAACAGTATGCCTGACTTTTCTGTCTTTGCCGCTGGTGGTTCTGTTCACAGAGACGGGAAGCAATGGAAGTTAGATGAGGAGAGATGGTGAATGTACTGGCTACGAGGTATTATCTGCTGGAGGTTCAGGGGAAAGACGTGATAGATCGACAGTCCCCAACTCAGGAGAGAAGTCCGTCCAGGCCGCAGTTAGAAGGATGGAAGTCACATGTGCAAGAGTCATCGCCGAAGCCATGGGGGGGAATTCCTGACAAGAGAACAGAGCCTCTGAAAAAGTACAAACACGCTACAAACAAGCAGCGGAAGCAGGAGGGAGTGAGCGGCTGCAGGTGCTCGGAGAGGGAGAGCAGGTGCACTGCATCCTGACGATGAGGAAAGGGGCTGCGTGGACGAACAGGTGTTGGCATGCAGGACATGTGGACACCATGCATTTATAGTCACACCCTCACAGACCTTCCAGTTCTCTTTAGCAGCTCTCAGAATCTCAGCTCAGTCTAGAGGAGGTCGCCAGTTGGAATAATCCCAAAAAATGGTGGTGGACAGAATGGGGCATCAGAAGGGAGACAGGGCAAGGGAGTTGAGGACACTGACCGTGCTGTAGAAAGTCACAAGGGTGGGCTCTCACAGGGAAGGAGCGGGAGAGGAAAGGGAATGAAACGTGGAAGTGGATAACAGATGAGAAAACGGGGCCAAGGAACTGGAGGCAGCAGAACGGGGGGAGCAGTGACCGGGCTGGCAGGGCTGAAGGTGGTGGTTACAGAGCGGGCAGGCTCATTTTACAGTTTCAGACGCAAATTGTCCTAACCTCTATGGGATGAGCAGGGGTGACTGGAGGGGGAGTGGAGGTGGGTGTCAGAACTGAGGAGGTCAGTGAACCAAGGCGGCCGACGGTTCCGTATATTGCCCTGTGGACACTCAACGAAACCGAGGTGGCAGCAGGGCGAGGGATGAAGACGAAATCCGAGCACCTGAGGCCTGGTCCCAGAGAATGAGAAGGATGGTGACGTTGATAGATAGTGGTCAAGAGGAGTTAAGTAAACGTGTCCCAACACTGGGACCCTCAGCTCCGTGGGTGTCAGCGTTCCCGTGCGCAATCTCCACCAATCCTGGGGAGACTCTGTGATCTCAAAAGCATCTCCCTCCTCATTCTCCAGCGTCAGCCTCACTCCTTAGGCTCTATTTTAAAATGTTGTTTTTAACACCTCAGTGTTATCTTGCTGGATGTGTTTCGGATCGGGTAACTGCTTGGGAATTGATCACTGTAAGACAAAAAACAACATCAACACATATTTATCTCATCTCTACTATGAGAAGCATTATGAGGGATCGGAAAAGAGGAGATACTGCCCAGCCTTGAAATAAATTCAGTGGAGAAACTTCCTTAGTGAAAATAGGATCACGTAGATTCTATACGAGAAGGCAGGCTTAGAACTGAATCTGGATGGCAGGAGGTGGCAATGTGGAGAAACAATACCACTCAAGGAAAGTTCAAAAATAAGACAAAAACGATCCTCTAATTCTACCTGTGTGTGCATGCTCAGTCACTCGGTCGTGTCCGACTCCTTGCGACCCCATGGACTGTAGCCCTCCAGGCTCCTCTGCCCATGAGATTCTCCAGGCAAGGATACTGGAGTGGGTTGCCATGCCTTCCTCCAGGGGAATCTTCCTGACCCAGGGACTGAACTCATGTCTCTTCTGTCTCCTGCACTGGCAGGTGGATTCTTTACCTCCAGCGCCCACCTGGGAAGCCCCTAATTCTACCTACTCACCTACGATTAACCTAGCCTGCAGTCCTTTGCTCTGGGCGATGGCCTATATCCATATATTCGAGAGTACAGGTGAACCTGCTAAGTGATGACCTCCAGTCTCCAAACAGGGCCCCCAAGGCCAGGCGGTCTGAATGGAAGTTTCCTTTACTTCGTGTGATTGGGCTACAGCGGGAGACACATTCAGGAAACGCCACAAGGGCCCTCAGTGTTTCCTTGGCTGAAGCGGAACTTGCAACCCTACTTGGAAAAGGATCCAGGGTTTGCCTTATCCTACAATTTGATGGGTTTCAAACTCTAGACCAGTTGTAGGACATGATGATGTCCTGGGTGAATTTGTTCCTTCAATAAATGTGGGAGCTTCTATTGTTGCAGGACTTTTGAGGCCTTTCGAGGGGGCCCAAAGGCGAATATGCCTCCTCAGCTGTTCCACTAAAGCCAACGCACAGTCACTTAACAGTAATATGTAGGTCTGAATTGAACACACTTGGATGACTACAGTGGATATTCTCCATACACGTGAAATATGCAAATGTGCTACACCAGAAAGGGAATTAATAAAATGTATTCAACACCCTGATGAGAATTCATGTGGTGTATAAACTGGAGGAGAGCTGGCTTGAACAGTGCCACCAATCACCCGCTTTGTGAACCAGCATCATCCTCATCTCCTCTTGTCTGACACTGAGACAACTGGAGGGCTACCTCACTGCCCTTCCCTGGGGGCTCAGTGGTAAAGAAGCTGCCTGCAATGCAGAATACCCAGGTTTGATCCCTGGGTGGGGAAGATCCCCTGGAGGAGGAGGGCATGGCAACCCACTCCAGTATTCTTGCATAGAGAGGAGCCTGGCGAGCTACAGTCCATGGGGTCACAAAGAGTCAGACACGACTGAGCGACTGAACACATCACACCTCACTGGTCATTGTGAGGACGGAACAAGGTGATGTGAGGTGCTTGGCACGTTACCCGGCACACACAGCAGGAAGGTGTCTGCAAGGGAGGACCGCTGTTAATATTGAGGAGGGCAACATCTCTCGTTGACAAAGCTGACATGGGATCACTCCAACAGGGGTTCTCATCAAGCACTCCCCTGGCTGGAAAGCATCTGAGTCTGTTCTTGCCTCTGAGAAATGAAAGTAATGAAGCTGACCCTGTGGGCTGCTGCAGCAGTCAAGCAAGCGTGACCGGCTCCTCGTAGGTGTGCAAGGAAAAGCCCCTGGGTACTGCTCGCTTGGTCGTCCCCTTTCACGCTGTACACAGGCCTGTGGATCCTGAATCCAGGAAAATGAGTAGAGGGGTGCAATCCGTGAGAGCTCGCCTTCTCACCCTGGGAAGGTAGGGTGTGAGGTCACGGTCCCTAAGGGAACCCCCCCTTAAATCTTTACAAAGGCACTGGAGAGTTTTAGGGATCCGCTGAATTAAATAATGCTGGGATAACTGAAGAGTACCTTCTGCCTGCCCATTTGATGCTCATTTTGCACTATCCAAAAAAGTAAATGAAGGAATGGTTTTGGAAAAAGGATCATGTTCCTTCCCTGCTTAGCTGAAGCTTCTTTGATATTGTTAGCTTTTAATAGTCCTCCGCCCCCACAACTTCTCCAGACTGTAACAGCCACTCAAAAAAGTTTATTCCATTCCTGGGTGTCACTAATGGACAATTTAGGCTGTTGAGAACTGCAATTAAGCTTCTTTCAACATCAAAATCAACTCTGAGAATTCATCATTGAAGAAAAATTGATTTTGTGCTTCCAAACACAACTGAGTTCAGCAGAGAAATGAGATGAACATTTACCTTCTGTCATGTCCAAAGTTAACCAGGGAAAACACACACGCACACACAGACACACAGGCACAGACACACACACACACACACACACACACACACACACGTTTTCCTGACAGGCAAACAAGCAAATCACAGACAGAACTGCAGGACAGGGGGATAAAAAGGGAAAAAACATCGTGAAAAAGCTGGGCTTCCAGACCCCTCCCAGCAGCCTCCGAAGGATGACTTCAGTGGCTTCCCTAACGAGTTCTGTCACTGTGAAACCCTACAGTCATTCTTGCACACATAAAGGACAAATAAGCTGGCGAGGACGACTCAGATGCTTTCATTTTTAACTATTCACCAATGGAGGAGAAGGCAGAATGCCTAAGCTGGGTCTCGGTGGCCAATAGGGTAGCTGAGTGTCTCCCACATGACTCGCTGCCCCTGTCTTTCACATGGGCTGTAATTTAGTTCAATTCAGAACTGCAGATAGTACAGGCTTCAGAGCAGCCAGAGATGCCTGTGCACAAGTGCCTGAGTTCCGAGGGACTTTGGGAAACACTTGGCCATCCCCCTCCTGCCTGGCCCCCGGGACTCCGCACCTGCAGGACAGACAGCCCGGCCGCCGCCTCTGCCGTGCCTCCGGGGACGAGGAACCAGCACAGATAACCGCTTGGAAATGGTGAGTATCCATTGCTCTCTATCCAGTGTGTTGACGAAAATAGTTTTGTCATAAGCATCCGATATGTGAAGATTTTTTTTTTTTTTTCTTTTGAGCTACTCTTTGATGTGTGTCTAGAAGGCTATTCAGCTGGCAGGGAAAGGTTTCAGAAACAATTGTTGCATGCTGGATTCTGTGAAAGGGAAAGAATGAAAAATAAAAGTCAGGCATTCCAAGAGTGGCTGCAGGAGACTGCCCCTCGGAACGTCGCTCCGCACGCTGCTTTGTTCATAAGAAAAAAAAAATGAAGGCACAAACGTATGTTCTCACTTCTCTTCTTTTCGCTCTTAATGCCTAATCAGATTTGATCTGTCCCCAAGAAAAATAAAAGACAAACTTTGCTGACTCCACAGATGAGGGTACCATCCACTCTCCAGACATCTGACAGTTATTATAATTAGCTGTGAAAGGCGGCTTAGACACTTGGGGGCAAATAGCTCCTAAATTCTGAACAATGGCTTCAAGCCAGGGCTTTCTTTCTATTTATTTCTTAACCACCACTTTTCATGTTCTCATCGTGATAGAGACTGAACTGGTCTCAGGGTTTTCGTCCACAAATTGTGAAATCAAGTCCGGGCACAAGGGGAAGACCACTGAAAGTGGCCAGTGTGAAGACAGACGAGAAAGACAGCTTTCTGTCCAGGGATCCAGGCTTCCGTGTATAAGGATTTTTTTTTTTTTTTTAATTCCTAACAGGGTGGAGGATGTGGGGGTGGGGAGGAAGCATGCGGAAGCTGCTTTATAGAAGAATGCTTAAAGAATAAAGTAATTTGGGATTTCTTTTGACTAGCTCGCAAGGGTACGGTTAGCATCTAAGTCATATTCGTGGTAAGATTTTTTTTTTTTTTTTTGATGGAGTTTCAAACAGAAGCCACATACAAAGCACCTTTTTTATTTATAAAATAATTAGAAACAAATGGGGAGGAATGATCCTGCACTCCTGCTTGCTTTTTTACATCCAGTGAGGGCAATCCAACCAGGCACTATGCACTTCTAGAATCATCCAAATCCTTAAAAAGTTATACTCTAAGTCTCCCAAGAAATTAAAAGGTCAATCACATCAATGTGATTTTTCCCTGATGAAGACTCGGACCGGCAAAACCTCCAGCCCAAAGGGAGTTTGTGAGAAAGCCCCGTCCTCCTGATTTTTGAAAGAGAATATTAACTCCATCAATTATGGAAGGGAATTATTCAAAGGCTCCAGACATAACTAATTATGGCTTAAAGACATCTACCAGAGCCGAGCCAGTGTTCTAATTATAAAAGTCCAAGACGGTAGGAGTCATTTTTTTTTTTTAAGAGGACTTGGACACACATTTTCACATCATCCTTTTTAAATACACCATTTTTTTTTCCTTCGTCTGCTCCTGTTATCCACACCTCCCCCACCGCCGCCCACTGTGCGCCGAGACACCTGAAGGCCAGACATAATGATCAACAGAGCCCGGCCTGTCTGGATCCCAGCCAGGTCCCCCGCTACAATCAAGGAGCCTGCGTGCAGTGCATGCCCGACCTCTCCCACTGCTCTGCAGATCTGGGATGGAAGTCTTAGACAGACTGCGGAAAGATTAAAGACAACAATATCCCCTTTCTCCTACCCCAGACGGCCTCGATTTTTTAACCCCTTCCTTGCCTCCAAAACCAAGAGGTCTTCTTGGAGCCCATGCACGTCCCCCAGGGACCCTCCTAACTCCCACACCCTGTTCCATAGACGCCCACGCCTCATTTGGTACAGAAATCGCATCTCCACAGACCCACCGGGATATTTTAGGATTCACAGCGGTGCTCACAAAACAAAACGCGGTTTGTTGGTGGTGCGGGGGGAAATGCATTTCTGAATGAACTTGAGCTGTATGCAATCTGGAGAAAGTCAAAGGTCTGTGGAAAGATTTCTTGCAAACCTTGCAGAAGGTTATACTGGTTTCTGATGATGCTGTTCTTGAAGCATCTCTCTCTCTCTCATGCACGCGCGCGCACACACACACACACACACACACACACACTCTCACTCCCAGAGACACACTCAGCCAGGCACGTATATCATTCTATCGCAGAGAAACCCAGGTTTGCTGGTGATGTCATCACATATAAAATTTCGCCTTTGTGGGCAACATTTTCAATCACCTAATCACCAATGTCTGCTGGGTTTGTGCCCATAGGAAGTTCTCCTGTTTGTGGGGTTAACCGACACCCACAGGAAAGGACCATTTTATTTGCAACTATCTTTCTTTTGAAGATGTGTTGTGGGGTGGGATGGCCATATTTATCAAGATACATGCAGTCAGGCAGAGTTTCCTGACCCCGGGCAGCCTGATTAACATGCTGGCTGAACATTTCAGAGGTGGCTGAATTTCAATGATGTAAATAGGATGTGGAAATGTGGAGCATTTTGAAATCATGTGGATAAAAATGCTGCGGTTCTGATATCTGTTATGACTTGGTGATTTTTATTTGCTACTCAAATTTTTGTCACCTATTCAATCATTTTTACTGTTTACTTGTTGCGAGAGGGAAGAACCTATACAAATGATTTTTTAGAAGTAACGCTCTGTTCGTGTACTTTGGGGTAGATGATACTTGGGTTAAAATTTTGCGGGGTGGTACAGCATTTGTATTTATTTTCAAGTCTATTTTATGGGTCTTACACTATACAGTTATTCACCAAGCAACTGTTCACAGATTTTTAATGATGTGTATATTTAAGTACATGATTTTATTTTACTGAACTCAAATAGAACAAAGTTTCATAATTTTACCAAAGCACATTGCCATATCTGAGACATAAACACAGAACAACTGTGTATACATAACGTCTCTTAATACCAAGTTTTGGTCTGTAGTTTAAATTAATCTTCATTAATATAGAATGACTGGGTATATTACCCGTTCTTATATACTGAGTATTTGACACGTTATTTTCTTAATTTTGGAATTTTCTCTTAATGCTTATTTCTTGCACACTAAAAAAGGGTTAACTTTGAAAGGTTTGCAAATCACATGTACATGAACAGCAGTATGTATTTAACACAAATTAATGAGATGCATTTTGTTGCTGTGACATATGATTCTTTCAAAACAAGTGATAAGGTGTCTCGTTCTTTTTTGCTTTCATATTACTACTATTGATAAAAGTATACAGCCTAAAGAACTAACACATTTTGTGGTTAGAACGAGCAAGCTACACAAGTTAGGTGACATTCTGTGGGGTAAAGCTCCAGTGTGAACTAATAAATAACTTTTCTGAGAAATTCTTGGACCTGACTCCATAATTTTTACATAAACGGATCTCCCAACATTCTTGCCTGAGGATGAATTATAGAATTGTTTTTATCAAAGATTAAAAAACAAGCAAATAGTTGGATTTAAATTTCACCTACTTTCTAAAAACAAAACATAGCATGGCCCGCTGGGAATGCGTGTTACTAAAAAGTCATCTTCCAGAGAAAAGAAGATAATGGACTTGATTGAAACAGTTGAACTACGTAACGCCAATTCAAGAACAAATGGTTTTTCAGAGCATAACAGAGAAAGAACAATTTACTATAGGACAGCTTATTCCTCTCACACAATAGTAATGATTTATTTGAAATGGCAGAACAAACATAGTAAATACACAAAAACAATCAATGACATCTGATGTCAGGGATTTATCAGGATTCTTGTGTTTCTTGGAATAGAATATACCTAATTCAATTATTTCTCAAAAGACTAGTTGAAACCTGTAATCTTGTTTAACATGTGTTGATGTTATAATCCTGTATTTTTGGACCTGCATGTAGCACATATAGTTGATGTAAAGGACATATTTTAACATAGTCTTATGGCAAAAAATAATTATTAAAATAGTATTATGTTATAATCAGAGTTTTAAAGATGTTCTTGAGTCAGTTTATTAACATTTTAAGACAATGAAATTTGGGTGGTGATGCCAGCTAACTAAGTCTGTGTTCAGATACTGGCTAAATGAAGGTATTGATGGTATAATTCTTGCAAATGCCTCATATCAAAAATATTTTTATTATGTTGAAACATAGGACTCTTACTTGGCAAACAGCAAAAACCGTATTTTTTAAACCTTTTCTGTTTCTTACCATTAGGAAGATGATTTCTGAAAGTGGACTCACATTCGTAGTTTCTTTTCATGAAAAGAGAGATTTGGGTTTGGTTTTGTTGTTTTCAAGCTAAGCTTTCAGGCACAGGGCTTGGAAGCGTTCTGAGTGGATGCCCAGCTGGGCACCGTACAGGGACTGCCCAGGAGCCCCCCACCACTCTCAAGGAGGAAAGAAGGGGAACTGGTTTGGTTGGTTGCTTCAAGCCTCAGGTTTTAGCCTTCCAAGCCTCCATCCAGGCTGCACTCTAAATCCATTTGAGGGAAAACTATCAAAGTCATTTTCACCATTTTCGCGAGGTCCACGGCCCTGTGGATACCCCACGAGGGAGACGTGTCTGAAGAGTGATTGAGCGCCCTGCTACTGCCCGAGACCCCGGGAAGCTCAGGGAGGCGCTGGGGTCAGAGCGGCTCGTGAATCACAGATAGGAAATGAGCTGTGTGTCGCATATTTGGAGGCTTAAGGAGGAACGTTGGGGACATTTTACAGTGAACAGATTTGGGGCTGATTTTTGGCACACCTTTTCAAGCACCAGTCCTGCAGTTCAGCTGAAATAACTTTTTATACGTATGGCTAAGACCAGATGGCCCTGCGCTCCTTTCTTATTTAGATGAGATTTTCCTTTCAATAACATCTTTCTTCCTGACCTGTTTAAAAATTCCAGCGAATGAAATCAGCACAGGATTTTCAATTCTAATTGACCATGTGCAGAGGGAGGGCCAGTGGAGAAATAGTGGAGGCATTGTGAGCCTCCTTGCCTCAGTTTTGTCTTTGTGTTTGCGTCTTACCAGCCAATCTAAACGAATCAAAGACATTTCATTTTTACTAATACTAATATAGCTGCAAAGTTAATCCTCAGTGCAAATTATTTGAGATGACCGTTTCTGCCATTTCATTAAAATTCATTTTTTTTAAGTTCTCAGGCACTTCCATAGTCTCTCAACTAGCAGGAAAGCCATTTACTGGTTAAAAATGCACCGAGATTTAGCATACTGGTTGAATTCAGATGAGAGAGGATGATGCTAAATTTATTTTCCTTGTCACTTGAAAAATCATCATTATTGGAACATACATATATATATATATATATATATTAAATTTACCATGAAAATATCCACTATCTAAAATTCTTGGTTCATAATATGTATAGTTATTATATAAAGAAAAGCTATATTTTTCTGGACATTTCGTTTAGACTTGGAATTAGTAAAAGATACATCAAGAATTGGATGTAATCTGCAGAGTCGTATAGCTTAGCAAATCATATTTGCTGTAAAAGTGGGCATGTAATTCTCAGTTTTTTCTTTCCAATAAGTTCTTGAATCAGTTTTCTTCAGCGTTTATTACCACTAAGATGTTCTCTTTTGAAAAGTTTAATTTTAGGATAGTAAAAGCATTAGACGAAAACAAGTTTTCTTTCTGAAAGTGATTATTTGGAGTAATAAAGATAGAAAGGAACACATACCAAAGGGATATGTTTTCTAAAATGTATGCTAGAGATAAGAAACAGTCCAAATTAGCTATCAGTGGCATTGAAATGCTATTGGCCATCCACCAGCACTGTGCCTGTCTGGAATTATTTGCACAGTCTGCTTCAGGTAACTTTGATCTCAAGCCAGTCTACTAGTTTGTCAAAAATGGGATGCCTCATCAAAAGCTACATTAGTGGAACTGTTTAAAAAAAATGCACCTTATGACTGATAAGGTCAATTAGAATTTCTTTGCATCCAAATTACACAAAAATTAAAATGGAATCACCCATGAGATTCACAACTATGAAGGCATGTTCTAAGCATGCAAAGTCAATTTGTTTTGAACCTTATAATTTAAATTTCTGAGATGACTGTCATCTGAGATGAATGTCATATATATATATATATGTGCCATATATACATATATATATATATATATCTGAATCAACTTGTGATACCAAAATATTTGAACTCTCACTATGCCATTAAGTATATGCTTTGACTACTATATCTTGCTCATATCTGGTAAGGTTTTTCCACTGATTTATGAATTATAAAAATTCATTAGAAAAATATATATAGGATAGAGATTTACCCCGTTCTTTTTCCACTACTCTGAAATATAGTCAGAAATAGAAGAAGTCAAAATATAAGCAGAAAATTGAAGTATAATTCAGAGTCAAGGTATTAAATTATACATAATGTTTACCTTTTAGGTTTAATTTTTAAATTATAGATTTGAATGAGCAATAAATTTAGACCTGTATGTGAGGGAGGTGGTGGAAAATGGGATCTTGGGGAAAATGATTAAAATTATATTGGTGTTGTAATTTCAGGTGGTTGAATCTAAGACACCCACACAGGTGTGAATAAGAAATAGAACTCTATACACTCGGTAACTGATGAGAATCTAGTGTCCAGCACAGAGAGCTCTGCTCAGGCTCTGTGGTGTCCTAAATGGGAAGGAAATCCAAAAAAGAGGGGCTACATGCCTACTTGTAGCTGATTCACTTTGCTGTACAGCAGAAACCAATACGATAGCTGTGAACAACTCCAGTAAACGTGTTTAAAAAGACAAGAAGAAAGGGGACTCTGAGCTCCTCCCACTTTCCCTTCTTCCATGTCAATCTGAAGACCAGACGTGCTCTTGCCTCTGCAGGACCGCGAGTGACGGCAGATACTAAGGCCGCGCGGGTGCTTGCACTCCTGGGGGTCGCGGCGGAGCTTGGTCCCCCTGCCCCTCACCCTGCGTGTCCTGACGCTTCAGGGGACAGCCTGGGAGAGCGCGAGACCCGCGCTGAGCCTGCGAGCTGTGCAAAAGGTCTCCCCCTTCCTGTTCCACACCACAGGGAGGGTCTGTTGGGGTTGGAGGTCCTTGAGAAACAAGGGATCCTTGGCTCTCCCGGGAGCCCCCTTTGGTTTTACGCTCCTTCTCAAGACTCTTTCCCCAGGCTTCGCGCACACCCCAGCCTTTGCGGTTTCCCGCCTGTTGTGCTGGGTTCTCAGCCGTTTCTGCTTGGGTAGCACTGGCCTCAGCGTGAGCTATCCAGCTAAGGGTCACACTCAGAGCTGTAACTTTCAAACTACATGTATACATTCTTGCCTGAAAAATCCCATGGACAGGGGAGTCTGGCAGGCTGCAGTCCTTGGGGCCACAAAGAGTCAGACAAGAAAAAGCATACACGCGCGTGCACACACGCACACACACATGTACGTATATATATGGTATTGAAATATAGTTGATCGACAATGTTGTCGTGGTTTCAGGTGTACAGTACAGTGATTCATTACATATATTTAGATTCTTTTTCAGATTCTTTTCCTTTATAGATTATTGCAAAATACTGAGTATAGTTCATTGCGCTATACAGAAGAGGCTTAAACTATATTTTTCAACTGTGGGGAGAATGGGCTAGCAGGATGTACAGGGCATCAGGAGAATGGCTGTCCCTGCAGAGGCAGGTGTCTCTGGCAGCCTGAAATTCTGCATGGCTGTGGGCCAATAAGACGGAATTTGATTGGCCAGCTGCTGCTTCCAGCACGTGGTCTGTGCCCATGTCGGGGTGGAAGACTCCTCTCGGGGGATGCCCGTGAGCTGGACTCTGTGCATCCTGGCGATGCACTCGTGCCTGGGTGTCTTTCCTGCAGAGAAGTTACTATTACAATCGTAAGGACCTAACTTCTCCCTCAGGAAACGTTGGACTAAGGAAACAGAACCTAAGTGTGAAAAAGATTATGTCCGTCAGAATGGGAGCATGTGAGCTGACCAGATAATCCAAAAATGAGGAGAACATGTCAGAAAAGGGAACTAGAGACATCTTCATCCTATGGCCGGATTATCCAGAAGCCTGTGTGGAAATGTAGCCTCTGAGGGATGGGGCATCAGAGTGAAACAAAAAATGCCATTTAAGGTTTAAGGTATCTGAGCTTATTGCTTTAGAAACATTCATTGAAGAGACTGACTTCACTGATTTCCTTGTTACGATCAGCCTCCTATCAAGACATTATTAACCTGGACTGGGGGAAGGTGCAACCCTGGCCACGGCTCTGGTTGTTGTGAGTCACTTCACAAAGTCCCCGCGTCTTGCCCTGAGAAGACGTGAAGATTTAAGCTGGTAGCACAGGGAACCGTATGCAACGTGGTGACCTAAGTGGGAAGGAGATCTGAAACAGAGGGCTGGGGCCTCCCAGGTGCCACAGTGGTAAAGAACCCACCTGCCTGTGCAGGAGACACAGGGTTCAATCCCTGAGTCAGGGAAGATCCCCTGGAGGAGGGCATCACAACCCACTCCAATGTTCATGCCCGGAGAATCCCATGGACAGAGGAGCCTGGCAGGCTACAGTCCATGGGGTCGCAAAGAGTTGGACAGGACTGAAGTGACTGGTCACAGACACACACGCATACATTATCACTGATTCACTTTGCTATACAGCAGAAACTAACAATGTTGTAAAGCAACTATACTCCAATAAAAATTAATTTAAAGAAAAGGAAAATTAAAAAAAAAAAAGATTTAAACTGAAAGCAGTGACGATGAAGAAATCCACTCTTTGGTTAGTCTGAGGACAGAAGAGGGTTAATTTCTGAAATCTCTGTGGAGGGGAAAAAGAAAACAATACTGGAAGATAAAAAACAAAGACTAAGCCGCTCGTGATTTGGTTGCACTTATGGATTATACTACATCCTGAAAAGAAGAAAATCAGAGCTGTAAGATGGCGCCGCGGGGGTCGTCTGGAGCTTTCACAGTCTGAAGTCTGCGAAGTCAATGCTTATTAAGAGCTGGCCTTGACCTCTGCTCCCCGTATGCCTGCCTGGTCCAGGTGCAACATCATTGGAAGGACTTTCCTGTTACTGCAAACTCTGTGCAAACTTCAGACTGTGAATGAACAGATAAGCTGAGCATGCAGACCATCCAGGGGCTAGGGTGCCCACATTAAAATAAAAAGTCAAGACCTGGAAACTTACATCTGATTCCTTTAATAATTAATACAGTGACTGTTGCTATAGCCAAGGCTATTCAGGTGCAACTTACATTTAAACCAACTTGGTCCCTTTGCTGTTATGAAGAGGTTTTGCAAGAATATTTAAAATAGTGATTCCTGCCTAACAAATCCAATGTAGAAAAAACATGTATAATGATTGCTTTAAATTTTTCAAATATCCACTCTTAGTGATACAAGGGGCTGTTATGTTCCAGGTTTTGTTTTTGTGTTTTTCCAAAGGATTGGTTTGACTTTTAAAAATTACGTTAACTAAAAAAAGGAAACACAAAATTCCATGGAACTTTAGCCTGAAGTATAGTAAAACTTCTTACTACAACATTCCATGAAGTGTATTTCTGTATTTACATAGTGTTTATAAATATAAGACAAAACCAAATTATACATTTTCATTAATTGATATCTTGAATAAAATTGTCATGTTTATGCCTCTAAAAGGTTAACAATTTATAACTTGTAACATTTATCTCTACGTACTCCAAGCAATTAAAAAACAAATTCACAGTGGAGGACTCCAAATCCCTTTCCATTTCCTGGTACCCCTCTGGTTATAGAAGTAATCAGTATCTTTCCTTTGCTAGGTCATTTTCATATCTCCATTTTTATAAATCACCTACTAATGTAGCAAAAGAAAAAGCAAAAAGTGAACAAGCTATCAGTTATGAAGTTCCTAAAATCTCTTTTACTCAATTTACCTTAAAATGACTGAAAATGTTTCAAATACACATATTCATTGGAAATAGGATTTACTTATTTATTTTTGCCTAAAAACCACAATGCAATGCTGATTAAACATGTTAAGTTAAAAGATTTCATTACCTTGCCTCCACAAAACTCCCTTGATTGCAGAAACTGAGAAAATATGCCTACTACCTAATCCTTTTTACTCAGATTCTTTAGAATTGAGTGATTTAAACTTTAACCATTTTCCCATAAGGTATTGGTGATTGGTTATAACTTTATACTTCAGTATTATCTCCATTACTCTCATTTTACTGTTTTCATAAAAAGAACGTGCTGTAGGTAGCTTCATGCATGAATACTAATTTTCACATTTTAATTCTCATACCATCTTGTTAGGATGCTTCTTTTAAGTTATTCTAGTGAAAGTGAAGGGGCTCAGTCGTGTCTGACTCTTTGCAACCCGTGGACTGTAGCCCACCAAGCTCCTCCGTCCATGGGATTCTCCAGGCAAGAATACTGGAGTGGGTTGCCATTTCCTTCTCCAAGGGATCTTCCTGACCCAGGGATTGAACCCAGGTCTCCCACATTGCAGGCAGACGCTTTAAGCTCTGCACCACCAGGGAAGCCCCAAAGTTACCTCTGTTTTGATTTGCTAAAACAGTATCGCCAGTGTGATAGTTAAATGAGCATTGATTGTAGAAGATGTTTTCACTCTTCTTCTCGAGCCAGATCTCCTTTAATAAAGAAGCAAACACATTTCCGAAAAGGTGTATGGAAACCAAGATCTTTATTTGAATACAGTATTACTGTGGATTTGCATGAACTGCTGGGCAGTGCCTCTCCACAGGGACCCCTTAACATTCAGACATCTCTCTGAGGGCCTCCGAGCAGAAACCCACATCAGAACTTGTAAGGTCCCATGTTCTCTTAAACATAATCTTCAGAGAGAAAACTTCAGGGTAACACAAAAGTGAGTTCAAATGTATTTTCCCTTTCATTTCCTAACTAACGGTTTAGACAGCGATATGTCGAGAGCTGTTGTGGTTGTTGTAGTCACTAAGTCATGTCTGACTCTTTGTGACCCTACGGACTGTAGCCCACCAGGCTGCTCTCTGCACGGGATTTCTCAGGCAAGATTACTGGAGGGGGTTGCCATTTCCTCCCCCAGGGGATCTTCCAGACCCCAGGGTTGAGCCCGCATCTCCTGGATTGGCAGACAGCTTCTTTCCCTCTGAGCCACCAGGGAAGCCCTCTATCAAGAGATGTGCAGTGCTTAGATGCTCAGTCGTGTCCGACTCTGTGACCCCATGGACTGTAAACCGCCAGGCTCCTCTGTCCATAGGGATTCTCCAGGCAAGAACACTGGAGTCAGTGGTCATGCCCACCTCATACCAAGGGATACCTACAGTCAATTTAAAAATGAATCCAAGATCTTAATTCCCAAAGGGAAAAGATGCAACCAATATACCTGGGTTATATACTTGAGATTTCTAAACTATTTTCAACTTGCATTTATGAACTATATGCTATTTCAAGATTAGACAACTGGCAACCACTAGTAATATTTACTCCAGACAATATTTAGGCTTAATACAATTTGAAGATAAAGACACACAGTTATGCAAGACTCCACCTTTTCTTTCAGATTCAAACCAGAGTATACTGTAGCCCTCCATAAAGATCATTCCAAGTCTTTTATGCTAGGCGCTTAAAAAAATGGCATAGTGATTTTGACCGCATCATTTCTTAAAAGAATGTATTGCTGCATAAGGTATTGAAAATATATTTCTTTTAAAAGTTTTGTACGTTGCTGTTGTTGAGTTGCCAGTCATGCCTGATTCTTTGTGACCCCATGGTCTTCTATCAAAAACATCACATTTTTAGTATAAAAATGGAAAGCTATCTTTAAAAACTCTCATCAGAAAGAGCTTCAAACATATTGACTATTTATTTGACTTTTTCTTTCTTTTCTTCTTCTCAGCCACCTATCACGTTCTTTAGCCTTCAAGCTACCAGTATTCCTTCCCCCTAGATAGCTTCATAGTAGGTGATATTTATTGAGGTCTTTTTTATTCTTATTTCTCCAAAATTCTGGTCAATTCATTATCTTTCAGTATTCTTATGTCTCTTTCTCATTATAGTCACACAGCAAATGAAGGTACTGTGTAAGAAGTAAAAAAGATGTTTACTAAATATCTGAGTGATTCTTTTTGGTCCTCAATTTCTCTATCTGTAGTTTGGTGGGATTAGAGCTAGTAGATTTTCAAGGTCCTGAGATGTATGTCTACATGAGTAACTAAAGTTGAGGCTCTGAAATCGATGAAATCTGAGCTCTCAAAATTATCTCAGTGTTACATGTGTGACAAATGGTCCATCTTTTAAAGCATCTAAACACACTTACACCTGTTAAAGACTATTCCTTTTAAGTGTTAATTTTCACTTTTTAAACTCCTTTCTGGGTAAACTCTGATTCCTTTACATACCTTCTGAGGGGTAGTCTTCATCTGAATCAGTTGATTTCTGATGTGAAGAATCATATGTAAAATTGTGTAGTTTAAAGAGATGCTGGATGCTTCTGATGATGCATTTTACTGATGAGACCAGGAAGGGCAGGGAACAGCATAATCACTTCTTTGTGAAGATCCTTTTCGAATGGGATATTTTGTGCTAACTCCACAAAAACTTTGAACCATTGGGTTGCACAACAAAATAGGGGATTCTCTATGGGATGGATCTTAACTGTTATTACTGCAATCATCTGATATGATTTTGGGGGTTTTCCAAATGCTGATTTGGAAAACTAAGAGTTACATAATAGACACCCTCAAGGTATTACCAAAAGTTATTGTATTTCCAATTAGCCCTGCTACTGTTTTTATGATAGGGAAGTTGATCACTGAGAGAATCTGTTGAGGAATCTTGCCGACATTTTTACCCTGAATTTTAGAAAATTTACTCAGGTTTGTTTATTTATGAACAACTTAGGTAAGTTATAAAGTCTTTTGCTAATTCAGGCGATGCTTTATGTTGACATGAGTTTACAACTGTGGTGAACATACACTGAACTTCCATGGGGAATAAATATAAAGGAAGTGAACTTATAGCTTCAAATAGCAGATACACAGATATTAATAAAAATTAAAAAATTGAGAGTTCAACATGACTTACGGGAGTCCACAGAGGAAACTACCATGTCAAGTGAGTTAAATAAGAAATATACGATGAATCACAAGAAGTCACTTGAAACGTGCAGAGTTATGACAACACTGAGGGCTCTTTTCTACTAAGGTCTGTGTGTGCACATGCGCACAGTCATTTCAGTTGCATCTGACTCTTTGCAACCCTACAGACTGTAGCCTGCCAGGGAAGACCACTGAAGTTTATACAAGGGACTTAATTTATTCTTTTAAGAAATTGTTATCAACAACTAATCCAATCATCTCATAAAGCAGGCAATTAAGAATGAATTTCTTAAACCTATGTGTCCATCAAAATTATCTCTGCCTCTAAAATAGAGTATAAACACAGAATAGATCCAAATTAAATCACTTTTGTAGATATCCACAGCATACAAAAATTAAGAATCAAATAGCCATAGTATGAAATTGAGGAAATGTCAATTGTTTTATTCATCTTTCTTTAAAAAAAAAAACATTGTATTCCAGTAACCATAAAAGTCCAAGTTTTAGAAGTGAAGAAATAAAAGAGAAAAATAAAAGATGTAGCAGCAAATCATATTAAATCTAGAACATAGTTTCTTAGCTGAAAGTGTAAAATAAGGTGTTTAATGAAAATCATGTAGAATTTCAGAAACACTTACTTAGATTTAGATACTGTCTGTCATGTGAAGTTGTAATGCAATATATCACATGTACACACACTAATACATAGCACATTATTAATGGTCATATTTGGACTTGGTAGAGAAAACTTTTCCATAACTACTGTCAATATTAACTTGAATTTATGCATCTGATTTACATCACAACTTTTTTCTGAAATGGGATATTAAACCAAAGGAAGAACTGACCTAATATCAGGCCTAAATAATATGCATAGATTAACATGTAACAATATTTTTATGATCAAAATGTAAATACTTTTTCTTTTAAGATATTTATTTATTAGAGTTAAATATCAGAGCTCAAGAAGTTGATTATCTAGTTTGTAAATTAATATTATTTTCACTCAGAAAAGGGCCTTAGAGACTTACCAGGAGACAAAGAAACTGAGGCCTGAAAAGAGAAGACAGAAATCCAAAATCATGGAATAAGTTACCTAGAGTGAGAGGCTCGAATTCTTTCCATTTCTCAGGTGTCTCTGTAAAAATGAGTGGATAAAGGAAGATGGGAAGCACCACAGTTCTGTCTGGCTCATAGCATTAGTTTTGATAGAAGGCCTGCTAAAGGTAAAGCTGGGTCAACTTGTTTCAGTAAGAAGCATCAAAGTTCCTGCAGAAGCCCTTCGCCTCTGTCATTCGATTGCCTCAGTTGGAAAGAGCCCAACACATGCCCTAGACACCTGACAAGACCAGGGAAGTGTATTAAGTGCTCACATCCAGTAAATCATCCGGCCATAGACCCTGCACCAACTCTCATCCACGTTTCTGTAATGTCAGCCCCTTCATTATCCCTGTTTTGGAAACGAGGACACTTAGAAACAGGTTGACTGAGTAATAACTCCAAGATGCCGCGATGCCTGTGGGGCGGGGCTACATTTGAAGCCAAAGGCCAGACTGTTCGCCTGTGAATCTAACTGCTTCACTGCCTGGTTCTTCTTCCCTTATTGTCCTAAAATATGAAGCAATGGGTGTGTGTGTGTGTGTGTGGAGACATCAATGTATTAAAGCATTTCACACTTGCAAGATGGGATTAAGTCTAGAAAAGATACCAGGCCCATCTCACATTATCTTGGGTAATCAATTTTTAAATGTGCAGGTCCAATCTCTCTAATGAGTTCTATTACAAGAAAGATTGAGATAGAACACACACAAGCACCATGGAGAAGCCCATTTATTTTACTGATTTATCTAAAATTCCTGTACTAAACTCTCTTGAACATCACTGGAATAGAATTTGACCTGTGTGCATAAGACAGCCTTCATTTCCATGCCAATTATATTTGTTTTATGAAACCAGTTTGCTCTCAGGCACATTTCCCCATGGTTCATCAATTTCCTGTTTTTATCTCCTTTCCCTAATCAACATATTACATTCGGATATTCCATCTTAACAGAAGTAAAGCCTCAAAAAAAGTATATTAGTAGTGGTTCCAAATTTATAAATTAATCACAGAGCATTTTAGTAAATGAAGTGAACTGGAAGTCCAGTCTATAATGGCCTCCATCCCAGTGAACATAGCCACTGATGATCCTCACAAAAGGACAAAATTATATTCAAGGACAGTGCTGTCAAATTGCTATGATGTAGCCGTTTCATAATCAGTCTAAAATGTCTATCGAGCATTAGCACCAGGAGAGACATTGGCCATCAGCACAGTTTACGTTTTCATGGTTAAAAGAAAGAAATCCATGCAGACAATCTCAATTTTGAATCAGAGTGAACGGGCTCTGTCAAGGATTAAAATTGTGTACTTAGAAGTCCTAAAACCTCACACCCCTAAAATTTTGTCTGGCATTTTCTAAAGTTTCTGTAAACAACTGAAATTTAGTTTCATGGGAGACTTGGTTGGACTCATAAGACTTTCTCTCTCGTGATTCTGGAAGCATTAATCAACTGGGTATTTCTAGATGTGAAACTCTGACTCAAATCAACTTCTCTCTTGGAGGAGAAATGTTAACTCATTGCCCGAAAATTTTCTTGTTAGTTCTCAGCTTTCTAAAAAAAGAAAAGGAAAGAAAATAGTTCTTGAGTCCATGGCAGGTAGCGAAATTCCCTGCAGACACTCATTCATTACACAGACAGCAGCAGAACGTTTTGTATTGGATGCTGCCTCTGAAAGGATTCCTGCCATATGTATTTGTCATTCACTCAAAATATCTTTGAAGGTATTCGCTGTTTTAAAACACGAATCTGGTGTGTCTCTGTGAAATTTGAGTCTACCAGAGTGAAACTTTTCCTGATGCTCAAGGGCACCGTGACAGCCACGGGCTGGAGGCTACTCTGGCAGCTTCCCATCAGCAGCATCGTTTGCATTTCTGAGAAATTCTACAGTGAATTTGAAATTGTCTTCTAAAGTCATGTTGGCTCTCCCAAAGAAGTTCTACTATTTAATTCCTGAAAAAATAAGTGCTCTAATAGGTCTTTCAAATGTTGTTGAATAGTTATTACGAGAGTCATTATACTCTTGTCAGGAAGCTTTATATCTGAATGCTTGTCCATAATTTGCATCCCATTTGCTCTTTGACCTCATATTCAGAAGTGATTTCTGAATCATTCAGTGAAACATGCGTGTTACCACATACAGAAGGAGTAAAGTTAAACTATGTTCCTGAGGAGTAGAAAGCAAAAGAGATGTTGGCAAATTTTACAGATTATGGTCAAGGAAAACAGATAGGAACCGGGTCCCTGTGCTATTTTCATTCAGGTCCTGTTTACTGAGCTGTTATTTATTCTAAACACAGGGCTACACAGGAAAGATTGTATCAAAAACCCCACAACTTATTCTCCACCCTCAAGGGGTTCATAGTACAGTTGATTCAGAATAAAATGAAAAGTACTCAAGGTAATCAGCTTTTATTTTATTTAAAATATAGAATGAAGTTAAAAATAGAAAATTACTTTTCTTTATGATAAGAAATTATATCATAAAAATCTTAAAATTGAGGAAAGCAACATTTTAAGTATGCAGGATGCAACAGAAGGAGATATTTCAAGTAATTATATTTTTTTAGTTTAAGTGGGAATTAGACAAAGGGAAGAATTGCATTTTCAAAAATTGTTCTTATTCAGTGCCTTTCAAAGATAACTGATCTTCAACATGAAGATCAAAGGAATAAAGTTGTCAGAATTATAAAAATAAACCCTGGATTATATTCAGTATGTGTGCTAAGTCACTTCAATCGTGTCTGACTCTTTACGACCCCATGGACTATAGCCCGCCAGGCTCCTCTGTCCATGGGATTCTCCAGTCAAGAGTATTGGAGCGGGTTGCCATGCCCGCCTTCGGGAGAGCTTCCCAACACAGGATCAAACCAGACTCTCTTACAATTTGTGCATTGGTAGACTGTTGCTTTGTTTTTTCTTTTTTTCTACCATTAGTGCTACCTGGGAAGCCTCAAAATGATTATATACATTCAAATAATTTGGGGATAAAGTATATTCCTTGATTCCCAAAGTATTTGAAAATGAGAATTCAACAATTAATCAAATGTGTCAATTCATTTTCAGAAAAAAAGAGATGTGTCTATATTAAGGTTTCTTATTTCCTGTATTTGAAGGAACTATTTTAATCAGGTAATTACAGACTGCTATAATATTGCATCAGGAGTGTGTCAGGTCACTATTCACTTCAGTCCAGTTGCTCGGTCGTGTCCGACACTTTGTAACCCCATGGACTGCAGCACACCAGGCCTCCCTGTCCATCACCAACTCCTGGACCTTCCTCAAACTCATGTCCATTGAGTCAGTGATGCCACCCAACCATCTCATCCTCTGTCGACCCCTTCTCCTCCTGTCTTCAATCTTTCCCAGCATCAGGGTCTTTAACAGTGAGTCAGCTCTTCACATCAGGTGGCCAAAGTACTGGAGTTTCAGCTTTAGCAGCTGTCCTTCCAATGAATGTTCAGGACTGACTTCCTTTAGGATGGACTGGTTGGATCTCCTTGCAGTCCAAGGGACTCCCAAGAGTCTTCTCCAACACCACAGTTCAAAAGTATCAATTCTTCAGCGCTCAGCTTTCTTCACAGTCCAACTCTCACATCCATACATGACCACTGGAAAAACCATAGCCTTGACTAGATGTACTTTTGTTGGCAAAGTAATATCTCTGCATCAATTCTTCGGTGCTCAGCTTTCTTTGTAGTCCAACTCTCACATCCATACATGACTAGAGGAAAAACCATAGCTTTGACTAGACAGACCTTTGTTGGTAAAGTATTGTCTCTGCTTTTTAATATGCTGTCTAGGTTGGTCATAACTTTTCTTCCAAGAAGAAAGTGTCTTTTAATTTCATGGCTGCAGTCATCATCTGCAGTGATTTTGGAGCACCAAAAAATAAAGTCTCTCACTGTTTCCATTGTTTCCCCATCTACTTGCCATGAAGTGATGGGACCAGATGCCATGATCTTAGTTTTCTGAATGTTGAGCTTTAAGCCAACTTTTTCACTCTCCTCTTTCACTTTCATCAAGAGGCTCTTTAGTTCTTCACTTTCTGCCATAATTGTGGTGTCATCTGGATATCTGAGATTATTGACATTCCTCCCAGCAATCTTGATTCCAGTTTGTGTTTCCTCCAGCCCAGTGTTTCTCATGATGTACTCTGCATATAAGTTAAATGAGCAGGGTGACAATATACAGCTTTGATATACTCCTTGTATTTGGAACCAGTCTGTTGTTCCATGTCCAGTTCTAACTGTTGCTTTCTGACTTGCATACAGATTTCTCAGGAGGCAGGTCAGGTGGTCTTGTAATCCAATCTCTTAAAGAATTTTCCACAGTTTATTGTGATCCACACAATCAAAGGCTTTGGCACACTCAATAAAGCAGAAGTCTTTCTGGAACTCTCTTGCTTTTCTGATGATCCATTAGATGTTGGCAATTTGATTTCTGGTTCATCTGCCTTTTCTAAATCCAGCTTGAACATCTGGAAGTTCACAGTTCATGTACTTTGAAGCCTGGCTTGGAGAATTTTGAGCATTACTTTGTTAGCATGAATGTAATTTGAGCATTTTTTTGTCATTTTCTTTCTTCGGGAGTAGAATGAAAACTGACCTTTTCCAGTCCTGTGGCCACTGCTGAGTTTTCTAAATTTTCTGGCATATTGAGTGCAGCACTTTCACAGCATCATCTTTTAGGATGTGAAATAGCTGAACTGGAATTCCATTACCTCCACTGGCTTTGTTCACAGTGATGCTTCCTAAGGCCCACTTCACTTTGCATTCCAGGATGTCTGGCTCTAGGTGAATGATCACACCATCATGAAGATCTTTTTTGTATAGTTCTTTTGTGTATTTTTGCCACCTCTTCTTAATATCTTCTGCTTCTGTTAGGTCCATACCATTTCTGTTCTTTATCGAGCCCATCTTTGCATGAAATGTTCCCTTGGTATCTCTGATTTTCTTGAAGAGACCTCTAGTCTTCCCCATTTTATTTTTTTCCTCTATTTCTTTGCATTGATCACTGTGGAAGGCTTTCTTATCTTTGCTATTCTTTGAAACTCTGCATTCAGATGGGTATATCTTTCCTTTTCTCCTTTGCTTTTCACTTTTCTTCTTTTCTCAGCTATTTGTAAGGCCTCCTCAGACAACCATTTTGCCTTTTTGCACTTCTTTTTCTTGCAGATGGTCTTGCTCCTGGCCTCCTGTACAATGTCATGAACCTCCCTCCATAGTTCTTGAGGCACTCTGTCTATCAGATCTAATCCCTTGAATCTATTCCTCACTTCCACTGTATAATCAGAAGGGGTTTGATTTAGGTCATACCTGAATGGTCTAGTGGTTTTGCCTACTTTCTTCAATTTGAGTCTGAATTTGGCAATAAGGAGCTCATGATATGAGCCACAGCCAGCTCCCAGTCTTGGTTTTGCTGACTGTGTACAGCTTCTCCATCTTTGGATGCAAAGAATATATTCAATCTGATTTCAGTGTTGACCATCTGGTGATGTCCATGTGTAGAGTCTTCTCTTGTGTTGTTGGAAGAGGGTGTTTGCTATGACCAGTGCGTTCTCTTGGTAGAACTCTATTAGCATTTGTCCTGCTTCATTCTGTACTCCAAGGCCAAATTTGCCTGTTACTCCAGGTATTTCTTGACTTCCTACTTTTACATTCAAGCCCCCTATAATGAAAAGGAGAGCTTTTGGGGGTATTAGTTCTAGAAGGTCTTGTAGGCCTTCATAGAACTGTTCAACTTTGGCTTTTTCAGCATTACTGATTGGGGCATAGACTTGGATTACCGTGATATTGAATGGTTTGTCTTGGAAACGAACAGAGATCATTCTGTTCTGATTTCCTTTAGGTTTGACTGGTTTGACCTCTTTTCAGTCCGAGGGACTCTCAAGAGTCTTCTCCAACACTACAGTTCAAAAGCATCAATTCTTTTTGGCACTCAGCTTTGTTTATGGTCCAACTCTCATATCCATACATAATTCTGAAAAACCATAGTTTCAACTATATAGAAATTTTTTCAGCAAAGTAATGTCCCTTATTTTTAATATGCTGTCTAGGTTGGTCATAGTTTTTCTTCCAATGAGCAGACATTTTTAATTTCATGGCTGCAGTCACCATCTGCAGTGATTTTGGAGCCCAGGAAAATAAGGTCTTTCACTGTTTCCATTGTTTCTCCATCTGTTTGCCATGAAGTGATGGAACTGGATACCATGATTTTCATTTTTTGAATATTGAGTTTTAAGCCAGCTTTTTCACTCTCTTCTTTCACTTTCATCAAGAGGCTCTATAGCTCTTCTTTGCTTTCTGCCATAAGGGTGGTATTATCTGCATATAGGAAGTTACTGATATTTCTCCCTGCAATTTTGATTCCAGCTTTTGCTTCATCCAGTCTGGCATTTAGTATGATGTACTCTTGTGCTCTGCAGGCATGGCTTGGTTTCATTGAGTTAGACAAGGCTGTGGTCCTAGTGTGATTAGATTGACTAGTTTTCTGTGAGTATGGTTTCAGTATGTCTGCCCTCTGATGCCCTCTTGCAACACCTACCATCTTATTTGGGTTTCTCTTACCTTGGGTGTGGGGTATCTCTTCACGGCTACTTCAGCAAAGCACAGCCGCTGCTCCTTACCTTGGACGAGGGGTATCTCCTTACCGCTGTTCCTGACCTTCACTGTGGGATAGCTCCTCTAGGCCCTCCTGTGCCTGCGTGAGAAATCTGTATGCAGGTCAGGAAGCAACAGTTAGAACTGGACATGGAACAACGGACTGGTTCCAAATAGGAAAAGGAGTACGTCAAGGCTGTATACTGTCATCCTGCTTATTTAACTTCTATGCAGAGTACATCATGAGAAACGCTGGACTGGAAGAAACACAAGCTGGAATCAAGATTGTCGGGAGAAATATCAATAACCTCAGATATGCAGATGACGCCACCCTTATGGCAGAAAGTGAAGAGGAGCTAAAAAGCCTCTTGATGAAAGTGAAAGAGGATGGTGTGGGGTATCTCTTCACAGCTGCTTCAGCAAAGCACAGCCGCTGCTCCTTACCTTGGACGAGGGGTATCTCCTTACTGCCACCGTTCCTGACTTTCAACGTGGGACAGCTCCTCTAGGCCCTCCTGCGCCTGCGCAGCCATGGATCCTTGGGTTGCTCCTCCCAGCCGATGGCCCTGGCCTCGGGCGTGGGTGGGTCCTCCCAGCTACCGCCTCTGGCCTCGGGCTCAGACTTGGGGTGGCTCCTCAGGGTCACCGCCCCTGGCCTCGGGCACGAGGTGGCTAAGCACTGCAAAACTGATGCTTTCAAATTGTGGTGCTGGAGAAGACTCTTGAGAGGGCCGTGGACTGCAAGGAGATCAAACCAATCAATCCTAAAGGAGATCAACCCTGAGTATTCATTAGAAGGACTGATGCTTAAACTGAAGCTCCAATACTTTGGCCACCTGATTCAAACAGCCAACTCATTGGAAAAGACCCTGATGCTGGGAAAGATTGAAGACAAAAGGAGAAGGGGGTGGCAGAGGATGAGATGGTTAGATAGCATCACTGATTCAATGGACATGAATCTGAGCAAACTCCGGGAGACAGTGAAAGACAGGGGAGCCTGGTGTGCTGCCATTCATGGGGTCATGAAGAGTCTGACACAACTTAGCGACTGAACAACAACAACAACGTAACAAAAGCAAGGAAAAGCAAGTCAAAGAAACAGTTCCAACATGGAGTCAGAATTGGCTTTCCCCTGCAACACAGGTATTAACCTTCTTTCAGAGTTCCTTTCAGAATTAGCTATTGCATTGTGACTGCTCAGCAGTCCAACTTCTCCTTCTGTCCAGTCCTGTTTCCTTCCTTTCTTGCAAGTGTTGATCCCAAGAGCACTCACTAATAAACTGCCTGCACTCTAATCTCCACTTTAGAATTGGCTTCCCTGGAAACTCAACATGTGACCAAGGGAAAAGTTTTACCAGGCAAAGATAAATCAAAAGCAAATCGGGATTTTGATGTGATATAATTCAAGGCAAAAAATTATGGGACAAAGGAGAGAGGGTTACATAACAATAAAAGTTCAGTTCAGTTCAGTTCAGTCGCTCAGTCGTGTCCGACTCTTTGCAATCCCACAAACCGCAGCATGCCAGGCCTCCCTGTTTATCACCAACTCCTGGAGTCCACCCAAACCCATGTCCATTGAGTCGATGATGCATCCAACCATCTCATCCTCTGTTGTCCCCTTCTCCTCCTGCCCTCAATCTTTTCCAGCATCAGGGTCTTTTCAAATGATGATTCATGGGGTCGCAAAGAGTCGGACACAACTGAGCGACTGAACTGAACTGAACTCTTGTGCTCAGCTGGGAAAGAATCTGCCTGCAATTCGGAAGACATGGGTTGGATCCCTGGGTTTGGAAGATTCTCTGGAGAAGGGAAAAGCTACCCACTTCGGTATTCTGGCCTGGAGATTTCCACGGACTGTATAGCTCATGGGGTCGCAAAGAGTCAGACATACTGAGCGACCTTCATTTTCACTTTCACTTTCACTCTGCATAGAGTTAAATAAGCAAGGTGACAATATATAGCCTTGATGTGCTCCTTTCCCAATTTGGAACCATCCATTGTTCCATGTCCAGTTCTAACTGTTGCTTCTTGCCCTGCATACAGATTTGTCAGGAGGCAGGTCAGGTGGTCTGGTATTCCCATCTCTTTAAGAATTTTCCACAGTTTGTTGTGATCCGCACAGTCAAACACTTTAGCATAGTCAATGAAGCAGATGTTTTCTAGAACTCTCTTGCTTTTTCCATGATCCAGCGGATATTGGCAATTTGATTCCTAGTTCCTCTGCTTTTCCTACATTCAGCTTGAACATCTGGAAGTTCTTGGTTCATATACTATTGAAGCCTGGCTTCAAGAATTTTGAGCATTATTTTGCTATCCTGTGAGATGAGTGCAATTGTGTAGTAGTTTGAACATTCTCTGGCATTGTCCTTACTTGGGATTGGAATGATAACTGCCTTTTCCAGTCCTGTAGCTACTGCTGAGTTTTCCACATTTGCTGGCATATTGAGTGCATTACTTTCACAGCATCATCTTTTAGGATGTGAAATAGCTGAAGTGGAATTCCATTACCTCCACTAGCTTTGTTCACAGTGATGCTTCCTAAGGCCCACTTGACTTCGCACTTCAGGATGTCTGGCTCTAGGTGAGTGATCACACCGTCGTGGTTATCTGGGTCACTAAGATCCTTTTTTGTATAGTTCCTCTGTGTATTCTTGCCACCTCTTCTTAATATCTTCTGCTTCTGTTAGGCCCATACCATTTCTATCTTTTAGGATGTGAAATAGCTGAAGTGGAATTCCATTACCTCCACTAGCTTTGTTCACAGTGATGCTTCCTAAGGCCCACTTGACTTCGCACTTCAGGATGTCTGGCTCTAGGTGAGTGATCACACCGTCGTGGTTATCTGGGTCACTAAGATCCTTTTTTGTATAGTTCCTCTGTGTATTCTTGCCACCTCTTCTTAATATCTTCTGCTTCTGTTAGGCCCATACCATTTCTGTCCTTTATTGTGCCCACCTTTGCATGAAATATTCCCTTGGTATCTCTAATTTTCTTGAAGAGACCTCTAGTCTTTCCCATTCTGTTGTTTTCCTCTATTTCTTTTCGTTGATCACTGAGGAATTCTTTCTTATCTCTCCTTGCTATTCTTTGAAACTCTGCATTCAGATGGGTATATCTTTCTTTTTCTCCTTTCCCTTTCACTTCTCTTCTTTTCTCAGCTATTTGTAAGGCCTCCTCAGACAACCATTTTGCCTTTTTGCTTCTTCTTGGGGATGGTTTTTGACTACTGCCTGCAATACAATGTACAAAAGGTCATTATTAGTGGACTACAATCATATTCTCCTCAATTCCTAGAGAATGTCCATGTCATGAAGGGAAAGAAACACCATGCAGAAATATCTTGTATGTGAACAAACAAGTAGCTTTCTGCTGTAGAACATTTGTTCCAATAAGTTTATGGGCATTTGGAAGTACTCAGATACATTCCAATAACACCTGGAATCTTGGAATTCTTTCATGTCATTCTTGGCATTCCAATACCCACGTTCATCAAACCAATGATATTATTGAGAGTTTGGATGGCATGGTCTGAGGACAGTTAGCATAAGCACTGACCGTGTGCTCTGGGTCAGCTCAGTCCCACCTGGTTTGACCCTAAAAGTCTGAAGATTAGAGCTGGGCTATTCTTGTGGATTGAGTGCCTCATACCATATAATCCTTTCAGCGGAACTGAGAATCAAAAAGTAAAGGTGTCAAAATCATTTCCAAGCAGTAGAATTAACAATGTCATGATGCCTGTGGGCCTAGACAGATGGAGACTGGATACTCGTATCAAGCTGTGATTTCTGGATTGACTTGGAGTCTTGTGGCAGTAGTAATTGATGGGACATTGATTGGAGAGTCATTGGTTCAATGGCCAAGTGAGTCCTTGCCACTTGTCACATTGAAATGTGGGTCTACTTTCTTAGAACCTTTATCATGCGACTTAAGCCTCATCTAATTCCATCTCATCCATCAGTACTGCCTTCATTATTTTCTACTCCCTTCTGGGTACAGAGCAGATGGGAAGGGACTTGTTTTGAATTTGATTCATCCACAGTTAACCTTCCAGGATATTTGAGCCAGAAGACAGGATGACACTTCCTAGAAATTGCCACATCAACATGAGGAGTTTTGATTTATTCTGGGCATGGTCCTGGGAGGTTAGGTGCCAAAGAAAATTGCTAAAAAGATGTCAAGCCAGGAGAGTTTCCAAGACCACATGGATCGAACTGTTGGAGGAGAGGGTGAGACGAATGGAGAGGGTAGCATGGTAGCGTATTACATATGACCACAGGTAAAACAGATAGCCAATGGGAATTTGCAGTGTGACTCAGGGACCTCAAACTGGGGCTCTGTGACAACCTAGGGGGGTGAGAAAGGTGGGAGGTGGGAGGGAGGTTCCAGAGGGAGGGGACATATGTTTACCTATGGCTAATTGATGTATGGCAGAAATCAAACCAACATTGTAAAAGCAATTATCCTTCAATTAAAAATAAATTTAAAAATTAAAAAAAAAAGGATTGCAGGGAGATGGCAGAGGGACACAGCATGAAGCCTGAGGGTCTGGGGCCTCTGACCAGGAGCCAGGAGGAAGCTGGTGAGGCTTCTGGAAACAGTAGCTGTGTTTCTCGATAGCCAGAGACTCAGGCACGCAGCGCCACCTCTGCAGAGGTTTCAGGAGTCACAAAAGGCGGTTCCCGGAGCGCTGTTTTCTGCTGTCTTCCTTGCGGGATCCCCAGCAGCTCTGAGAGCAGCTAATAAGGTGTACCCCCAAGAGTCACCCCTCCCTGCCGCCCTGCGCCGTCTGTCACAAGCTGCTCTGTGGAAAGAGAGCACCTCCTTGCCCCCAGTACATAGTGTCGAGACTCCTGACGCAACTGCCATTGCTTTTATAGGGTTGAACGTTAGGCTGCTAGACGTGTGGTGCAGAGGTTCCAATTGCTGAGAAAGTAATGAAAAGGGAGATTGTCACTTTGCTCTTGGCTTTAGTGCTTATTCTCATCGGAGGGAAATACCGCCTCTGAATTAATGGGAACATTCAAGGAAGGGTAAAGAAATCATAATTCAGTAATAGTGCAGAGTCATCAGCCTCCACCTCAGCTCCTCGTGGGCCCAAAAGTCATGAGGAATTGAAAGGATTTGTAATGGCAGCACACGTCAGTTCTGCAAAATAGCATAACCTGTGCTGGAACACAGAAAAAGAAACTTGTTAAAACTGTTTGCTTCGTTTTGGGTCAAATTTATATTTCCTCATAGGGGAAAGGAAGGTGAAGTACAGGTGTTTGCCATCAAAACTCTTAATCTGCAATCATTTGACTTATTATCCAAACTTAGGTACAGATTATCCTTTTTACCCCCAGAGAAAATGAAGTATGGTCACTTCTAATTGAATACATCGATATGTATGGTTTAAAGGGAAAAAATGAGAATATGTCAGAGCAGGCCCTACTACACACACAGTTCTGAGTCACCATTTAAGAAGAAAATGGGGTGTTGGTTATTATAGCATGAAACATGGGTAGATACATGTTAGTGATATTTCGTTTTCATGCCGAAGACAAAGCTTTGTCTGTTTCAAGCAATGCATTAGATGGTTGGGTTCTCAAGAAATCACACCATTTTCCCCCATCAAGTTCTGAAATACAATGAAAAGTAAAACAGATGGAGAGAGAATATCACCTCTATCACTGCTGCTGCTGATCATTTTGAAGACTGTGGCTTACACCTAAGAGCTCGTGGGCTGGGAAGCAAGCAGAGGGTCCTACAGGGATGCGCCGTCTGCAGGCGGAGCAATTCTTCAAGGGGAGGAGCGAAGACATTGAGAGACAGACAGACACACACCCAAGAAAGAGACATGGGTATCTGCTGGCCCCCTGCCCACTTCTTCCTTCCAAACTTTCCAAGTAAACGCCCGTCTGGAACAGAAGGAAGAGGCCTAAGAGGACCGTGGTGCTAGAATTACTCCACATGGGAGTCTTTCTCGTTGCTGCTGTTTAGCTGATGTCCGACTCTTTGTGACCCCATGCACTGTGGCCCACCAGGCTCCTGTGTCCATGGGATTTCCCAGGCAAGGATCCTGGAGTGGTTTGCTGTTTTCTTCTCCAGGAGAATCTTCCTGACTCAGAGATCTAACCTGCGCCTCCTGCTTTGGCAGGTGGATTCTTTACCACTGAACCCCCAGGGACGCACAAGATACACATGAGAGAAATGAAAGTAGGAGATAAAATAGAGAAAATAGGGAAAGGTAGCTTTAGGGCGAAAGAAAACATCCCGTCTTTGAATCTTTCTCTAAACTGACATTCAAATGCGGCTGACAAATACTCGGACACATGTGGTAATAAGGTGAGAATCTGCCACAGGGAAGTGGGGACCCAAGGCCGAAGCGACTCTGTCACCAATCCCCAGGGAGAGCCCTTGAGGAGTTGCACCGGAGGCAAATTCCCTCCACCCTGCCCGGGGCTTCCAGATGGGGCTCTGACCTTAGAGGGCAGGACAGGCTGACTCCCCAGCCAAGCCAGCCCCTCCGCCCTCAGCATCACGTTAACCATGTCCTTTTAATGAGGGATTCCCTTCAACACTTCTACTAAGAAGGCTCCTTCTAAAACCCCCTCAATAATTTGTCAAATGAACAGTTTGTGGCCTGAGATTCGTATTTGATAAAAGTCTTCTCCAAATATTTGTCTTTCATCATAACCACGAGAAAAAAACATCTTTAGCCAAGTCATTTCAGCATGTAGTATTCAGGAATTTCCGCGGGGCCTGGAGACAACTTTGCTGCAACTGCCGACGGGGCTGGGGCTCCCTCTTGTCTCTCCTGCACCCTCTTCTGCTGTTCGCCTCCCCTGAGACCAACCCTCCGCCTTGAGGGCAGCTTCCAGCAGGGTGGCTGAGCACAGAGCAGAAATGACCTTCAGAACTGCCCGCCTTCCTGCACAGACTCTCTAGGGATGCTCTGGTGATGCTCCCGCATGGCAGGATAATCCTGGTGCACAGGTGAAGCTAACGCCGCAACGGATTTCTCCTGACCTAGTTCCAGCATCATGCTAAGAGAGACAGGCTTTACCAAGGAGCCTTACAGCCAAATACCCCTGAAGAGGCTGCTCAGGATTCAGGGAGCCACCTTTAAGACAGCCACCGCTCCTGGACCGGTGAGGCTTCCCCAGAGATACCAGTAGGTGGTCTGTGGAGAGAGAGAGAGAGAAAAGAAGGAGAAGAAGGAAAAAAGAAGAGGGAGAAGAAGAGAGAAAGACAAAAGGAAGGAAAGGGAAGGAGACAAGAAGAGAAAAGAAAGAAAGAGGAGGAGAGAGAAAGACGTGGTTAAGGCCTCCTGAGGCGATGGCACCCCACTCCAGTGCTCCTGCCTGGAAAGTCCCATGGACGGAGGAGCCTGGAAGGCTGCAGCCCATGGGGTCGCGAAGAGTCGGATACGACTGAGCGACTTCACTTTCACTTTTCACTTTGCTGCATTGGAGAAGGAAATGGCACCCCACTCCAGTGTTCTTGCCTGGAGAGTCCCAGGGACGGGGAGCCTGGCGGGCTGCCGTCTATGGGGTCGCAGAGAGTCGGACACGACTGAAGCGACTCAGCAGCAGCAGCAGCCTCCGGTGAGGGGGCCGCGGGCCCGTGCACAGGGGGACGGCAGCTGGAGACCCAGAGGCGCCGCAGGGGCTGTGCGACGCCGTCTGCCACACGATTCCCACTAAACGTCCCGGGTGGACGGAGGAACGGACCGCGCTGCGCTCTCCAGGGAAGCCAGGCCGCACACCCGGAGCGCCCGGGGCCGGGAATCGCCCCGAGCCCGCCGAGGGTTACGAAGCAGGGGGCAGGGGGCAGGACCCGAGGGGCACCTTGGAAGGACAGCTCAGGCCTCAGTTCAGATGAGGGAAACGTCATTGCCGAAAACTAAATAGTGGTCCAAGCATGAAGTGGAGCGTGCGCTCTCCCCAAAGCGGTTGTTCTGCTAACAAAACGCTAACCCAGCAGCGGTTAGTTCTCGTCCTTGCCTCTCGCCTCACTGACACCTTGGGAGGATGCGCTTCCAGCCAGGCAGCGTCTGGAGGTTGGCAAGCTCCATAGCAAACGCAGCCCGCGGTGGGGACCACTCAGGCGGCTCGTCTCTGGAGCGCGCTGGTCCCTGAGGGCTTGACAGTGCCTGGTTCCCAACGCCCGAGATCACCGCTCTGCAAGCCTCCAAACCCACTGTGCACAGGCATGCTGAAACCACGAGAACTGAAAGGTGCTTTGGGGTGTGGAGAAAAAAAACAAAAAGCACGAAGCTGGCATTCTCACTAAAGCAGAATTCCCTCCCTTTGTCGTGTATCTGCCAGTGATGTGATGGATCAAGAAAGTCGTTAAGTCATAAATTGCACGTGGGGAATAAAATGTTGATTCTCACTCACAACGTAGACACGGAAGAACAGTTTTACCCCCAGGTTTCTTAGCAAATTCACGATGTTTTTATTCGCTGGATACACATTTCAGCATGAATGTGATGAAACACATTCCAACACGCAGATGCAGGCAAAGCATCTTGCCACACAAGCAAAGACCTGACAATGTTGACACATTTAAAATGTTGTCTAAAGCATGTGGCACATGTCCTACGACATCGACTATAGGAAACGGTTACAATTTTTATGCATTTTTTTTTTTCCTGCAAGGAATCGAGTTTAGATTTGTGTGCATTGCCTGGAATAGTAAGTAACTGTTATATATTGAATATTCTCATCTACCTTGATCATTGAGGATTTCTTTTTTGTTGTATGTTACACAATTAGGAGAAACTTTCTAGAATGTTGTTATCGTTTTAAATGTATTTTTCAAGTGCACACAGAAGTGCATTTAAATTTAGACCGTGTGTATATTAGACCTAGTGTGCTCTTACACAGAAAAAAATTAAGTGTATAAACAGCTGTGGACCAAGGTTTCCCATTATTATGTGAGCCCATTGTTTTGTATTCCATATGCCTCCCTGGTTTGCTTCTGCTATTTCCTCCAATTGAAATGACTTGTCCCTGCTCTTCTCTGAATGTCCAAATGTGGCCTAACTCAAACGGCACCGTCTCCAACCCACCTCTCCCAGCTCTGTTGAACTTAGTCCCTTCCCTAAACGCTAAGAGTCTACTCGACCGACCGTTCAGGGCAGTCTGCACTTTCTTCTTGTGTTATTGTTTCCATTCTTAGAAGAACAATCCCTGAAGGTAGGCTCTCAGTCACCCAGAAGAGTACTCTGCATTACATAGGTGCAAAGTGAATATCCCTGGGATATAGAATGAGTAGATAAGAACTGAGAGAAACGCCCACAGAAATCCAAGAGCAGGTCCGAGAACTGAAACAGCTCTAACACTTTTAGGCATACTAAATTTTCTCTGTCTTAAACTGTCATAATCAAGCAGTCCCAGTTCTCTTTATAAGCTGAATATAAAAATCTCTGAATGGGAGAATGCCCTGTGTGCTAATCATTAAAAGTTACAGATAAAGAGCTCATCAAAAAATAACTTTGAGAAATAAATGACATAAAACAAAAGTACCATTTTAAGATGAGGAGAAGAGTAGCCCATAGGCTGCAGGAAATAGACGCGACCCTGAGAGACGCACGGCTAGCACCTCTCTGTGATGAAGTGCTCTCCATCCACTCTCTCACTCAACAAATATCTTGTTGCCGTTGTTCAGTCGCTAAGTGTGGCCGACTTTGCGACCCCATGGACTGCAGCAGGCCAGGCTTCCCTGTCCTTCACCACCTCCTAGAGTTTGCTCAAACTCATGTCCATTGAGTCAGTGGTCATCCAGCCACCTCATCCTCTGTTGTCCCCTTCTCCTCCTGTCTTCAGTCTTCAACCTCTGCTCCCAGCATTAGTGTCTTTGCCAACAAATATTTAGTGAACAGTTATATTTTAAGTCTGACATTCTTCTTGCTGCTGAGCAGACGATGGTAAACAAATTCCCTGCTTACAGTAAACACACGTAAAATCAATAAGGTGCCAGTAAGCAGGGTGTGAGTTTGCATCAAAGGCTATCAAGAAAGACCTCTAGGACAGGTGGTCTTTGCACTGAGCCTTAGAGGAAAAGGTGGTGGGAGCAGCAGCAACATCCAAAGAGGAACTTTCCAGACCAGGGCACAGTGAGCACAAGTGCCCAGAGGCATGGAGGTTACTTGGTTCTTGAGGAAAAGTAAGAGTCCATCATAGTTAAAACAGAGGGAACAGGCAGAGGCTGGTGTGAACGGTGGGGGGTAGGGTGGGGGGGCTGACCATGCAGGGCCCTTGCAGGACACAGTTAAAGATTTGCGATTTCCTTCTGTGCAGGATGGGCATCTGTTGGAGAGCTTGGGCAGTGGACTTAACGTGACTTGGATCTAGGTTTAGAAGGGTCCCTCTGGCTTCTGTGTGAAGATCAGGGTCGGCTAGGCTGGTGGTGATGAGTAGTGATGAAGTGTGGGAGTCATTTAGGACAGTACAGTAAGTCCCTATGTATGAGCCTTCAGGTGGCCAACTTTCCAAGATACAAACTGCGTTCCAGCAACGTCAGACGTGAGCGACATCGCAGCTCGTCCTCCGTCTCCTATCGCTGATGACCCTCCAGCTCTGCCGTCTCTCACCTCCTCTCCTTCCTCCAGTCAGCAACCCTGTTTGCCTTTTTTTCACTGGATGCCAGCTCCTGTGTGCCCGCTGCTGTACTTAATACTGTACCATTCAAGGTCCTGAACTGTCAGATTAGAAATGTCTTCTTTATTTTTTTGTTTGCTTTTTATGTACTATTTGTGTGGAAAGTATTATAAACCCGTTGCAGGGAAAGAAAAGTGAAAGTGTTAGTCACTCCGTTTTGTCCCACTCTGTGTGACCCCGTGGACTGTATCCACCAGGCTCCTCCGTCCATGGGGTTCTCCAGGCAAGAATACCGGAGTGGGTTGCCATTCTCTTCTCCAAGGGATCTTTCCAACCCAGGGACCTAACCCGAGTCTCCTACATTGCAGGCAGATTCTGTACCATCTGAGCCACCAGAGAAGCCCAAGCAAACCGGTTATAGTACAGTCCTGTAGAGCCAACTGTGTTATCCGGGTGACTAAGCTAACTTTGCTGGACTTACAAACAAATTGGATTTCTGAACATTCTCTCAGAATGGAACTTGTCTTACACAGGGCACTTACTGTAGAGCAAGGGCCCAGGCAAGAGATGCAGGTCCTGGTGTCAGAGCAGTAGCTGGGGAAGGGTGAGAAGTGGCTGAGTGCTGGATACATTTTGTTAGAACCAAGATCACATTATAGCTCAGCTGGTAAAGAATCCGCCCGCAATGCAGGAGATCCCGGTTCAATTCCAGGGTTGGGAAGATCCCCTGGAGAAGGGAACGGCTATCCACTCCAGTTTTCTGGCCTGGAGAATTCCATGGACTGTATTGTCCATGGGCATCCCTAAGAGTCGGACATGACTGAGCGATTTTCACTTTCACTTTCAAGGTCACATTACTCTTTTGCTGCTGCTGCTGCTAAGTGGCTTCAGTCGTGTCCGACTTTTAGCGACTCCATGGACTGCAGCCTACCAGGCTCCTCCATCCATGGGATTTTCCAGGCAAGAGCTGTCACTAAGTAGGATTCTACCAGAGGTAGAGGAAAGAAAATTCCCTTTCTACTGGGACTCTGTGATAACAATGCATCCTGGCAATCATGCCCACCTTCCTCTCTGGGGCCTCAGCTGTTAGGATTAACCCTTGTTCTCAGAGATACCTGGGTGACAGGCTTTGTGTCAGAAGTCAAGCCAGACCCCAGAGCTCCAAAGCTGCTGTTCCTTCCACTCAATCTCGTTTCGCCAGTGGTCTTCTGCATACCTAAGAGGAATTTTGACCAGAAAGGCCATAAATAAAGTACTTTTTTAGCATTAGGAAAAGTTCTGAATATTAACTAAATGGTTAACTTCATAAAAAATCACTAGCATCTTATTTTCAAAAGGCTAGTGTACTGAATTTTAGCAATACTCTTATTTTATAAGCCACAAGCAATAATGCAATAATTTATATTTGAGCAATTCTAGTAAATGACTGTGTGGGGGAGGGCTCACACTCAGTGAGTGACATTTCCTCTGCAGCCTTACTTTGAAATATATGTCTAAATTTTAAATGTTATTAAAAGCCTACCTGAAAATGCCATTTGGCTCAGAGGTTAAAGCGTCTGCCTCCAATGCAGCAGACCTGAGTTCGATCCCTGGGTCGGGAAGATCCCCTGGAGAAGGAAATGGCACCCCATTCCAGTACTCTTGCCTGGAGAATCCCATGGACGGAGGAGCCTGGTAGGCTACAGTCCATGGGGTCGCAAAGAGTCGGACACGACTGAGCACCTTCACCTTCTAAGAGTACAAATGTGAGTTTGTTGCTATTCCTGATGATACATATATTTATTTATTCTGAAATATTAGCCAATGATGTCTTTTTTTAATCCTGAAAAAATTTTTAATCACCTATGCGTTTACTCTAAGTCATTAACCAGTCCTCTCACAGGCCTGATGGCTCAGCTGGTAAAGAATCTGCCTGCAATGCAGGAGACACAGGAGATGTGGGTTTGACCCCTGGGTCGGGAAACCCCCTGGAGGAGGACATGGCAACCCACTCCAGTATTTTCTTGCCTGGAGCATCCCTTGGACAGAAGAGCCTGGTGGGCTACAGTCCATGGGGTTGCAAAGACTTAGACACAACAGAGCACGGGGCAAGAGCAGGTTTTACTGTAATAACAGTATCGCGCTAGACAGTGCCTGTAACATTAGGATGCTAACCAATTCTTTCCTTCCTGTTCTCGAATAAGAATTTAACTGTTCTTAGAGAGTCTTGGTGCTATTATATTTAGAATGCATGATGCAATTACCCATATTTTGAACAAGAAATATGGACATTGACATTAAAAAGGCTTCCCCCTCACATATTGTGAGTCATTTTTCTTCCACTAGACTTTTTCCTGCATATTTCTCCTAGACCCACACCTGACTCAGAAAAAACTCTCAGCCTCTTGAGTCAAGAATTTATTTCTTCCCCTTCCCCATCCCATCCTCTGGAAACTCAAATTGAATGGAATGCATTCTGCATCTGTGGATGGTCCTGTGGTTCATATTTTGGCCTAGAGGTAGGAAGAATAATCTAGAGCTTAGACACAGCTCCTTTTCTCTGAAGATCTGACTCCTGAATAAGCCCTCAGGTGACATGATCTGAAGAAAGGCCTGCCATTCAGCTGAGGGTCTAAATAATGACACTTGATGAAGTCTACCAATTTCTTCTTTTTTAAAAATTAATTTTGATTGGAGTATAGTTGCTTTACAAAGTCGTGTTAATTTCCAAAGCGAAGTAGAGGTGAAAGTTGCTCTTTGCAACCCCGTGGACTATACAATCCATGGGATTCTCCAGGCCAGATGCTGGAATGGTAGCCTTTCCCTTCTCCAGGGGATCTTCCCAACCCAGGGATCAAACCCAGGCCTCCCGCTTTGCGGGTGGATTCTTTACCAGTTGAGCCACAAGGGAAGTCCAAGTATACTGGAGTGGGTAGCCTGTCCCTTCTCCATCAGATCTCCCCAACCCAGGAAGCGAACTGGAGCCTCCTGCGTTGCGGGATAGTTGCTTTACAATGTTGTCTTAATTTCTGCTGTACGGCATAATTAATCAGCTATACGCATACATATATCCCTTCTTTCTTGGATGTTCCTCCCATTTAGGTCATCCAGAGCACCAGGTAGAGTTCCCTGTGCTAAAATGAGTATTTTTCCAGGTGTCCAGAGGGAATTTTAAACCATTTTTTGTTTCATCAAAGAGGAGTTCTGTCATCTCTTTTCGTGTTCCTCACCATTTTGCTAATCCTGGATAGCAGGAGACTTTGCAGATGTGAGTCAGGAATTTCATTTAGTCCCTATTTACTGGTGGAAGGTTCTATTGAGATAGAGAAAGGAGCACCTCTATTTAAATAAGAGCGGTCCCCCAGGGTGCTCAGGATGACTCTGCACACTTGTTAGGAACAGTCTCATCGGTTAGAGGGTGTCTGGGCCCCTTTGGGCCTTCCCAGGTGGCAGAGTGGTAAAGTGGCATCCACCTGCCAACGCAGGAGATGCGAGTTTGGTCCCTGGGTAGAGAAGGTCCCCTGGAGAAGGACACGGCAACGAACTCCAGGACCCTTGCCTGGAGAATCCATGAGAGGAGCCCGGCGGGCTGCAGTCCACAGGGTCACAGAGAGTCGGGCACCATCGAGCAGCCGGGCGCATGCACGCAGGGCACCTTCCAGCGGAAGCCTGTCAGGGTCCCACACAGATGTTAAAGGGCCGAATAGTTGCTTTACAATGTTGTCTTAATTTCTGCTGTACGGCATAATTAATCAGCTATACGCATACGTATATCCCTTCTTTCTTGGATGTTCCTCCCATTTAGGTCATCCAGAGCACCAGGTAGAGTTCCCTGTGCTAAAATGAGTATTTTTCCAGGTGTCCAGAGGGAATTTTAAACCATTTTTTGTTTCATCAAAGAGGAGTTCTGTCATCTCTTTTCGTGTTCCTCACCATTTTGCTAATCCTGGATAGCAGGAGACTTTGCAGATGTGAGTCAGGAATTTCATTTAGTCCCTATTTACTGGTGGAAGGTTCTATTGAGATAGAGAAAGGAGCACCTCTATTTAAATAAGAGCGGTCCCCCAGGGTGCTCAGGATGACTCTGCACACTTGTTAGGAACAGTCTCATCGGTTAGAGGGTGTCTGGGCCCCTTTGGGCCTTCCCAGGTGGCAGAGTGGTAAAGTGGCATCCACCTGCCAACGCAGGAGATGCGAGTTTGGTCCCTGGGTAGAGAAGGTCCCCTGGAGAAGGACACGGCAACGAACTCCAGGACCCTTGCCTGGAGAATCCATGAGAGGAGCCCGGCGGGCTGCAGTCCACAGGGTCACAGAGAGTCGGGCACCATCGAGCAGCCGGGCGCATGCACGCAGGGCACCTTCCAGCGGAAGCCTGTCAGGGTCCCACACAGATGTTAAAGGGCCGTGTCCTGTCTTAGAAGACGCTAGAATGCAGGTGTGTAGGTTCCCTGTGTGCAGGATAAAATGACCTATCCTGTCAGTCACTGGGTTTCAGACCCACTTTTTGCCTATTGGATTATCTGAAAGTCAGACCTGCTTCAACCCTAATGGCTTATTTCAGTTGTTTTCAACAGATTATGTAAGAGGAGAAATCAGAGGCTATTATGCTCTGGGTCTTCTGTTTCTCCTTGTTCTGTTTCAGCGCTTATACTGAACATGAAGGAAGAGCACAGTGAAATGGTTATTTGGCCCTTTTGTTAGGGCCCGGGCTCCAACATTTTCTAATCCCATTACCAAAAAAGTACATTGCCACTCAAAACCACAAACATCGCAAATATCTAAGTTTATGAAACCAGTAATTCACTTTACACATATTTTCTCATAGAGCTTTAAGGCCATAACCAAACAATTCCTCTTGAAATTGCACAGAGAAATTTAATCATATAATATAAAAAATAAGGAAGTTCTCCCTGTATAATATAATGACAATAAATTTCACAGAGAAATTTAGTCATATAATATAAAAAATAAGGAAGTTCTCTCTGTATAATATAATGACAATAAATTTCACAATCTGAATAATGTTAACTTTGTAGGAGTTAATTATTTAAAAAATTATTGCTGTATTATGTGCAATTAATTGTGCTTTATGCCAAAAAAAATCACTGTTGAATGTTTGCTTGGTAAACATTATTAAACCAAGAATTTTTATTATATGAAATTATAAATTAAACTCATGTACCAAATTTGGCTTGAGGATGGCTTGTTGCCACTGAATTTACAAGAGAAAGTGCAAAACATACCAAAAAGGAAAAGAGTTTATGGTTTTCCTAGTCAATGCATCTATTTTTCCCAGATATATCAATGGTTGCTGATTCTATTCCCATCCTGTGAAATGCGGACCCCAGTGAAGCGACAGGGCCTGCCAAATGAAAGGGCACACCCCCTGTTCACAGCAGTAATGGACACCTATTTAGGGAGTGAAGAGTCTGCAGAAACAGGCAGGGCTTACTTGTGTCCGATTCTGTCTGTACCGTTGACTTGCCTATTACCCGCTTCAATACCAGTGATGGAGAAGGCAATGGCGCCCCACTCCAGTACTTTTGCCTGGAAAATCCCATGGACGGAGGGGCCTGGTAGGCTGCAGCCCATGGGGTCGCTAAGAGTCGGACACGACTGAAGCGACTTAGCAGCAGCAGCAGCAGCAATACAAGTGAGCTGAAAACGTTAGGTGTATTTTACCCCATGCGGAACAGAAAGGTAGAAGTGACCAGCATCAGTTCTTAAGAAAGTTACTTGTGCATTGCTGTAGGTCTCTCCCGTGGAAAATTTATGACCCATGTTTTTAAAGTTTCAGTAAATCTTTTATCCAAAAGCCAGTAAAATTCAGCAAAATGCACAATACACCCTTAGATTTTCTAAACAACTTACAAGTAAATCCACAATTCCTTTAAAAGTTAGGAATTCTTTTAAGCACCGTCATTCACATTTTTCATTTAAATAGCCATGTTCATTTGAAAATGTAACTTATACTTCAAAATTACATTAATTACGTTAAATATCCTCAGATTTTATAAAGCAGAACTAAATCAGTTTCCAAATATATCATGGATGAAATAGACTCGACCTGTTAAACTGCCAAGACACACTTTATGCTTTTGCTTTCTAAAATTAAAATTTATAAACATAATTTCCCCTCCAGCAAAGCCAATTTGGTTTCCTTTGAATGAAGAAGACATGTCACTGGTAGGTCAGGAAAGAAAGAAGAAGGGCATTGTTGAATAGCAGTCATAGTTCACTCAACGCTCTCAGTGTAAAGTAAAAAAATAAAATAAAAGAGGTCCATCTTTATATCACAGGCGCCTTCTCTTATTATAGGAGAATCAGCGTTCCTGATATTGATATACCATACAACTGTCCAGGTGTGACCTATATTTATGCTACAAAGACAATTTTAATTGTTACCTCATTGGAGGGTCGGTCTATCACAGCCGTCACTTGTTCATGCTTGAGGACGTGCTTAAAAACCCCCCTTCAATCTTAATCATTTCTGCTGCTAGCTCATTATGAACAAAATAATAGGTTTTCCAGCAACGGGTTCGATGTGCATCGCAAGTTGCAGTGTTTAGGAAGATGACAATGGCAGGAAGTATACCGAGATGGGCTAACTGAAGCAGACAGAAACGTAAGACGGGAAGCTCTCCAGAAACCTGGCTGGACTTTGAAAGCACGTCCTTGTTTTGAGAAGTGTGCAAGAGTCTCCGAGTTCTGCTTGATCCTAGCAATGATGCGTAAGAGGGAGCAGGAAAGGTCATGTCGAAACTGCCAAATTCTGTCAAAAAACATGTACCCTGCGCTCTTCCCTAGCCACGTCTGAACAGACATTGCCCAGTTCACGTGTGACAGTCACAAAAGAAATCTCCCAGCTTTGTAGTGGAAACTTACTGGGTACCGGATAGACTACAGTAAGGCCTAAAGCTGTAAGAAGGCAGCCATCTCTCAATAATCAATAAATAACTCTGCCAGCTTCCATTCATATCCATACATTTTATCTCTCTGAAATAGCTTTCAGAGAACATTTGCAAAGGACTGAATACATACATAAATACACACACATCAAAATAGAAGAGGGAAAGGCAGAAGTCAGGAAATAGATGTTCAGCTTTTCCTGAGGCAGTTTCCTAAAAAGCAAATAGAAGCCAGCAAAGGGTGATGAGCGCTCATCAAGCAAACGCTTATATGATGAACAAACAGCTGAGTGAGATTCACATACGCACACAAGCCGCTTGAACGAGAGGACGCTACTCCTAGAACATTTATGCAGGGCTACCTTGTAAGTTTGCTTTATGTATTTTAGCTCTTTATTTGAAATACTGACCTGTGCCCCATATAATACTGAGGCTACTATCTGTAATTTTCTTTGTCTTTCATATCTCATTTTTAAGAAACTTTAGTTAGTAGTTTCCTACGAAAGCAAGAGGATTTACTGACTTTGTCACTCACAATTGTGAGTTTATTGTTCTCTTGATAAATACACCAAATTTTCTCAGGTGCATGTAAAGGCATTGTGCTCCGATGAAGTCCAGGAAAGGAGAGAAACTATTACTCTTACCAGACTTTGCTAGTTCTGTTCAACCAAACCGACCTAAGGAATAAGCATAACCATAGCTTGGAGGCTCTGGGGTCTTCACTGAACAATGTAACTCATATCATCAACACGATCTTTATGATGAAACATTTCTAAGAACAACTTAAATATTGTGACAAGGGTGTACAATAATGAGTCTCCCTGTGAAAATCATTATTTTTTAATGTATCGTCATTGTTTCCATATGACTAAAATGTATGGTTAACAGTAAAGAGTTTATAATCCATATTTGAAAATCTTCCAAGAAGATCCTCAGCTAAAATTTTTAGAAAAATATTTTGTTTTCCAAAGTATCAATTTTCAAATGGCATAATTCTACTACCTGGCCTTTCCTTTTCTTTCTATAGGCTTTAACAAAGAGAATGGTACTTTTTGTTTGTAATTTAAAATTCATTAACTTGTGCTTTCCTTACAAAACTATTCTGAATAGCTAGTATACTCCTAATAGTCAATATATAGTCCATCCTATACTTAATAAAAATTCCAAATAAGTATACTTTAAATTTTAATCACTTTAAATCATTACATAACTTTCTTGCTTTTTTACAAACTCACTGACATTTTGCAGCTTACAAAATGTCTTAGTTTTCACTTGCAATTAACACAGCTTCACTCACTCCAACTCAGTTGTTTCTCTAAACTTAAGATATCCATTGGATGGGTTCCAGTTTCCATGACAAATAGAAGATTCTGGAGATAAAAGTGTTTCCTATTTACTTTGCTCCATCCATGTATATGTAAAGCATGAAACAATTCATATTTACTTTTAAGTGGAACTAATTGGCTCTTAGTATAACATCTCTGCTTTAAATTTATATCTACTGCAGATTAGCTAAGAAAACAATACCTTTGGCTTTCAGTTTTGAGATCGGTTAGGTGGACGCAAAATCCTGTAATCCTGGTACTGAAGACACTGCATTTTTCTAGTGCTAGGATGAGACTTACTGGAAGCTTACCATGAAGGTATATCACTCTGGCTGTGTGACGCAGTGTAGCTTTCATTACACTAGACTAGTCAAAATGCATCCTTTAATTTGCATCCTTAATCCTTTAATAAATCCCCTAATACATCTGAAAACACATGCATTTCCTCACTTCTGCCATCATTCCTTATTCTCCCATTCATCCCACAAAACCAGAAAGAAAAATTCCAAGAAATTTAATTTTACACTGAACCGTTCTCAAAGAGTCACCTTAAAATTTAACAGCAACAATAACAACAAAAATCTCACTTACAAGGACCAAGTCACTTGTCCCTCAAAATTAACTGCACACTGAGCGACTGACTCTGTACAAAAATCCCCAAATTCAAATCAAGCCCAGCGTTTTCTAAGAAGCAGGGGAACCACACGTCACATCAGTTTACTGCGTTCAAGGTCAGTCCTCAGCTCAGACAGTCCCCACTCTGCGATACAGCTGGACAATAAAGACACGTTACTTCCCTAGGAAGCTGGTCTGGAGCCGTAATGGCAAGTGGGCCAAGTGGCCCAGGGATCTTTATTTCTGTCTAATGACTGCTGCATTTAATTTGCTTGAGACCTCGCAAATATACACCCCTCCCCAGTAAAGCAATCTTAAACACACCAAGATTTTCCCACTACGTGTTTTCATTTCCAGAAGTGAAGTGGGCTCAAAAATTTCATAATCATGTTGAAAAACAAGAAAGTTTGTCTTTCTTCCTATTTACTTCTGAAAAATCTATATTCCAGGAAAGAATGTTTTTCTGCCTAAATCTTAAAAAGAGAATGAGGAGCACTTCCAGATACTAACCGGGGGAGAAGTGACTATTCTGTGAGCATGCGTTTAAATGGTCAGGGATCACCTTGCAATGTAAAGTGAAGGATCACTTAGCCTGGACTTGAAAACATCTACCACAACTGAGCCGCCCTCTGTATAACCATCATTTCCCAGGTTTCTGTGCATATGTTACTGCTTCAGTTTCATGTGTCAGCAAATGTCTGTTTACCCGGCTTCCTGTTATTAATTATGGGAAGCAGGTTTTCTTGAAGTACATTAGAAGCTCTTTCAAGTCTCCTCCAGACAAGGCAAGACATTGGTGATTCCTTTAATGTTTGTACAAAGCCGGAAATGGAGTTAAAATACATTGTTGCCTTGTATAGCTTACAACCTCTTATCTCTCACAGAGGGGTGGGGTAAAGACAGAAATAATAATAATAAAAAAAAGCAAATCACAGCAGTTTCTATTCCCATCTCTAGACACTGAGATAACAGAATTGGATACGTTCTTTATGACGATTAATTAACGGATCACAGCATGAAGTCTGAACTCTAAACAGCTGACAAAAACGTTTCCAAGATCAACTCAAATTGTAAAGTGCTCAAAGACAGGAAGAGAGGTTCCAGTGTAAAGTTATCTATAAAGAAACAAAAATACTGACCTGATTTCTGGTGTATTACCAAGCTTTTCCTAGAGAAACATCTGGTCGGTCCATCTAGCTCTCTGCCTTTGAAATAGGAGCAAATATACTTGCATGCGTTCAAATCCTAAAGGAGCCAAAACATCTGGAAGTTTTAGAAGAAAAGCAAAATAGTTATGGGGGGAAATTCAGATTAAAAAAATGCAGATGTTTAATTGACCTGTCAGTTACGTTAGGAGGAAAGAAGGGCAGAAATAACCAGAAGCCACTGGTGGAAAATTAAAATCGTTTCATGAGCCAATGCCAAGCTAAAAGCAGTGAAAACTGTAACGGAATACGGACAGGGGCTTTCTCAACTGAGATCTGAAAATGTTACCATGTGCAATTTTGTAAATTAGCCATTTCCAAAAAAAACCTTTTGCATTAAAGCACAATAAAAGTTCTTCAGACTCTCCTCTCTCTCTTTGGTCGTTAATTCAGCCACTTAGGCAGAATTTGGCTTTCATCAGAGACAAACTCTCCCCCCATGCTCCTCGCCCCCTTTCTGAGACCCCCTGATACTGCTGAGTGGCCAGAAATTACAGATGCAAAGGGAAGCTGACAAATGACGGCCAGGCCCCTCCCCCCGAGCTTAGACAGTCAAAGCCGCTGCCAGAACATGCCTGAGAACAGGGAGTGCAGAGACAAAGACACAAAGATTCCATTTTCTCAGTGAAAATAGACTTCATGTGTAAAACACTAGTGCGAAAAATGGAAAGCTGACACATATGTGCAATTTTCGAGAGGCAGGGCTGGATCTTTCAAGAAGATTGAAATTGCGTTTGATTGCATCAAAAACCTAACAAATGTTGTTTAACCTAAAAAGTCTTTTCAGTCTGTAAAAAGACATTCAGTGGCAAGATACTTTATTTTTTTTTTTTTCTTTTTAAGCACATGGTGCAAAAGGAAAAAGAGTCTTGAGCTCAGTAGAGAGACGTTGATTTCATCCTACTGCCACATCAAGAATTAACCCTGGTTCAGTTCACAGGGTCTACAGAATAAAGGGGAAAGTTTAAAAAAATAAGAAAAAAAATACTCTATTAAATCAAAGGGTTCAGAGAGATAATATTAAATCCTTATGAGTATGTTTTCTATAAAAAGAATCCCCTCCCAGCAGCCCCAGGGTATCATTACTGGAGAGGCAGCAAGTGGTTTATTAGAGATTCAAATCATGGCATCTGAGCCTTGCCAAGCATGCAAGTTGTAGCCTGTGAGCCCCTGGCTCCTACAGTCCCTCGGCATCTCACAGCGAGTGCTGTCTGCCTGGCCGCGCCCTGCACCCGCCGTGTGTAGGTGCAGAGGCTGGGACCAGCAAACAAAGAAAGAGCATCCTCAACTATTGCGGAAGCTCATGCTTTTCTTCCTCTCTAAATTCTTTCAGAGCTGAAAAGAGAAATGTGAGAGGGGGGAAAAAAAAGAGATCACAACATGAATTAGGGAATTAATTTAGAACATATCTTCAAGTGATACTCTAAATCTGTTGTAAGTCCCTATAGAAGGCAAGAAAGAGGGAGAGAGAAAGAGAGAAAGTTCAAAGTTCACCATAATCCTTTAAAGCAAGGAGGGGGCTTCCCCCACCTGCCTTTTTAGATGGTCAGCATTGGTGCCTCTGTGTGTTTCTTTCGTTTCATACACCACGCAAACACATTCAGTCATATATGGAAACTGACCACGGGACCACCTTTAGACAGGAAAGAACTCTATAAGAAGATTTAAATGAACCAGTTGGTAGAATTTTGTTTTACTTAAATATCATGGGCTTTGACCAAGTGCTCCCCTGAAACCTTTAGTAAACATTTCTCTCCCAAATTAAATCTATTTTCATCCCCAGCCCAACCCATTCAATAGTTTTCTGTTCTTCATAAATGGGTTCAATCCTTGCGGAATACTTGGGATGGGCTTAAAATATACTGGAAAGTGTCAGACCATTAATAGCTTAAAATGTAATTAATAGCAGTTGTCAGTCTTAATTTTAAAAATTCGCAATAATTTTTTTAAAAACTTGAGAACACCTATTGTCCTCTATCACTTTCTTCCAAGTTCTTGCTATTCTTATACTTCTTTAATTAATAGGAATAGTGGAGAGAAAAGGCAACTAAAAATTAACTGCATAGTGTAATAAAGGATGAGAGGAAAATGAGAGTGTTAGATAAGTTCTATGACCATTGGCATGTTTCACACAAACCCTTTATTGTAAATTTTTAAAAATTCAAGTCAGGATACTTTCTAGCTTCTCTTTCCAATCCAATCAAAATACAGGAAATTTATAACATGAGTTCATAACATCGAGGTTTTCTTTGTGGCATTAACAATGGTCTAACTGCCCCTAGCATCCACTTATTTGCCATGAAAAGGGAATAAGGTGGATGGAGTGCTTGTTTGGGAGTTTGGGAGCATAACTTAAATTTTTTTGTTATTGAAGTATAGTTGATTTAAAAGGCTGTGTTAATTTCCACTATATAGCAAAGTGACTCAGTTATACACATATATACACCCTTTTATTACGTTCTTCTCCATTATGGTTTATCACAGGATACTGAACATAGTTCCCAGTGCTGTATGGTAGGACCTCGTTGTTTATCCATCCTATATATATAACAGTTTGCATCTTCTAATCCCAACCTCCCACTCCACCCTCCCCTAAACCTCCTCCTTGGCAACCACAGACCTGTTCTCTAGGCCTGTGAGTCTGTTTCTGCTTCACAGACAGGTCCATCTGTGGCATATTTTAGATTCCACATATGAATGACGTCATGTGGTATTTGAGTTTTCCTTTCTGACTGATTCTCTTCGCATGGTCATCTCTAGGGCCATCCATGTTCCCACAAATGGCACGATCTCATCCTTTTTTGTGGCTGAGTAGTATTCCATTGTATACGTGTATCATATCTTCTTACCCATTCATCTGTCCTTAGACATTTACACTGTTTCCATGTCTTGGCGATTGTGAACAGTGCTTCAGTGAAGATAGGGGTACATGTATCTTTTTGAACTAAAGCTTTCTACAGGTAGATGCCTAGGAATAGGATTGCTGGATTACACTGCAGCTCCATTTTTATTTTTTTAGGGAACCTCCATACTGTTCTCCAGGGTGGCTGCACCCACGTACATCCCCAACAGTGTAGGAAGTTCCCCTTCTCTCCACACCTTTGGGCACATAACTTTTTATGCATATTCAGTCACTCTGTAATTTTAGTGAGCCTCTGAGCCCCAGTTTCCCAATTTATTATAGGAGGAATTTTGCCAATCGTAGACAACTGTTTGAGGGTAAACCTGCAAATGCCTCATGGGCTCCAAAATGCAGACATATGTGTGTGCATAGGGGCAGGGGGCACGTTAAGTTCCAGTCCTGTCTGAAAACTTTAAATTTCACATGAAGAACAATTTGGTGTTATGAACAGAGACAGGAAGTTCCTTGTACATTTAGTAAAATAAATCAGTCAAAACTCTCGGCCATCACCATACCTCAGAGCGGTTGATGGGTGTATGCGTGGCCTTTTCAGAGAGTTTCGGCCTTCCGCGATGTGAAAGCTGACACTGTGATTTTGAATGTCTTAAAGCCTATCTGACATATCTCTTTAAATGCGCCGTTTCTCCACTTGTTGGCGGTTTGCGTCCTGTAAGTGGATGTGCACAGAGTAGCTGGGTGAGCCCCCAGGAATCAGCGTGGGGTCCAGCCCGGCCCCTTCCCGCTCCCTGGCTGAAAACTGGAGCTGTGCTGAGCGCCTCCCCCCAGTGCCAGACCCACAGCCTCTGCTGGGGAGGCCCCTCGCGGTGGCAGGGGGAGACTCGGGGTGTCCACCACCCCTCCTTGTCACTTCATCCTTCGCCTGCGCCCCTGACCTGTCTCGAGAGCCTCACCCCAGGTGCCTAGGAGCACGGAAGTGTGGGAAGGGAACACGTTGCTGCAGGGACAGAGAACATGGGTAGTCTTTTAAAATAAAAGTAACAGAGATACATTATTAAAGAGGGAATGCACTGTCTAACTGAGGAAATCAACAAACTCATAAACCCGCAACACTGTCTTTTACAGGATTTTTTAAAAACAAGATACCAGGGTTCTCTGGTTCCATCTTAAAAAGGGGGTGGGGGAAGCACATTGGTTTGTCTTCATTTAGTTTAATTGAAAGGAAGAAACCACACTGCTTAATCACATTCAACATTTCCATTTTTGAAAATTCAACCATTATTGTAGACTAGAAGAATGATAGAGATATAGCACAGTATTGTTTAGATAGATAAATTAGTCTCTTTAGAGAAATTAGACGATAAAAACAGAGCAAATATATTTAATGGATTTGGGGATGAAATCAAGATTTATTTATCAATTGAGCTAATAGTTTTTAATATTTTAAAATCTTTTTACACATGGGAAATACATCTAAAGGAAAACTAATCCTTATAATTAATTAGCCTAGTGGAGGTTGGCAAAACTATCTGTTTTATCTTTTCAGGGGTCTCTGCTTATTATTTTATGAGGGAGGGGTGGCATGCAATGTTTTCTGGGTTAAATCGGTAACCTTAAGAATGGGAAAATTTAGGATATGAAAAGTTGGCAGATCTCTATGGATTGCCAAATTGGAGAACATTTCTGTAAAAAGATAAAAATCAATTTTAGCTATTTGGCTTTCCATGACCTGAGCTTTACATAGTATCTTTGTTCTGTACAGGGATCATGGCAAAATTACCAACAAGTCCAGAAAGGAAACTGAAGGCAGTTTGATCTACACCTTCAATGACAGTCCCACAAAGGTTGAAGAAATACGTTACGTCTCCGAAGACATATACCTCTAAAGAACACGGTCATGCCCTAAAATTAGGACATGATTCAGGTACGGCGTTTTCTTTTTGTTCGGTTGAAATGCTTTGTTCTTTCTACTGTGGATAATTTCTTCTTCCCCCCATCCCAGGCTCCCTCTCTCTTTTCTTCTTCTCATTAACATATGTCCCTTATAATTGATGTTATTTGCTATCCTTTCATCAAATCTGAGCCACATCACTTAGGCAGGCCATCCGGCAGGACACCTAAATACACATCAGAAGAGCCTGGGAGTCACAAGAGGCTCTGACGGTCTCATCAGGGCGGTTATAATAAGCGTCTTGGTCCCTCTGAAGGCCCTGCATTCAAAGAGTGGCCTTCATCGTGCCTCTGTTTAAATATGAAAGTAAAGCGTGAAGCCCTTTGAAGGACCCAGCAAACAACACACATGTGAAAAGAGATCAGTGAGCCTTAGAAAAAAAAAAATCTTTATGTAAAATCTGTGAAGAATCTTAACAGGTTTTAAAGAAAGACCTCCAGGTAAATTGATGGCTTTTAATAAGACACACGACAGTCTCAATTATGAGAATCCGTTCTGTGTGTTCTCTGTGCCATTTTATGTTCTCAGCAGGATTTTTTTTTTTCCTCATCAAGAGTTTCGAGGGATATCTACTGTTGTCTGTGAGTAAAGCATGTTTAAGCGGTCCCCCAAAGCCATGCTAATTTAAAAAAGAAAAAAAAAACCAACAACGTTGTCAAGTGGTCAGACAGACTGGAACTAGAGGATTATAGGTAAGAGGGATAAAATGAAGGGTTGAAAGCTGTAATTTCTATTTCTGTGGTGGCAACTGAATCGGCTGTTGGATGAGGCAGTTTAAAGAGGCGGTCTCTGGGAAGGACTTGATGGCAAGCTCCTGACTCGGCGGTGCAGACGCTCTGCAAGGGCGGGATTGCTTGCTGGGTCCCCGTCTGTCTCTGCTTCCCACTCCCCATTCCCTTAGATTCCCTCCCTGCCTTTGACAATTCCATGTATTATTTTCCTTCCTCACAATTTTTACCCTTTTTACCTTTTTTTTTTTTTTTTTAAGACACTAGTTGCTTGGCCTCTGACCACTGCTCCATGCTGGGGCCTCCCAGGCAACAAAGAACAGACTTAAAAAAAATAAAAAAGAAGACACTGCATCTCAGAGGCATCCTCACTTGACCTTGTTCATTTTTGAATATGCTGTGGCCGTAGATTTTCAGAAAGAATCCCTCCCCCGGAATGGTTTTCAAGAACACATATGCACATATGGATGTCAGGCAATCTGACTTGTAGATGGCATGATCTGAAGAATAAATTATAATATTAACAAGATCACTGATAAAATGATGAGATATAGGCGTCTGTCTAGGTCATGTAACAGCCACTGTGATCCTGGGTGTTTCAGCTCATGGTCTGACCTTCTTTTCATATTTTCATTGGAATTAATAGAACCATAGAGTTGGTAGAAATCATAGAAATTGTGTGACACGCCCCTCAGACTGAAGCCCAGAAAACGAAGCCCGGAAAGTCATTCTGCTTACGCATAAGTGCCATTGGTTTAATTGTAGTTCTGCATATTTTTTGAAAAAGAAAAATATTTTTCCAAAGACTGGTTAAAAAATGTTTGAGAAGACATACTATCGTGAAAATATATCTGCAATACCATATCACTATCATTCAGTAGGCGATAATATATATTGAAGTTGCTTGGGGGTATCAATCACAGAATAAAACGTCCTTTAATCATTGTATAAAGTATGTAAACCACGTACAAATTACGCACATGAATGAATATTCATTTTGTGTATAAGGACAACACCCTTTTTGACTTTTGTGTATCCCAATTGCCTGTTACTCGTAGTCCCATAGTTGTGATCAGAACAAAAAGGATCTCCCAGAAGAAAAGAAGGTAAGTTGTTTCAAGGATGTTGAGAATACAGAAGTTCTTTTCCATCACTAACCTTGTGCTCCTAAAAAATGAATAAGAAAAATCCCTACCTTCCACTTCAGAATATTCTCATAAGAACTGGCAGAAGAGGGAGAGGGGAAGGGATCTACTGCAGATAAACAGCGATATCCCATTATTCAAGGCAATAGGTGGTATTCTAGAGAAAATAGTGTTTGCTCCTGAAAACTTAGTGGACTTCTTGTTTAAAAAAATATTGTGCACACCCCAAAATATGTTTGAGAAATAAAGCTTTTACATTTTTAATTATACCCCTAAACTGGCTTTCTAGACAACTCAGAAAAGAAATAGTTACTCAGATTAATGTCTGAAAATGTCACATGGAAACGTGTTTATCGATGTTACTGCAAATTAGTATTTTTATAAATTAAACAAGTAGAAGATCTGACCTTCAAAAAGCCTGACCCACAGTCTCAAGGTTAAACATGCAAGTCTTACAGATAGATAGATAGAAGCTGGTTAACTTTTCAGTTTAAAGTACATTTTGATGAAAATATTTAAAAGACAGCCACCTCCTCCATTAAAAGTGGGCATTTTGATGAAATAGTAAAAATCAGGAGGTTATCAGTTTCTATAATAAATTCTGGCTGCTTATTCAGGGCATAAATTTTAGTCTCCAAACTTTGTTGACACATCTAAGTGAATTAAATTTTTAAATTTTTAAAAAATATTTAAACAGCAGTTTGGGGATTGATTTCATGTGAAATCTTGATATGTGTTTCAGGGACTCCAAATTCAGTGAAACAGCATAAAGCTCTGAGTTGTCTCTGTTACTGTCATAATTTACAAGCACGTGGGCTAAGTTGCTTCAGTCGTGTCTGACTCTGTGTGACCCTATGGATGGCAGTCTGCCAGACTCCACTGTCCATGGGACTTTTCAAGCAAGAATACTGGAGTATAGAAATGGAATGCCATTTTCCTCCTCCAGGGCATCTTCCCGACCCAGGGATCGAACCCGCATCTCCCACATCTAACCTGCATTGGCAGGCAGGTTCTTTACCTCTAGTGACACCCAGGAAGCCCGGTAATTTATATAACAGAGAGCAGGGAGGTGTAACAGAATGTGGATCTAAGGAAAAGAGCGAGAGGAATCAGCACACACAAGGGTGTGCACGGTTACCTTTCCTGCGTACCATTCTGCATACCATTCTGTAGCAATGGGGTTTGGTATTTCGTTTATTAATGCTATGAAGAAGTTCATGGCTAACATCAGAGTTTGCAGGTGGGTGGGAACTGTGCTTTTCTTAAAGATTTCTGGGATCAAACATCACAGAGTTAATTAGGCTTTACCTCGAATTGCCTCTCCTCAATCCTCAGGAACGGTGGGGTGCAGCTGTGAGTCACCTGTCTGCTTTCTAGAGATAGAGTCCAAGGATGTAGCTCCATGAAAATTCTAACCAGGTTACACAGAAATACAGTGCTCCCAGTCTGTGCTTTGTACTTGCAGATAAATTATATATGCATAGTAACATCTGTCCACTGTTAAATTTCGTGTCGCACAATTCTACTAAATTTTGAATGGCATCTTTAGCCACAGAAGCCTAGAAACATCCTTTGGCTAACAAAGGAAATAGACATCACATGCCTTTGGAAAACATTTTCAGAAGTGTTGCAGGAATTGCTGAAAGGACCATTGAAAGAGGTTTGCTAATGGAAAATATGTTCTGTTTAGTAACTGGGCTATGCTTTAATATTTTCTCAACCTGATTGATAGAGTTCAATCATAAGGAAAATTGAGAAAAAGATGAAATGTAAAAAGAACCTTGTGAAGAGCAATAAACTTATAGATAGTGAAGTAAATGGTGGGTTGTTTTTTTTTCAAGATGAAGTCCTCTTTCAAGTAAATAACATGTTTTTGGAAAGAAGAAGTTGACTAACAGAGCTGAACATTCACACAAGGCAACATGCCAGGAATTCAAAATGCCAATGGAAAAAAATGTGAGCTCCTAAAAGGGGATTCAATGCTGGTCTGTAATAATTAGCTGTACTTTCTCTGCTGAGAAGGAAAGCTCTCCTCAGGGCCTGAGGGTTGGTGCGAATTGGAGATTTTGAGTATAAGAAAGGGTTCCAGGGTTGTACAGCTGTGGTGAAAGACTGTGGCTTCCCAAGTAGGTAACATGGAAATTACAGATGTTGTTCAGTTGCTAAATCGTGTCCGACCCTTTGCTACCCCATGGACTGCAGCACGCCAGGCTTCCCTGTCCTTCACTGTCTCCCAGAGTTCACTCAAACTCATGTCCATTGAGTCAATGATGCCATTCAGCCATCTCATCCTCTGCTGCCCTCTTCTGCTTTTAATATTTCCCAGCATTAGGGTCTTTGCTGATGAGTCAGCTCTTTGCATCAAGTGGCCAAAGTATTGGAGCTTCAGCTTCAGCATCAGTCCTTCCAATGAATATCCAGGGTTGATTTCTTTTAGAATTGACTGGTTTGATCTCCTTGCAGCCCAAGGGACTCTTAAGAGTCTTCTCAAGCACCACAATTCAAAATTATAGTGACTGTCACTAATTTAGTGTGATGAAATATGACTTTATTTTTCCTTAGGCCAAAACTTCTCAACAGAAGTGCTATTGATACTTTGAACCAGATAATTATGGGTGTGGGAGATTTCCTATGCATTGCAGGGTTTTTGTCAGCATCCTTGGCCTCTATTCACCGCATGGGGTAGCTCCCTCCCCACCACATGGGTATCTGTAGACATGGTCCCTGGCAGAGAACCACTTGTCTAAACATGCTTCATTTCTTCTCCTATCTCACTGCAAAACGAGTTAGGTTGGCTCTTCACAATACTGTCGTAGAAACTCTGCATACAGAACTGGTGTGTATCAAGCGAAGAATAGCTCTGTAATGCAAGTGTTTCTGCAGCACCCGAAATCTTGGAATCTCAAAAAATTTTTTTAAAAAAAGGAATCTAAGAGCTCAGAGTGGCAATGTTTATTTCTGTATGTGCATGTTTTTAATGACAATGAAGGTGCTCCCTGGTGATAAATAACATGCAAACAAGGTGTGTGGAAGGGTGTGGATATGAGATAATTATCAACACAAGGGAATTTTGATAAGTAACAAAACACTTTTATAGCAAATATGTTGAAATTTAAAAGAAATGGCCACTTCTTTTACTTAGATACTATGTCACTGTTGCTTGCTGTTCAGTGACTGAAGAAACATTTTGATTACCATAGATGTCCTAGATCAAAGTTTCTCAGAATTTCATTGCATCAGATGAGTTGAAAGGCTTGTTGAAATAAAAATTGCTGTGCTTTATGCCCGGTTTCTGGTTAGTCACCAGGGTCTGAGAACCTGCATTTCTCCCAAGTTATCAGGTGAGCCAGGACCAGGGACAACCCCTGCCCTGGAGATGGGTTCAGCCTCAGATGGAGTTTCTCAGTCTGACTTGGTATCTTTTTATTGGAAATGGCAAAGGCTATAAAGAAATAAAGGAGTTGTATGAATTTGGGTTTGCTGCTGCTGCTGCTGCTAAGTCGCTTCAGTCGTGTCCGACTCTGTGCGACCCCATAGACAGCAGCCCACCAGGCTCTGCCGTTCCTGGGATTCGCTCCTCCATCCATGGGATTTTCCTGGCAAGAGTACTGGAGTGGGGTGCCATTGCCTTCTCCGAATTTGGGTTTACTCATTGGCAATAAACCAAATCATCTTTGTCACTGGAAGGAATGACTTATGAGAGCGAATGTTTTTAATAAGAGTCTTCATGGACCATTGAAAGACAGGAAACCTTAAAAGCAAACCGGATGCGCTACTCTCAAACAGGGATTTAAATTAGCTAAAAACTTTTTTAAATGCCTACCACAATGTAAAAGTCTGTTCTCCTACACCAGCAAACACTTAGGTGTCAGTATTTTGTTCATATTTTTCCTTAATTATTGCTTTTCCACTTGTCAGAAAAGAATTTATCATTGTCCACCCTCAAATTCTTTCCCCTCGCAATGTACACGTTAGCTCTTAAATGTTTTGTACCTTAAATGCACTGCAGTTGGTAAGATCTTATGATTTTTAAGATGTTATTAAACTCCAGGGAATATAATATTTTCAATAAATTATTCGGGATTCAAAAAATATTTTCAAGGATCTCCTGGAATCATGCCATCAGCTGCGCCTTAGTCAGAAGCAATAGGGCAGGTTAAACAAGACAGGTTTATAGTCTTGTCCTAACTCCAGAGTTCTACAGGTGGGAAGGCCTGGCTTAAGAATTGCAAAGGTGATTTGAGTGCTCTTAGCTCAGTGTAAGCCAGTAGTAACGTGCTATTGCCCACAGAAGCCACGAACACCTGGGTGTTTTAGTAGGAGAGAGTTTTTGACGTGAGGGGAAATGAGACGGACTTTATCTTCATGGCTGGTAGAATGAATCCAGAATCAAGCACTTTGCAGACCCCATCCTTGACACTGCCATGTTCGTAGGTGAACCAAACCACCGACTGTTCTATTCACTTACAAGCAACATTTTAAAAAATGTTCTATGGGCCTTCCCTGGCAGTCCAATGGTTAAGACTTCGCCTTCCAATGCAGGGGCTGTGGATTTGATCCTAAGATCTCACATGCCTGGCAGCCCAAAAAACAAAACATAAAACAGAAGCAATATTGAACAAATTCAATAAAGACTATAAAAATGGTCCATGAGTAAAAAAAAAAAAAAAAATTAAAAATTTTTCTACATTCACCATATAAGTAATTTAGATCCTTAGACAGAAAGGCAAGAAATTGTTAAATTGACTTTTTAATTAATTTTAATAATCTGGGAATAAATATAGACTGGTTTTTACCAGTGGAATATGCCAAAAGAAGGTCATTTAAAATTCCCAGATAGAAATATGGCATCTTAATTCTAGCTTTGAAATAAAAGTTTATGTTGAGATTGACATGTACACACTACAATATATAAAACAGATGTCTAATAAGGACCTACTGTATAGCATAGGGAACTCTACTCAAAACTCTGCAAGGGGCTATATGGGAAAAGAATCTAAAAAATATGCATATAGATATATATATATATTTATGACAGATTCACTTTGCTGTACGCCGGAAGCTAACACAACATTTTATAGCAACTGTACTCCAACAAATATTTTTAAAAGTCTATAGAGCTTTTGATAATAAGAGACTATTCTTGGATGAACACTGGAAAATCACCACCCATTTTCCCCTATTCAGTCACTAACGACCAAAGATAGCCCTCAATGGAGTTGTTGATTTATTAATCTTTGTCTAAACATTTTGTTTTTCTTAACGCAATGGGCAAGCATAGTTCCAGAACACTTATATTAAATTTAAACCTGGTTGTTTGGCTCTTGGTCTTACAAGCCCTACTTTTGCTGATAAGACCCGGTAGCCTATAGCTCTGAGGGGGCTCCCTCTCTTTGGCTCCCACACATTTAATCATCCTGACCCATCCTTGGGCACAGCAGCAACCATACAACCTGCGCACGTGAACGCCGGGACCTCCGCTCACGCTGCTGCCTCTGAAGCGCTGACATTAATGCCGTAGCCGTGGTTTTCAATGGGGATGGTAATCTGTGATAACAAAATTGTATCCCTTCCTTCCTGCAATTACCTCACCATCCACACAGCCTTGACGCCTGGGTCCCCCTGCTACAGAGCAGCTGGCGATCCGGTCCCACGGCAGGAAGAGACCCGCGCGTTCCAAAGAGCCCGAAGTGTTTGGAGATTTTCCTGGCAGCTCACGAAGCTCGGGTCTTGGAGGGCACACTCTTTTGCACCAATCTCACTTTGGAACCGTACACAAAGGAGTCGCTTGTCGCAACCTGAGCCCCTTACAGGTATCAGACACTGTCTTCCTCTTCATGGCCATCACTGCCCGCGGTGAGCCAGCGCCAAGTGCAGCCGAGCCAAGCGCAGGTGCTTTCCAAGAAAGAGAGTTAAGGGAGGCCCTGTTCCCACAATACGAGGACCTCCCTCTGCCGCCATTTGCTCAAGTCGTTCTCTAAATCGTTGGAAGAAAGGGAATTAATACAAGCTCAGGACTTGAGTCTCACAGTGCTGTGGGAATCATTGTGCCTCACATAATGTCCGCATTAACAGAGACTTTTCAGATCCTTATCGATTTGCTAGAGATCTCCAAAGGAACTGCAAAATTATTCATTGCTGGGCAAGCTTGACTCTCTTTTGGCTTCACGAAATATCTGAAATGAAGTTTTGAACTGATACAATCTATATACTGTTCATTCAGAATGCTTTCATCTTTTTAAAAGAATCGAAGAGAATAACTACTGGATGGATTTACTGTGAATTTACCGTTGACATGGCCACAAATAATTATTACCTCAATTGTAAGAGCATTCGCGCTTTTTATTCAGCAAGTTGGAATAAAATGGATTTTAGTAACACCCTACAATTACCTCATTAATCAAAATTATTACTAGGGATCTCCTTGAAACTGAATTGGTTTGCGGCAGACCTGATTGAAGACTGCTCTGATTCAGAGCAGACCTCTGCAAAAATACGATGATGGATGATTTGCATTTAGTTTGCACGTTTTGTATATTTTTTTCTCTTTCTTACATTTCCTCCAGAACATAGCAGCATTTCCCAGTGAGTATGTGTATTCGCCTTCATCTCCAACTTAAGTTAGTATTTCTCTTTGCTTAGTTATTTCTTGTGGAATTTTATACTCGATGAAATTAATCCTCTCCTTCATAATTTAAGGGTTGGTTCTAAATATTTATGACTTCTGTCCTAGTGACTGTAATCTCTGATTCCCCTTCTGGTTAGAAATGATTTAGTACCGTGTTTACTGCATTTTCCCTATGCTCTTGATCCTACATATGCTTAAGCCCTTTGTCCATTTCATCCCCCTCTTCCTGTGATGATCAGAAGATCTGTGCCTCTCCTAGGATTTCAATGCTTCAATGGAGAGTGAGTGTTTAAATAACCATAGAAACAATATTTGTTTGCAGAGTAAATGGCTTGTTTACCTTTACAACTTTAGAAAATCTTGCTCAGCAGTCTGCCTGGGGCTGATACTTGTAACCATTAACAATTATGGTTTCTAAGAAAGATGGTGATATGAATATTAAAAAAAAAATTTAGAATCAGATGCAAAATATCCAGTGTATTCTCTACGATGGTTTTTTTGTTGCCATCTGCGCCACTTGCCTTTCTTACTATCTTCACTAGAATTCAGTTTTCATCAGCAGACACTGAGTAATAGGACATTCTGTATCAATTTTGTGTTGTTCCTGGACATTCACAGATAGATGAATTATGTTCAGAATCAATAAAACCAAAATTATTTTCATTGATGGCATTTTCACATGGCTTTTATGTTATGCAGAGACTCAGGTAGAATGCCAGTGATGCACTTTTTATGGACAGGGGTCCATGTGCACAGGAGAGGTTTGGGTCACCGTTCAGCAGGTGGGGACTTCATCCCTTGGTCCAGGTCTGATGGGGGAGATGCACAGAAGGATGTGTGTGCTTGGCACAACAGAGGGTCACACTTCCGAGTCTACTCATAACATGACAGGTGGGTAGCAGTACCCGCCAGGAAAGAATTTTTGACAGAGACCTCTCCACTAGCCCCCATGTTGGGACAGGCAGCAGAAGCCCTCCCCCAACCCCGTTTGTACTGAAGTCAAACCACTCTCTCAAATACTGAGAAGAACAACTCTTAAGGAGGAGTTCAGTTACAGGTTTGGATTTTTATTTTGTTTTTTTTTTTTTTTTTCTTGTTGACTGGACGTTTTGCAAAATGCCCAGTGTATTAGAGTTGTTTCACTCTGAGCAAAATTTGCGCCAGAAACAGTGTTGATTAAGCTTTTTAACATTTTTCTTAAACTTTTTAAATAACTTTTAATTTCCCAAAGAATTATTCATTAGAAAATGGACTTTAGAATTTACTTATGCCGTGATATAATAGTATATATGGAGGCAGAAAAAAAATCAAAGAAACACTGTTTATGCAGAAGATATTTTGCTTTCAAGCTTTCCAAACCTGACTTTGGTAATTTATTATCGATACTGTCCCACCTCACAGCATACATTTGACAGGATAAAAAATGTTATTTTTGGCCATTAAACATACTTCTTTCAATCATTCCCAGAATTTCACCTAGAAGAGAAACTTGAACTAGTTCTTTCTTAAGTATAATGAGAATAGAAAGAGATAGATACAAATTAGGTTTGTAATATTAGATTCAATCTTGCAAAATACTGAATTTTCAATTAAGTATATATTTCTTAAAAAAGATTATTCCACATTTTTTAATATAGAAGAGTCAAAATATAAATGCTTAAAACTTAAAGTTTACTAGATTCTGGGGAGTATCATCAATGTACCGTGGTCCTAAGACAATATAGGTCTTTGATATAATTGTAAACAGGTCTTATAGAATGAGCCATCAGGAGTAAGTGAAAATCATAGTGATTTAACTCCTTTTGCATGGTTTTCCAAAGAATAAAGCATAATTAATCTATTATGAAAAATATTCCACACCATATATTCCCCTTAAAATGTAGTATATAAAGTTACAGTTTAAAGCCAAAAAAAAATTGTTAACATTTCACAAGATTTTAAATAATTTAGAGACTTGCTCAGGAAAGAATTCACCATGCTTTGCAAATGTTCGGAGCATAGATTTTATTACAGATTATTAGTGCTAACATTGCTCACAAAGGTCAGATGTGTGTGTTTATGTGATTCTGAGTCTAATAAACAAAATGTGTCCTTTTTCTTTAAGAAGAAAAGTGTGCAAAAGAAGAAAATTACAGTGTTCTTAGTTCCTCAGACACAAATGCTACTGAGCTGCCCCTGCGAAGACATTTGAGGTTAGACTTCTGTCACTTCAAACCCAGATGAGGGTATTCTGGGTACATTTTTTTGAGTAGTACATAATCATACAGTAACCTAAAATAACAATGGAAGAAGACTAAGCTCTGCTGGTAAAATACACCTCATTTTTTCATGTGGCGTTAACAAAATGACTTAGATGGAAAGTGAAATCTGTCTTAGCTTAAGACAGAAACACAAAGACATTTCCCTTCTGGACAACAGACTTTGGCACTGCAAGATCAAAGGAACAATTTTATCTGCATTGTGACTGCAGACCAAAAAATTTTACAGTATTCCTGTCTCCATACTAGAGCTTATGTGTCTTTAATGGCATTTAAATTATAGCCCTTCTGTAGCCATGCAGTCAAAACACCACGTCATCTGATGAGACACCATATTATAATCTGTCAGTACGTCTTATTTAAAAACCCTTCCATACTGTACTTGTCCTCATTTTCCTCCTTTACTAGAAAAGTTGAGCAAATTGTCTTTTAAACTGGTTTTATGCGTTGACCTAATCAATCAGGACAAGAAGCATATGTTGGTTTACATTATTATAACTTAATTAATTTATCTAATTTTTTCTTCCTTTTTATCTGCAGTATCCCTCTTCACATTTTTGTGTTTAGGATTATAAAATTTCTTGTGTAGAATATACTATATATACTTATTAAATGAAAATCAAGAATGTATATTCATTAATGAACTATAGCTAAATTTTTTTTTTCTCAAAGCAATATGTTTTGTATCAGTTTAAACTAATATATATTCAGAAAACGAAGACCATGGCATCTGGTCCCATCACTTCATGGGAAATAGATGGGGAAACAGTGGAAACAGTGTCAGACTTTATTTTTGGGTGCTCCAAAATCACTGCAGATGGTGACTGCAGCCATGAAATTAGAAGACACTTACTCCTTGGAAGAAAAGTTATGTCCAACCTAGATAGCATTTTCAAAAGCAGAGACATTACTTTGCTGACTAAGGTCCATCTAGTCAAGGCTATGGTTTTTCCTGTGGTCATGTATGGATGTGAGAGTTGGACTGTGAAGAAGGCTGAGTGCCGAAGAATTGATGCTTTTGAACTGTGGTGTTGGAGAAGACTCTTGCGAGTCCCTTGGACTGCAAGGAGATCCAACCAGTCCATTCTGAAGGAGATCAACCCTGGGATTTCTTTGGAAGGAATGATGCTAAAGCTGAAACTCCAGTACTTTGGCCACCTCATGCCAAGAGTTGACTCATTGGAAAAATCTCTGATGCTGGGAGGGATTGGGGGCAGGAGGAGAAGGGGACGACTGAGGATGAGATGGCTGGATGGCATTACTGACTCGATGGATGTGAGTCTGAGTGAACTCCGGGAGATGGTGATGGACAGGGAGGCCTGGTGTGCTGCGATTCATGGGGTCGCAAAGAGTCGGACACGACTGAGCGACTGAACTGAACTGAACTGAACTGAACTGAAGAGAGTGACTATAACATGTACCAGTGGACAGAGGGCTTTCCTGGTGGCTCAATAAAGAACCTGCCTGCAATGCAGGAGGCCTGGGCTTGATCCCTGGGTCAGTAAGATTCCCCTGGAGAATGGAATTGCAACCCACTTCAATATTCTTGCCTGGAGAATTCTATGGGCAGAGGAGCCTGGTATAGTCCATGGGGCGGCAAAGAGTCGGACACAGCAAAGAGCTAACACACACCACAGATAGCTGGAAGGGGCCGTGGTCTGAACTCTTTTGTAGCACACAGTCTAGATACTGTGTTTCAAATGTCACCGGAGAGACAAGCTTTAATTTGAATGTGTACTTTAATAGAATGTTTATGTATTGACAACAAAAAATCAGCACTTAGAATATTCCTGCAGATATAAAAATGAGATGTTACATTTTTACAGAAGTATAGGTCTAAACAGGAACATGTCAACTTCTTTGATTTTGAGCTGTTATTTCCTCAGCAGTTATGTATGCTGTGGCTGTAAATGTCCTTGTATACGTCTTTTGGTACACATGGGCAAGCAAAGCTCCAAGGTATGTGCTAGAATATGAACTCTTTTGTAGCACACAGAGGTATGTGTCCTTTTGTGACTGGCGCATTTCCCTTAGAATAGTGTCTTCAAGGTTCATTCATGATGTGGCAGGACTTTCCCTGTCTTTAAACCCGAATAGTGTTTCGTTGTGTGTACAGAACCACATTTTGTTAATCTGCTGATGGATAGTAGGTTGTGTCCACCGTTTGATTCTTGTCAGTGATGCTGCTTTATATATGAGTATACCAGCATCTACCTGAGTCCTGCTTTCCGTTTTCTTTAGGTGGGAAGGTTTTTAAGAACTCCTGTGAATCAGTATCCTCAGCAACTACTCCTCTAGGTGTTAAATGAAAACTCTAAGGATACATCTTTAGGTGGAAGAAAGGATAGAGGAATTCAGCTTTTATACATCTTAATTTTACAATATTTTTCTGTTATTTGAATGTATTCATTTCTTCTAGGAATAAAAATTAGACGTTGATATAATATCCAAGTTGCTATACTCCAACTTCAATATTATGAAATTGCTTGAATATTTTAACTGTAGGTGTAAAGCTGATACTTTGAAGGGCTCATTTTAAAAAGGCAATCTTTCTCAAACTACTTCTATTAATAATAGGGCACCCTTGTGTGGAATACTAATCTTCACAACATTTTACCTTATTAGTATTTACCAGAACTCACAATGTGATGAGTGCCTGATAAATAAATCAGTAGTGGGAAGATAGATGGGCTTCCCAGGTGGCGCAAGTGGTACAGAATCTGATTACCAGGGCGGGAGGCACAGGGGCATGGGTTGAATCCTGGGTTGGGAAGATGCCCAGAAGAGGGGAATGGACTCCCGATCCAGTATTCTTGCCTGGAAAACTCCATAGACAGAGGCTCCTGGTGATCTACGTCCTGGGGTCACACAGAGTCGGACATGACCGAGCAGCTGAGCACAGACGCACACACAGGTAGACAGATAGATAACCAGTCAGCCCGGCTCCACCCTTTCATACCTGTTTTACAGAAGAAGAAACTGAATTTTTGAGAGGTTAAGTGTTCAAGGTCCTTCAATTAAAAGTAGAAAAGAGAGCAGGGAAGTCTGCTCAATGTTACGTGGCGTCCTGGATGGGAGGGGAGTTTGGGGGAAAATGAATATGTGCATATGTGTGACTGAGATGCTTCGCCTTGCACCTGAAACAATCACAACATTGTTAACTGGCTACCAGTTCAGGGCAGCGCACTCAGTAATATACTCAAATATAAAATAAAAAGTTGTTTTTAAAAAATCAGCCAAGTCAAAAATCAAGCTCAGGTCTCCCTGGTACCAAAGTCCTTTTAACTGGGACGGATCCTGCCCTCCCTCAGCTAACAAAATCCTCACCCAAACACCCTGAGATCTACTGGGGAGTTGGCAGCCGTCCATTTTCTCTGGTGGAATAGAGCTTTGACACGTTAAATCATTATATTAAGACTCCATAGCTGACAGACACTAGAGCAAAAACTCAGGTCTTCTGGGTCCTTTTGAACCTATGCAGCCCATGGATGTCATTGGTTTTTGTTGTGTGTATTTCCCTGAAAGATAAAGTCTGAACTCTCTACATCGAATGTATATTTTCAAAAATACGTGAAGCATGAAGCTTGCCCTGTACTACGGTTCTTTTATCAAGAGAACAAGTCTCGTATTTTAGATTTGTTGAGTTTGAACTCACATCTCCATCACCTGGACCTTAATCTCTTTACACTTAGGACAATTTATTGCAGAAGGTATCTTTAAGTATGAGCTTAGAGCACACGCATGGTTTTGTAGTATTAAAGATATTTTTAAGCTTAGATACAGCTCCTGCTAGCCCTGACCTGATAAGGTAAGATTGCACGGGTGCTTTAGATCCGAATCCCCGAGGGGGTGCCACCTCCGCTGATCTTTATAAGTAGCTCCCAATAATAGGGCTTTTTAGTGGATTCCAGCATGCTAATCATCTATCCACAGAAAAATGCAGCGCTTGTCACTAGACATACTTGTAATTTAGCCAACTTCAAAAATTTTAGTGCAAAAAAATGTCACATACACACAACACACAGGGGGAAATCCCCTAAAGGTACCTGCTCATTATACTTTGGATTAACCCAGTTTATGTCAAAGAACTGAGCTGCTAATTCCTGGCACTCGTATGCAGATGAACAGGTACAAATGTAATTACTTAAACTTTTATTTCTAAAACTTTCACCCTCTAGTCACTTCAGCAAAATATCTCTGCCCCTTTTAGTGTAATGTCTTTCCAAACAGAAAGGGGAGAAAAGCACATTAAATGCTAAAATACATAGCTTAAAAAAAATGAGGCGCTTTGAAAAAAATCCATACCTTCCTAGGTTCATGCTGAAAAAAATGGAAAATCATATCCTCTTATTACAAGAGTATTTATTATCACCTCTCCCACTGTGGGAATTCCTTTCCACCTAGAGAGCCCTGAATACTCTCGAATGGAATGTCCTGTAAATATCAATTAAGTCCATCTAGTCTAATGTGTCATTTAAGGTTCTTGTGTTTCCTTATTAATTTTCTGTCTGGATGATCTGTCCATTAGTGTAAGTGGGGCGTTAAAGAGCCCGCTATTACTGTGTTAACTCTGGATTTCCCCTTTCGTGGCTGTTAGCATTTGCCTCGTGGATTGAGGCGCTCCTATGTTGGGTGCATAAAAGTTTACAACTGTCATATCCTCTTCTTGGTTGACCCCTTGATCATTATGTAGTGTTCTTCCCTGACGTTTATCCTAGTCTTTATTTTAAAGTCTGCTTTGTCTGATATGATTATTATCACTCTAGCTTTCTTTTGATTTCCTTTTGCACATAATGCCTCACTTTCCGTCTGTATGTGTCTGTCGGACTGAAGGGGGTCTCTTGTAGACAGTATATTTGGGAGACCCCTCTATTTTAATCCCCCTGTAAAGCCTGTGCTCCAACAGACTCCCATCCACACCCATATGGGCCCTCTTTCCTGGAGTATGAATTATTAAGTAAACTTGCTTTTGTGCAACTGATTTCACTCACTCATTTCAATTTTGTTAGCATAATACAGAACAGAGCTTAACATTGCTTAAACCTAATAAAGAAAGTGAAAAATATTTTTTTGGTAAAATAAAGGTGATAATATTAACAAAATATTTTCAGATGCATGCAAAATAGAACTCACTAGAGAAAAATAGAAACATGCCTATCATTTTAATATGTACACAGTTTAAAAATCTAAGCATCCTGATATATTAGGATAACATAATTTCATTTCCAAAGAAGATTGGTTATTTTTCTTCACTTTCCCCTTTTAAATTAATAAAGTTTGTTTTTACAGCAATGGATTAATTAATCACATAGATTTTTTTTTTCCTTACAAAGTTGAAATAGTTATTTCTCAGATATCCACTTTGCTGAAAAACATCTGCCATTTACTGCTGATATAACCATTTATGTTTGAAAAGGGTGCATTCTGATTCTTAGAAGATATTTCTCCAGAGCCTGTTTTCAAGTTTGTGAAGTGGCCGTTCCTTTATAACAATGCTCTTCCAGACATTTCCAAATATTCATTGTTCAAAGATACACAAAGTAAGACCTGGGATGTTCTTAAAAGCTTTCATCAGTTTGAAGGTAAGGCATATATTCTAAAAAATATATGAGGGCAGGTGAGTCAAAGGATTTAATTTAAAAAATATATGAATGATAGTCATGAAGGCAGAGGGAAGAACAATAGGGGAGAATAAGGGAGTTTGAGGGTCACTGGGCTTCCCAGGTGGCACAGCGGTTAAAAAAAAAAAAAATCCGCCTGCCAATGCAGGAGACACCAGAGACAAGGATTCGGCCCCTGGGTCAGAAGATCCTTGGAGAAGGATGGGCAGCCCGCTCCAGTGCTCTTGCCTGGGAACTCCCGTGGGCAGAGGAGCCTGGCGGGGCCCCTGCGGCCACAGAGAGCTAGACTTGACTGAGCAGAGCCCCGCAGCAGGGTGAGTGGCATTGCGGAGGAAATAAGGGGATAGAGGGACTTCCCTGGTTGTCCAGTGGTTAGGACTTGGCACTTCCACTGCAGAGGGCCTGAGTTCAATCCCTGATCAGGGAACTAAGATCCAATGGACTGTGACGCCAAAAACACTTTTAAAATATGAGAAATACATGAAATAAGAGGATCTAATGGGAAGGGGAAGATACAGCTTATATGCAAAATTAACTTCTGAAAATAGTTCACTACTTATAGGAAGGCAATGGTACTATTTTTAAAATATATATACATGTATATTACCTAAAGGTTGATATGTGTGACACACACACACACACATCAAAACCATCAATGCAATAATTGCTTTGGCTCTTTGAAGCAATGACTAATACAACAAATTTAATTTTTCTAAATTCAACATACTGGTAGATGTTGCAGTCGTTTCCAGAATTTTGTCATTCTTTTTTTTTTTTTGATTTAGGATTTTAAAATTACGTTTTAAATTTGTTTACCTTTAATCGAAGGATGATTGCTTTACAATATTGTGTTGGTTTCTACCATACGCCAACATGAATCAGCCATAGGTGTACATATGTCCCCTCCCTCTTGAAACTCCCACCGCATCCCACCCCTCTAGGCTGTCACAGAGTCCTCGGGTGAGTTCCCTGTATCAAGAAGCAAATTCCCACTGGCTCTATCTGTTTTACAGGTGGGAGTGTATATGTTCCCATGCTGCTATCCATTCTGCTTTACAGAGGTAACTCGGTTTGGCTTAGTCAAATGTATGGTTTTCGTATGAGTTAAGTATTTAGATTCGAAAGTATAAATTCATACTGGTTTCTGGAGTATGAATTATTAAGTAAATAAAAACGGTCCATTTCAAATATGGTCCAAACCCGGAGACTTTTCTTTTCTTTTTGACTTATCTGTTCATAAATGGATTTCTACTCAATTTTCTTAGCGCATTTTACAAGCTATTACTAGAAACTATACTTTAATTTTTTAATTGTATTGTAGAAGTATTGTGTTACAGACTGCATGAATTATACACAAGTCTGCAGGGGTGAACACAATCTCCAGTTAAAAATGAAGGGCACACATGGGTGACCCGATGTGTAAGTCTTCAAGAAATGCAATACTGTGTAAAAACTGGCACATCTCGGACTGGAAAGAAGCTTTCTGAGCTTTTCACCCAGGTGGCTGCAGCAAAGCCTGACGAGGAATGAGGGGGAGGAGGGGGAGGCAGGCAGGGGAAAATAAGAGGTGTTGGGGGATGGGGTGGGGAAGGGCACTCAGTAGGCCGTTTTTACTGTTCCTTAACTTCTTTACCCCTGAACCAACCGCTCAAAGAACTCTGCAGCTCTTTTTTAAAAACATTTTTTTAATTAAAGTTTAGTTGATTTCAGTGTTGTGTTAATTTCTGCTGTACAACAAAGTGACTCAGTTATACAAGGACACACACTCTATGTTATTTTCTTTTCATTATGGTTTATCCCAGGACACTGCATATAGTTCCCTGTGCTGTACAGGAGGTCCTTGTTGCCCATCCGTTCCGTGTGTAATAGGTATTGCCTCTGCCAGCCCCAAACTCCGAGTCCATCCTTCCCCCACACCCCCTCTGCCTCAGCAACAAGTCTGCTCCCTAAGTCAGAGTCTGATTCTGTTTCATAGAGAGGTTCTTCTGTGTTGTCTTTTATTTTATTTATCTTATTCCTTTAAGATTGCTTTTTAATGTGGCCCATTTTTAAAGTCTTGATTGAATTTGGTACAAATATTGGGTTTTATGGGCTTTTTGTTTTTTGGTTTTTTGGCCCTGAGGCATGTGGGATCCCAGCTCTCGGGGACTGAACTCAAAACCCCTGGTCCAAAACCCCTGGACCACCGAGGAAGTCCGTGTGTGGCACTTTAGATTCCACACACACGTGCAGTTCTTCTTTGACAATTAGCTTTATCTTTCTAGAATTTGAACATTCTAGAATTTCACATTGAAATTGCTCTCTTAAGTCTTAGACTGTATATACTGCCAAGTGACTTGGAGAATAAGACTCTGAGTCTGTTAACAGTGTCTTCCACCTGTGGATGAGCTGCCCACAAGTGTGGACCACATGCCTCCTGGTCTACAAGGTTCTGGCGCAGGACAGAAAGTGGAAAGGAGAAAGAAGCTCTTCTAATGTTGCTTTTTAGCATCTATATAATTCTTCTAATCAATCTTTAAAGCTCTGTCTCTTTCTCACCTTGTCTTAAAGAAAGCATCTTAGGACAAGAAACCAATTGTTGTGAAGCTGTTTCTAACTTGAAATACATAGAAGAACTCCGTGGGCTTTTTGTAGACAGTGTCCATACATTCTGCTACTTCTAAGATAGGGTCCAAACTTTCTACCAGGCTGTTGAAAGTTGTCTTCTGAGCTCAGAAACTTAGCATCTTCAAACATCCACTTTGCCTCTCTTTCTCACCATATATCCCAATCCTACTGGTCTAATACTTGAGTACCATTTTTCTAACACATAAATTGTTACGCCCTGTTACCTTCTCTTAAACATCCTTTCTCGGGGGCAGGGGGTTGAGGGGAGGGATGGATTGGGAGTTTGGGATTGACATGTTGGTGTTCAGTCACTAAGTTGTGTCCAACTCTTTTGCGACCCCATGGACTGTAGCATCCCAAGTTCTTCGGTTCTTGGAATTTCCCTGGCAAGAATACCGGATTGGGTTGCCAAGCCCTTCTCCAGGAGATCTTCCCAACCCAGGGATCAAACCCCCATCTCCTGCATTGTAGGCGAATTCTTTACCACTGAGCCACCTGGGAAGCCCAAATTGATATGTACGAACCTAAATGGGAGAAGAATTTGAAAAAAGAATAGAGACATGCACGAGTAGAACTGAGTCACCTTGCTGGACACCTGGAATTAACACATCATTAATCGACTGCACTCCAATATAAAATGAAAAAGTGAAACTAAAACTTATTGAAAATACCTTTCTCCTTAGAACTCCTCTGTCCATTTCTTCTCATGGATAAATTCTACTCATCTCTTTATGTATTCATTTTTATTCTATTTATTTTCATATGAAATGTAGTTGATGTACAATATTAGATAGCTTACAGGTGTACAATACAGTGATTCCAAACTTTCAAAGGTTATATTCCATTTATAGTTATTATAAAAATAGCGGTTACATTCCTCATGTTCTACAATATATACCTGAAGCTTATTTTATACCCAATAGCTTGTATAATCCCCTACCCCCTGTATTGTCCCTCTCCCCTTCCCCACTGGTAACCCCTCGTTTGTTCTCTGCATTTGTGAGTCTGCTTGTCTTTTCTTATATTTAGGTTTTTTTTTTTTTTAGATTCCACATATAAATTATATCATACATGATTTCTCTTCCTCTGTCTGACTTATTTCACTTAGCATGAAGCTCTCCAACCATGTTGCTCATCCATCATGCTCTCATCCATGTTGTTGCAAATGACAAAACTTTATTCTTTTTTATGGCTGCATACGTGTACTGCATCTTTTTTATCCATTCATCTGTTGATGGACACTGATTGTTCTGTCTTGGCTATTGTAAATAATGCTTCTAAGAACATTGGCGCGCATCTGTTTTTATAAATTAGTGGGGTTTTGGGGATACTTACCTGGGAACATAATAGCTGGGTTACGTGGTAGTTCTTTGAGAAATTTCCATACTGTTTTCCATGGTGGCTCCACAAATGTACCTTCCCACAAACAGTGTATAAGTGTTCCCTTTTCTCCACGTCTTTGCCCAGGTTTGTTATTTGTGTTATTTTGATGATAGTTGTTCTGATAGGTATGATATGATATCTCACTGTGTTTTCAATTTGCATTTCCCTGATGAGTGGTGAAGCTGAACATCCTTTCATGGGCCTGTTAGCCATCAGCCTTTCCTCTTTGGAAAAAAATAGCTAAATATTCAGTTCTTCTGCCCATTTTTAAATTGGATTGTTTATCTCTTTAATGGACAAGAGTTGTTCAAAACTTTCAAGCCTATTTTCAGGGACTTAATGTTTAGAGAAAAGAGACCATTAAAGTGGGAAAGGATGTCAGGATTATCCAGCCCAACCTTTTCTATTTGCAGCAAAATAAACTGAGTCATGGAGAGAAATATCACCCCAAATCACAGTGGTATAAAATAGCCAAGACCAACCTCTCATTCCTTGCCAAGCAATGATCGCATTAGCCTTCAATTCAGATAATCTTCGAATAAAACTTCGGCAATGTGTGTTAGAGTTTCTGAATCTAAATTTAAAATTGGGACTAAAACAGATAATCCAGGAGAGTTCCTTTCTTTCCTTCTTTTCATCCTCTTTCCTGATTCCCAGTTCAGTCTTCAGTCTGCGAACCTGGCGTTCTTACCTTCAGAGAGAACTGGCGGCTCCTAGACGAGCAGAGAACCGCAGCGGTGAGACCGCAGCGGAGAGTTTCACTGTCGTCCATGTGTGCGTTCACCACCTGTGTGCACCTGCGTCCTTTGAGCGGTTCCTAAGCTGCTGTGTCTCGACGTCTTCATTTGTAAACTCTGCACGCTGCTAAGTTGCTGCTAAGTCGCTTCAGCCGTATCCAACTCTGTGCGACCCCATAGACGGCAGCCCAACATGCTCCCCCGTCCCTGGGATTCTCCAGGCAAGAAACTGCATAAGCGTGTTTAATTCATTCAGACATCCTTAGTGGGAGCTCTCGGTTCTAGGCTCTGAGGATTTACCAGTGAATCAGGCAGATAAAAGTCCTGCTCTCTTGACCATTCATTCTAGCGCTAGGGGACAGACAATCAGCTGATAAACTCAATTCAGTTCAGTTCAGTCTCTCAGTCGTGTCCGACTCTTTGCAACCCCATGGACTGAGCTGATAAACTGCTTTTATCAAAAAAAGGGCTCTCCCGTTCCTCCACACATAACAAGGCTGTGTCTTCTTCCTGGAGCTTTCTTTCTATAGAGGGCAAAAACTTAGACCGTTCCCAGCATTAAGATTCTTATTGAAAAGTCACCTTTACTGGCTTCCTACTTTAAATTTCAGGTCCACCATTGTCGCAACCTGTATTGTTTTTTCTGCCTTTTTTTTTTGTTTTTAATCTTTGACCCTTGGTATTAACACACCCTATCTTTACTTCTTTGTCTTGTTTATGTTGCAGCTTCCTCACTAAAGGATAAACTCCAAGAAGGGAGGGACGTTTGTCTGTTTTATTCTCTACTCTATCCCAAGGCTCTAGAATGCAGCTGGTATCTATCAGGAGTTCATGATCTATTTATTAAATGACTACATTCATATCTAATATAATGTCCTATGGTGATATTTGCAATTAAGCAAAATAGAATAAGTTAGAGAAAGTAGCCGTGGTACTATTTTATTTTTTGTATGTGTGTATTCCAATAAAACTTTATTTATAAAAGCAAACACTGGGCTAGACTGCACCAGTGGACTGCAGTTTGCTGACACCTGTTAAGCACAGATTGTGGCTTCAGACTGATGTAGACTGAGTCACAGCCCAGCTCCTGACTAGTCCTGCAAACTTGGGTACTAATTATTTTGTTAAGTTTTTTTTTTTTTTTTTTTTTTTTTGGACCATTTTTTAAAGTCTTTATTAAATTTGTTACAATATTACTTCTGTTTTATATTTTGGGCAGTGAGGCATGTAGGAACTTAGTTCCCTGACCAGGGATCGAACCCATGGCTCCCACATTAGAGGGGAAAGGCTTAACCACTGGACCACCAGGGAAGTCCCTTGGGTACTAATTTTTAAAAGAGTGGAGAGGGAAGACCTCTCTCAGAAAGCTTTGACCTAAGACATGAATGAACCATGGGGTAACCAAAGGCAGACCGTTTGGCAGAAGAAACTGCGTGTGCAAAGGCCGCGAGGTCGTTTGTATTTGGCTCTGTTAGCAACAGGAAGGCCGTGTGACTGCAGCACGCGGCGTTAGGAGAAGTGAGGTAGGGCCAAAGCGAACACCCAAATGAACCCTGATGAGGATGTGGATTTGACAGTGAGTGGTGGCTGCTGCTTAGTCATGAAGTTGTATCTACTCTTTTGCAACCCCATGGCCTCATAGCCCGCCAGGCCATCAAGCCCCCATCCCTGTGTGCCAGGGGGATGCTTCCACTGCTGAGCTACCGGGGAAGCCACCGGGAAATATACACATATAAATATATGTATTTTTCTTTTGCCATTATAGGGTACTACAAGATATCAAGCATAGCTCCCTGTGTTGTTCAGATTTTATTTGTCAAGTTTAAAAAGCACGTGCTAGGGCCTTCCCTGGTGGTCCAGTGGTTAAGACTTCACCCTCCAATGCAAGGGCCGTGTGTGGGTTTGCTCCCTAGTTGGGAAGCTAAGATCCCACAGAGCCAAAAATCCAAAACATAAAGCAGAAGCAAAACTGAAACAAATTCAGTTAAGACTTTAAAGATGGTCCACATAAAAGAAAAAAAAAATCTTAAAAAAAAATAGTTTAGAAAGCATGTGCTATATTTAATTCCAAAAAGAGTTATAGAAATTGGTCAAAAAATTCACATAGAGTTGGTAGAATATGTAGGTTTCTGTTTTTGCCCAAAAGGCACGGTAATGGGCACAGTGCCAGCTATACATTATGAATTTAGCTTCTTTGTCCTGAAAACATGTTCATTGCTCCAAAACTTGGGGTCGGGGCTGCCCTGCGTAATCGCTGTGCTACAGTTCAGGCCCCGGTACTTCTGTGGGGCTGCGCTTTTCCACCCTGTGTCACACCATCAGCAGACAGCCAGGAGCTGCAGACAAGGGCTCTTTCTCACATTCAGCTGTCCCCAGGCTTCCCGGGGAAAGACTTTCTGTCCCTGGTGGGTGTGCTGAGTCCTCCTTGAGAGCAACGCCTCACTGGGGACCCCACGCTGCCCTGGGGCAGAGGACTAATCCTGATGCTCGGCCCTACACCTGAAAGCTGTCTCTGGACCCCTAAAAGAGAGCTAAGAGGTCCTTGGAATACTTCCTAGAAGAAGAGAATTATATCCAATATCTTGCAATAACCTACAATGGAAAAGAGTCTGAAAGAGAACATATATAATACATATATGTTGACTACGCCAAAGCCTTTGACTGTGTGAATCACAATAAACTGTGGAAAATTCTGAAAGAGATGGGAATACCACCAGACCACCTGACCTGCCTCTTGAGAAACCAGTATTCAGGTCAGGAAGCAACAGTTAGAACTGGACATGGAACAACAGACTGGATCCAAATAGGAAAAGGTGTACATCAAGGCTGTATATTGTCACCCTGCTTATTTAACTTCTATGCAGAGTACATCATGAGAAACGCTGGGCTGGAAGAAGCACAAGCTGGAATCAAGATTGCCGGGAGAAATATCAATAACCTCAGATATGCAGATGACACCACCCTTATGGCAGAAAGTGAAGAAGAACTAAACAGCCTCTTGATGAAAGTGAAAGAAGAGAGTCAAAAAGTTGGCTTAAAGCTCAACATTCAGAAAACGAAGATCATGGCATCTGGTCCCATCACTTCATGGCAAATAGATGGGGAAACAGTGGAAATAGTGGCTGAATATTTTTCTGGACTCCAAAATCACTGCTGATGGTGATTGCAGCCATGAAATTAAAAGACGCTTGCTCCTTGGAAGGAAAGTTATGACCAACCTAGACAGCATATTAAAAACCAGAGATATTACTTTGCCAACAAAGGTCCATCTAGTCAAGGCCATGGTTTTTCCAGTAGTCATGTATGGATGTGAGAGTTGGACTCTAAAGAAAGCTGAGCACCGAAGAATTGATGCTTTTGAACTGTGGTGATGGAGAAGATTCTTGAGAGTCCCTTGGACTGCAAGGAGATCAGTCCTGGGTGTTCATTGAAAGGACTGATGTTGAAGCTGAAACTCCAATACTTTGAGCACCTGACATGAGTTTGGGTAAACTCCAGGAGCTGGTGAGGGGCAGGGAGGCCTGGTGTGCTGTGGTTCATGGGGTCGCAGAGTCACACATGACTGAGTGACTGAACTGAACTGGTATGTATATACAATATACAATATGGTTATACAATATTGTATATACAATACATATATATATGTATTATATAATGCATATAGATCTACAGCAGCACGCCAGGCTTCCCTGTCCTCCACCATCTCCCAGACTTTGCTAAAATTCTTCTCCACTGAGTCTGTAATGTTTTCTGTCTGAGCCAGCGTGCTGTAAACCTGAAACTAACATAATATTGTAAATCAACTCTATTCAGTTAGAAAGAAAGCAAAGGAAACAAAGAAGTGGCCCCACCCACCAGGCACAGGTTACATCTGCTTTTTCTACAGTGTGCTGAGCTTTCTAAAGCTCCTTCTCAGAGTGCTGAGCCCTCTCCCTCACAGGAGCCTGGAGTGAAGGGGCAGCGTTCAGGGACCCTGGCCAGCTCCAGCCTTGGCAGCATGAAGGCTCAGCAGCCGCCCCCTTGCAACTGGCTCTGAGTTGTTTTCAATTCAAGTGAATTCAATTCAAATGAATGGAAAACGATTTTTAATTTGCTTATTGCTCCTTTAGAATTAAAAAAAAAAAAAGTATTCTATCGGACCTCTTCTAAGGATCTTCCTTTTACTTCATAAAATGATACAGGAAAATTGCTTTCAATGAATTAAGTATTAAACAAACCAGCTTTCTTGTCACCTAGTACTTAATGTATTAGGGAAATCAACTCCTCAATCTTCTTCAGTTCAGTTCAGTTCAGTCGCTCAGTCGTGTCCGACTCTGTGACCCCTTGAATTGCAGCACGCCAGGCCTCCCTGTCCATCACCAACTCCCGGAGTTCACTCAGACTCACGTCCATCCAGTCAGTGATGCCAGCCACAAGGATCAAAAGTTAAAAAAAAAAAAAAACAGTGCATCATCTTGCTGACGGGGTCTTCCGGCCGTTGTGGGCCCCAGATGGGCCAGGACTCTTCACGGGTGAGGGCGGGGACCCAGGACACTTCTGCTGTTGAGGCGGCACGGATTCCGTACGGCAGTGGGTTCTGGGATCTAGTGTCTGGTGGTCTGAGGTGGGGTTGATAATAATAACAGAAATAAAGAGTACAACAAGTGTAATGTACCTGAATCAGCCCCAAACCAGCCCCCACCCCAGGCCTTATAAAAATTGTCTCCAGGAAACCCTTGCCTGGTGCTAGAAATGTTGCAGACTGCTGCTCTAAAGAGCTCTAGACTGTTGCAATGAGCTTTGCTGCTGGTCAGACAAGACTTCAAAAATTTGTTTTTTTCCCATTTTTATGGACTTTCTCATCCTCATCCTTCATTTCTCAACATTTAGAAGAGTTTTATAATTTAAGAATCCAGTGATCTATACACTGATGTACACAGATTAGTTTGGAGGTAACCGTAAAGCGTCTGCCTACAATGCGGGAGACCCGGGTTCAATCCCCTGGGTTGGGGAGATCCCCTGGAGAAGGAAATGGCAACCCACTCCAGTATTCTTACCTGGAAAATCCCATGGATGGTGCCTGATAGGCTACAGTCCATGGGGTCGCAAAGAGTCAGACACGACTGAGCGACTTCACTTCACTTCACTTCACTTCACTTCAAAAGGCAAGAGGGAAAACCATGAATAGGAAAATTCGAAGTTGTGTAGTAGGTATGCCATAGCCTAAACATCTATATTAATAACAAATGTTGGTAAGTCTCTCTCCCAATGTATTGTTAGGTATGTCTCACATGGATCAGATAGAACATGAGCTTCTAAATTTTTGAATATCAATTCAATATGGTTAGATAAATTGAACAAATGTAATTTTAAGGTCAAACGTATAATCCTGCAGGTAATGCTTTGTTCGGTTTCCAAATTATGTTTCCCTCTTTTCCTTTCTAGTAGTGAAAAATAAGGTAGCTATTTTTGGAGGAGGAGGAGGGGAAAAAACAAAAGGAAAAGGGAAGGATAAGAGGGTGGGGGGAGGGGAGCAGAGGAATAAGGAAGAAAAAGTATTCAGGGATTTAAGAGTTAGATTAAAAGTTTTTTATTTATTGCAAAACAGAAAGCATTCCACTCCTTTCACAGGGAAAAATAGCAAAGAAAAAAAAAATTCATTAAGCCTCCTTGCCCTTCAAAAGCAAAATGAATGGAGGTTGATGTTTGATGACATTTTGAGATCAGATATATTTGCCAGTGGCTTTGGCGAGACAGGCCGAGGGTTGCTGGGGGCGGATGAGCGGTTGGCTGTCCCCATGGCAACAGTGTGACGGCATTGATGGGAAGGCACAGCGATGCTCGCGGTTCTTAAATGTATTTTTCAAAAACAAAAAATAAAGGAGATTAAAAACAATTCAAATGGAAGATGAATGATGTTCTAATTAAAGATATGGAACTCTAGGTGCTACCTTTTGGTTGAAACAAGATAAAAAATAAACTCGTATAATAAATCAGAAATAGAGCAAGGAGGTGAGCAATAATGGCCGTCCTAAGAGGGGGAAGAGCTGGGCATGGGGCTCCCGAGCTTCCCGGAGCAGCTGAGAGGCGGGAACGACGGCTAGGCACGCTCCCCGGCTGGGACTGGGAATCGGCTCCTGGCGCTGGCTCTGTAGCTTTATTGTATTTCAGGCAAAGGTACTTAAATTTTCTAAGCAGTCATTTCCTCTTTTATGAGATGAAATGATGTGATGAAGCTACATGAAAAAAAAGTCCGAAGAGTTGGAAGTCTGACTCATCTATTTTGATAGGAAATGTAATCTTCGAATAGTCTTTATAATAAAACAAACAGAATAAGCTTCAATCATCTGTCAGCATCACCGCATGAAATCATCAGTAGTTTTAGGGTTATTTCTTAAGATTTCTCATGAGAGAGTGTGAAAAGTGAAAGTGTTAGCTGCTGTTTGTGCAAAGCTCCTCCATCCATGAAATTCTCCAGGCAAGAATACACGAGTGGGTTACCATTTCTCCCTTCAATGGATCTTCCCAATCCAGGTATCAAACCCAAATCTCCCACACTTGTAGGTGGACTTTTTACCATCTGAGCCACGAGGAAAGCCCATTTAAGAGTTTATGTGAGTGTTTTTAGCTACACTGAGAATGATCCTAATTTATGCTCATTTTTAGCCAATAATCTATATTCAAAGAAGCAGTGCGGTGCTCTCTCTTTACTTATAGCATAATATGTATTCTATTTGGTATCAACTCTTCACATTGGTATTCTCTGTAATCAAACCATAGGCTTTCATAATTTTAAATTTCACAAGGAAAAACAAAGGTAAAATAACATAGAGTTCTTTTGTCTTTTATTTTTTTTGGTTTGTTTTTCCTTTTTATTTTTTAAGATAATCCTGCTGGTAGAAGGATACCATGCCCATTTAGAAACCTTTCCTTTTTCCTTCCTCCATCCCTCCCTCTCTTCTTCCCTCCCTCATCCATCCTTTCTCTTCTTTCTTTATTGTGCTATTCTGCTAAGAAAAAATTTTAAGCATGGGTAGTTTTAGATGGAAAAATATTTTCTTGATTTATATTTGGGGCTTTGAAGTGCAGTTGCTAAATTAGCAATGCAAGTCATTTGGTTTTCGTGTTTGCTTCTAAATCTAAGGGAGGAAAGATGGGTTGATCCTGTTTGGAATTTTAACTTCAGATCCCTAAAGACCTTGCATGTGTTTCCAAGGCTTTGTGAGGACTACCTGACGATACTCTGCTGAGAATCGCAAAGCGAGCTAGGGAGCCAGGGTCAGAAGACGGATGCAGCCTCTCCATTCAGTCATCTTCCTGCTGAAAGATCCTGGAAAACAGCCCTGGCTTTTATTTTTACATATCAATCTCTGACATCTTTAAAACTATAAAAAAAAAAAAAAAAAAACAAGGGGGGAGTGTTGAGCAAATATTCCCCAAGACATGTGCAAAAGCATGAGAATAAGTCGACATAAAGCAAATCACCAGTCCTTAGTCACTCGGATGTTTCTTCAAATAGAAACATTCTGTTGCTCTTGGAATAGCTATAAGAGCTCAATCTTAGGCAGTATCATCAAGTGTAGAAGTTTGGATTAAATTTATTCTTCTTCTCCCACCCCCACCATCCCATGGACACACACAAACTGTCCTAAAGAAGAAATGTCATGTTTTGGAAAGAGATACTATTTACAAGTATGTAAATATACTGAATTTTAGGGGACATCTGTTTTGAATTTCTCAGTATACTGTGTATATTTTTATTCCACTATTTCTCCCAAAGTATTCCAGATTCGTGATAATGGATGTACAGCTAATTTTAAAATTTTACTGTCCACTTCAATAATGTATATTTAGTAACCACAGAGGTTTGCAGAAATTGTACTTTCAATATAAGATTGGTTTTAGCTAAAGTAAAAAGTTATATTTAACGGCAGCAGGGAAATTGAGCCCTTTGCCATTCTTTCTGCCATATGCCACAAGCTATTTCCCATAACAGAAAGGAAACTTACTCTTTCATATCTTTTGCCTCCAAGGGACATTTTTAGCTTTTTTATACCAACTTTTTATCCCAGGAAATGATAATATTTCTCTGCACTGCCCTCACATGTTTTCAGCATGGTGTGGGGAAACTGGTAACTTAAAAGTTCTCATTGAGAGGTCTTTCATGAAGTTAATTTTGTTAATTAGAATTACAGTCATATAGTTTGAGTGCACAGAATTGAACTTTCACAGTTTCTTTGAAGTCAGTATAAGTTAGCAACATTTTGTATCTTTGAGATGATTCCCTGGTGGCTTAGAGGGTAAAGCATCTGCCTGCAATGCAGGAGACCTGGGTTCATTCCCTGGGTTGGGAATACACCCTGGAGAAGGAAATGGCAACCCACTCTAGTATTCTTGCCTGGAGAATCCCAGGACAGAGGAGCCTGACCCGCTACAGTCCACAGGGCCACAAAGAGTTGGACACGACTGAGTGACTTCACTTAACATAACTGAACAGAGCATTGAGTTGAAAATGTGAAAGAAACTATTTTTAAGTGATCATTTAGATCAAAAACACCATTTAGTAAACCATTTTTGCTACCCTAAAACAGCAAGAAGAATTGGGAGAATTTTTTTGACAAGCTATTGCCAAAATTATTTTTCTTTTTTTAGTCATACAATAAAAGCTGAAAGTAGACTGAAGCATACTATATTTTTATAGATTTCTTTCCAAATAACAGATTTTTCTCTGTAAATATCCTTATGTAAAGTATGCCTTTCCTGTGATATAAAGGATGAGGTATGGGGAGAAGCTAATTCGATTGCTCAAATTAGTCAACCTTTGAAACTCTTGGGGGAATGCTTTAGCCTTTTAGGTAACTATGTAATACAATTTATTATCTTCTGTTCAGGATTTCTTCTTGTGAGCAATAAGCAGAAATCCAAAGAAAAATTTAAAAATGCAACTTTAGACACGTAATATGATGACCACAGTGTGAACAGGCGTCTCAGCGAGAAAGCTTTGCTGAAAAATGCAGTAAGAATAATAATGTGACACTGGCATGATTATCGACTTTTTGGACATGGATAGGAAAAAGAAACTTCCGAGTGGGGGAAGACTCAAATAAGCTTTCTTAAGGTATTTTTAAAGCTCTTTCTAACATTATCTTTAAGGGAAAATAGCTTCTAGCTAACATGATGTTAATAAAGAAGAAACTTCTAAGAAAGCTAGCACATTTTTCCCTTGAGAGCTTGGTAATTTGATAGCATCTTAACCATTAGTAAGTAAGCCTTTGTGTTTCTTTTGTGGAACAAAAGTCTCATTTGCTGAGACTTTTTATAAATGTCAATTTTGTTAATGTGACTGATTTTTGGATTAGCGAATCCTAATATGTAACCCAAATTCCACTGGGCCTTCAGAATTAATCGTCTTAGAAGATGAAACTATAACCCAGGGAATGTTATCCTGATCACTTTTTGGAATTCTCTAAATCCAACCTCACTTACTTTTTAACCTTACTTTTTAAAGATACTGAAAGATGACAACTGTCCTCTAGTAATTCAATTTTCAAAAGAGTTGAAACATCCTTAATGTTACAAAGTTTGGTGCCTATAACAGTTGATTGATTCACAAGGACTGGAATGAAAAGATCAATGCAAATTTTCACCTGTACTTAATGAAAATACCTCTAAGGTCATTGTGGTGGACAGAATCAGATTATCTTATTTTTATTTTTACCAGATCTTTCCTCACTGGGAAAACAATATGTCATTATAATATTTAGATTTCAGAGGGGGTGAGGGCACAAAATTCACTACCAAAGGCATATTTTGACAAGAACAGAAGTAGAAAAAGTCATTTCCATGGGGCACTTTTGTCTAACCAGAGGACATCACCTCCTTTTCTGCTCTCCCCCATACAGTTTCTCACTAAATTAAGCTTGGAGCAGCTAAAGAATGGGCCCCGTATTATTCTTTCCATAATACCCTCGTCTGGAAAATAAAGATAACAGAAATGCTTTCAAAAATAAGAATATTATTGGAAGAAGTGTTAAGTGAAAGTGAAAGTGAAGTCACTCAGTCGTGTCCGACTCTTTGTGACCCCGTGGACTGTAGCCCACCAGGCTCCTCCGTCCATGGGGTTCTCCAGGCAAGAATAGTGGAGTGGATTGCCATTTCCTTCTCCAGGGGATCTTCCCAACCCGGGGATCGAACCCACGTCTCCCACATTGCAGGCAGACGCTTTAACCTCTGAGCCACCAAGTCACTCAAAAAAGTTCATTTAATAGCTAGAAACATATTCATGACTATGTTGTTGCTTAGTTGCTTAAATGTCATGTTTTTGGCATATAGTCAGGAGAAAATATATGGTCTGTTGCATGCAAGAGTAAAAATCCCTAATTTAATGAAACACTTTAATAAAGAGCAAACAAGAATTACTTGTCTAAAAATTGGCCCTTGGCATTGCTTGGTATCAGCGATTCTGATGGCCAAGGTCTGTGATGAGTCAAAACCTGTTCGAAGGTTTCTGTGTTAAACTTTGGGAGGATGTTTTTAGGATTTAGATTGTAGAACATCCCAACACATGGGCCTCCACGGGGAAGTTAGCTGCTCCCTTCACCATGTTTTACATCAAGCCAGGTAAATGCAGCGTGGAGGGGGTGTAGACTGTGTCTGGGGGACAGCTGGATATAGACCTGTGCCTGAGAATTAAGGAAGACACAGGCACATATTGTGCGCTTACTGTGTTTAGGGAATTATGTCAGGTCCCCAAGCTCCACGGATGTTTGAGAAACAGTCCCGGACCTCAAGAGTCTCACTGCCTAGTGGCCAGACAGCCAAGGGCAGAGGGGCATAGGCAGTGTGCCTTCACACAATGGCTGGTTTATCTATTTTTTCATTTTTGAAGGTCATGTCACACAGAAAAAGATTCAATATAGAGACGAGAATTCCACATCTCTTGGTGTACTTACCTTATGACACTTCCTTATTCTCTCGTTTGAAAGTTCAGTGGGAAATATCAAATGGCCTTTAAGTCTCAGAATATATATGCAGAATCGTTTATCTTGGTTCTTGTGCAATTTTGATTTTGAAACTCCTTAGCTAAGAATTTGGTAACAAAAAGGTATTAAAATAGAAACTTATACATTGTATACATACAGGGATGAAAAGGGATTGGAGCAGGGAGCAGAATTCAATCACTGATAACTCAGCCCCAATTATTCTGTGTTTCTGAGTCTGTCAACGGAGCATAACATTTAATGCTTTTAGAGGATAACTGTCCGTCTCCATCCTACGGCTATGTTGCTGTTTTTAGTAATATCCGACTCTTTGTGGCCCCATGAACTGCAGCACAGGCTTCCCTGTCTTTCACTATCTCCCAGAGCTTGCTCAGCTTACGTCCTTTGAGTCGGTGATGCCATCCAACCATCTCATCCTCTGCTGCCCCCTTCTCCTCCTGCCCTCAATCTTTCCCAGTATCAGGGTTTTTTTTTTCCCCACCATGAGTCAACTCTTCGCATCAGGTTGGCAAAATATTGAAGCTTCAACATCAGTCTTTCCAATGAACATTCAGGGTTGATTTTCTTTAGGATTGACTGGTTTGATCTCCTTGCAGGCCAAGGGACTCTCAAGAGTCTTATCCAGCACCACAGTTCCAAAGCATCAATTCTTCAGCACTCAGCCTTCTTGCCTGGTAGAATCCGCCTACAATTCATGAGACCCCGGTTCGATTCCTGGTTCAGGAAGATCTGCTGGAGAAGGGATAGGCTACCCACTCCAGTATTCTTGGGCTTCCCTGGCATCTCAGACGGTAAAGAACCCTCCTGCAATGCAGGAGACCTGGGTCCCATCCTTGGATTGGGAAGATCTCCTGAAGAAGGGAAGGGCTACCCACTCCAGTATTCTGGCCTGGAGAATTTCATGGACCACATAGTCCATGGGGTCCCAAAGAGTTGGACAAGACTAAATGACTTTCACTTTCACTTTTTTTCTTTTCTTTAGCCTTCCTTATGGTCCAACATCCCTGCATGACCACTAGAAAGACCATAGGTTTGACTATCCTGTGGCTATATGATGAGTTTATTTGTACAATGTAATCTTTTCCATAAAGCTTTAAAGGACTTGTGGGCATGTCTATACTCTTATGCCTGGAATCCATTGATGGCTCAGCATCCCCCATCCCCAAGTCTGCATTTATAGCTCCTTTTCCAGAAGAAATGTAACAGTATTTGCATTTGTGTACTTCTCTCATCAGGAAAAAGCATCAGCTTCACGGCTGGAACGCTGCAGCTGCTCACCAGCCTCCAGGCAACACTAAAAACTAGTTTTAAGACAGGAAACCAGGAAGAGTGTTGTATTTAATTGGGGTTTCAGAGAGGATATTAAAAAAAAGCACCACCATTGACTTTGATCCAAGATTATCAGGTTAATACCCTCACTGATTAAAAACGGTTAACTCTAGAGCCGCTCTATCATGAATAGTAAATAACCAGTTGTTGAAAATAGTTCTACAAATGTGTCATTTTGTCAGTTTCCTTCTGCATTAATCTCTAATAGCCATTTATGAGTAATACAGGAGAGAGGCTGCTTGTTAATTAAGCCCAAAAGGAATAACTGAAAAATATGATGAAGTTACCGCATATCTTTGCCAGAAGCGAGCTGCTCTCTCCCTGGATTGATTAGTGGTGGTGAAGTGTCCTTACAGGGTTGTCAATAGTGATGTCATAAAGATCGCTTAAATCATAATTTTCTGCTATCACCTACTACCATTAAAGATGCTTTAACTCCATCTCGCATCGATTTTGAATTATCATATGGTCATTTTTGGATATTTAATTCATTTGCTTTCTTTTTGTAAGATATGTTGATATGAAAGGGAAGCAACTCAGCAGTCAGGATTTTCAAATGTGGATGAAAGGAAACTCTTTTCCTTCTTCTTACTCTCATTTGTCTCCGTCTGTGTCTCTGGAAACATTTTAATATATAATAATGTTGGTGTAACTGTTTTGGAGGAGAAACAGTTATAAAGAATATAATGAGTCGTTTAAAATTGTTAAAATATCTGGATTATTGCTACATATTTAATAAGGAACATTCTTGGAATGGTACAAACATAAAGTAATATCTGAATGAAGTTTTTTGTCTTTTCTCTCCTCAATTATAATTTCAATGAATCGAGTTGCCACATGGTCCTATTGTTCAAGGAACAAGCTGATCTATTAATATTTCTTTTAAAAGTACTGTGAATTGTTAACTAAATATTGGGGTTTTGCCTATTCTCTTAAAATGTAGAATGGAGGAAATATTAAGGCCTATAAATGTATTCTTTTTGATGGAAATAAAAAAGAATAAAAATATAAAAACCATAGAATATCATGTCTAGAAGAGGTCATTAAAATAATGCTTTAGACAATTAATCCAAACATGTCATCTGGCATCTATTTGAGGAACAACTGTGCTAAAGTATTTCATTTTCATAACATGTATTGAGCGATGTGATAGTTAACTTTAATGGACTTGACTTTTGGTTAGAATCCTTTCTTGGCCTGCAAGTCACCTGTAGAGAAACCTGCTGGTCATTATTAGGAAAGGTTCTTGCCTGTCCAAGCCTCCTTTAGACTTTTCTTTCTTAAGGATAAATTCATATAAAAGTGATTTTAGAGAACTGCCTGACAATCCAGAGGGTAGTACTTGCCACCTCTCCCCTCTCAAAAAAAGTGATTTTGATGTAGTAACCCAAAAGCTGTGTAATGCATATTGGAACTTCATATGAAACACCTTTATAAACTGCCGTATTTTCTGAGTATAGTATTTTATATACTTTTAAGGCCACAAGAAGTAATCTTTTAATGGAGATACAGCTTGTACTTAAAATTTATCCAGTTCTGCTGATCTCATCTATTTTAAAATTTCTCTGTGGAATGACCCCTAGAAAACTATTATAAACTACTTTTACATCATAAATTCTGTTTTACAATTCCCATGGATCATTTTTGTTTACTATTTTCATTTCCCTTTTACCTTCCTAACCATTCAAAGTTTTTTTGTTGTTTTGTTTTTTACTATAGAGTTAGTGCTTACTAAAAACTCATGGGAAATAAAATTGTCTTATATACATTGTTTCACACAGGTTGATGTAAAAAACATTTGGTATCCTGTTGAATGAAAGAACAGAACAGATGCTTGTATAATTTATGAAACCAGAAATACATTCACAATATCTTCCAAAAATAGTAAGGCATTCTAATAACACAGTTCATGAGGAATGAAGTCAAAAAGCTTGGCAGAGTCGAGGTTGTAGACTGTATTTGAATGAAGCATGGACAGTTTGAAAGATTTTATCCATAAATATCTGGTTGTAATCACTAAATTTGTGATGTAACAATATAATTGTAAAGTAGTATTTGATTGTTTTAAATGAAAAAAAAAAACTAGCATGTGTTATTTTGGATTATGCATATCTGGTCTCTTCCACTGACAAGTTTTAAACGTATATAAGCAAGAGGCCTACCTCCTTTCAAACACTAGATGGTTTCCTAGCAAAATACTCATTTTCTGTAGAACAATATTGCTCTTAATTTTCTGAGATTAATTTACGGGATTAACAATAAACCAGGATAAGACGAGTTGAGCTGCTATCATAGTAGCGTTCTGTAGGGGTTAATTTTTTAAATTATTTTGAGTAATGGTCGATGTATTTCTTCTTTCCAAACTGAAGGAGGCATCAGCCATTCCTGCAAAGTCTCAGAACACAAGCATTATATTTCTTTGTTAAAAATAAACACTGCTGAACATGGCCTTGGCACAGTTTGTCAAAGTCACGATGGCATACTGTTGACATAATGGTTCATCATTATGGAAAAAAAAAAAAACTAGTTTCAACCATGATTTGAATCTTTTCACTGTATTCCATTCACGCCAAACTCAACACCATCCTTGTGTCTTTTCCTATCAAAAAGGTTTTATTCTCGTTTTAAAAATGTACTTGTTCATTGGTTCTTTAAATAATTAATTCTTCATAAAGGAATAGTTTTGATAGCTCAGTGTAACTACAAAATGATTTTTGGAAAAATGTGGTATTGTATATATCTTCTTTCCTTTCTTTGCTTCAGGAAGAAGTCTAAATTTCAGAGCAAAGAAACACTGACATATTTTTCCCAGCAGACAAACTTTGAAACATCAAAAGAAAAATGAAGATTTGATAACTGTTTAAATATACAAAGATACTGAAACACAGGTCTAATTATATGTAAAACCCATGACATAGTTTCTTGATTGAAAATGATTTCTGACAGCAGCTCAAGGACAAGAAACTATTTTGAAAGGTGATCAGGAAAAGCCATCTTGACTGTGTTAATTGCCGATGAAGATAAAGATGCATTAGGTTAATGATGCAGGAGTGTTTGAGATGAAGGATAACTTTTAAGCCAACCCCCATCCTTTTGAGAACCACCTGTCTTGGAAGAGCCAGTCAGTACCACCTACCAGGTAAGAAAGCAGCACAGCAGAGGGCTTACCTTACTGGGAATGTTATTGTGCTGGTCTTTAAAGAATGATATATTTGGAGGCTACTTAGGAAAAAAAAATCTAGCATTTCTCTTTTTTCAGTCTTGGAAGTGGGAAAGCAGCAGTGTGTGAAGCATTAAAACATTAGAAGACATGTTTAAATCTCTATGCCTTAAATAATGAGTGTCACACCCGCCCTTGCAAAATATCCATTATGAAGGATTGTTTAGCAATAAAGTGAACTAGTGAATGTGACAGTGATTTTGTGTAACCGTGATGGTGAGTGGCAGATCCCAGAACAAAGGCCCAACTCTTCTGCTTTCCAGTATTCTGTTGTGTTCCCCAATGAGGTGCATCTTTGAAATTGCTGAAGTTCATATGCAGAGAAAGCTGTCAGACATATACTCATAGTTTGCATAAAAAACATTTTTAATCCACCCTGTGACGATAAATGGTGAATATAAGGGAGTAAGATAAGACCAAAGCATCAGCGTCTAGGCTTCTAGTAGCCGTGATGCTCGCTTGGGGTTATGCTGGTTCTTGCTTCCTTAACCCTCTCTACTAGATTAAAACTCTGTAAATATTTGGGGTAGTGTAGGGCTTTTAAACAGGCGACCCATAAATGTATCTGTGAATACTACCAAAAATAGACATCACAAATCTTTCCAGGGAATACAAATTTCTTTTAAAATGATAAAGACTCCATAAGTGTCCATTGGACTGATTTGCCTCTGGAAAAATATTTTTCAGTGACTTACAGTATATTTTGGAACATATACACCAGCAGTCTGCAACCTCTTTGGCACCAGAGACCAGTTTCATGGAATACAATTTTTCCATGGACCAGGAGCTGGGGGAAATGTTTTTGGGATGATTCAAGTGCGTTATACTTACTGTGCACTTCATTTCTATTATTACATCGGCTCCACTTCAGACCATCAGGCATTCAATCTGAGGTTGGGGGCCCCTGATACATACAATATGGGCTTCATTTGTAAAAATTCGATTCATATACACATTAAGCATCCATCGTTTTTTTCTCATTACTGGTAACTTTGCCAAATAGTACAAAGGTTGTGCTAGAAATGAATCTCTTCTCCAAAAAAAAAATTTGTAAGGACAGTTTACAAAGTGAGTAGTATGGGATCATTTCCATAGTTTATTGGGAGAGAAACACCAGGAATGTTTCAGGCCCTTTGCCGTCAGCAGGAGGAAGGGTTATCGGTAATTACGAGGCTGTTGGAAAACAAAATTATAGGCCCCTCCGGGGTGTCAGCATTTCAATAGTAAAAGCTTGTCTAATTGGAGCCAAGCTTTGGCATGACTTGCCCTGCTTTTTCTGCTTCCCCAGTGAAGAACCATGTCCAAGTATTCAGCTTGGCTCTCTCTGCTTTGACTCAGGCGCTGACGCTTTGAAGCTTCCACTCTTTCTATTGAAGTAGCCAGAAGCCCCAATAATTACGATGATAATTGCCCAGAATGAGCATCCGTAATAGGCGGTGTAATTGGTAAGGTGAAAGTGCCGGTGTTGAAACACTTCAGGAGATTTCATATCTGAAAGAGAGAAAGAAATCCTCTGAGAGAGTGGAAATGGACTTAAGGAAGGGGTCGGGGGCCGCCAAACCCCAGGGAAGGGGCACCCCAGGTACTGCAGGCTTCAGCGAGCCTGAGGCGAGGGGAGGAGACAGCAGCGGCTGGTTTTCTCAGGCAACATTTCTCGCTCTTTCTATTTTGAAAAGATTCGTTTCCATGAACAGAAAATAAAGCTGATTAAACCATAAATATGCATGAGCAGAAGCTGCCCCTAAAGTGTCGAGGTGAAGTAGCTTGAAGGAGAAGACCTGTGCGGTAGGAGAGCGTGCTTCCTTGCTGGGGTCCAGCGCAGAGCCTGGTGCTCAATGTAGGTCAAGGCGGCAGGCGGGGGGAAGGACCACAGGACGACATTGGGATGCTCTATTTCACACACTTGCCCTCTGGAAGGACTGGCGGAGGCAGTCACTTAAATTAAGCACAGGTCATCAGACAAGATATAGAATCTATTCCTAAAGCAGACAACTCGAGCTTTCCAAATCCCCGTGGCCTTTTACCGGGGCTCATCACGCTGCCTCCCCGTCACTCTGTCAGTTCATGTTAGGGCTGGCTGTGTTTAAAAGTGATATTTCATGTATCCTGTGACCCTCTCGCTCAAAGCAAAGACATGGCTTTGGTTTATTTATGACCTACTAACCTTAAGGAAAACTGAAATACTTAATGTTCTCACAAGCTTAGGGATGGAGAAACAAAAGCTAAAATAAATCTGGCTTTGATACAAATTGTTCATATTCTCCCCATACGACCCTCCAAAATGATGGGAACATGGAGAGGAAGATATTTGTCCATAAATGGCCTATGTCTTGTGGCTCTTTTTCATTCAAGGAAAACTATACAAAAATTCAGATTGCTGCCATCTGCTTAGAATTCTGGAATTGTGACACTGTGTTCCCCCAAAGTGACACTGTACGCTTTCTTGCAGAAAATGTAAAACCTTGGTACTGTCAAATCTCAGTGCTTTAAAGATAAATATTATACAGCCAAGATTAAGTCGTGAAAATAAAGACGTGGAAAATATAGGATTAGAAGATACTAGTAATTGAAAGCCACACTTGAAGCAGTGGAAAACTAAGCTGAATCAGCAAGTAAAGCAAAGTATGGAGCAAAAACATGGGAGAATATAGGCCTCAAAAGTTTATTTTCTTTTCTGGTACTAGGGTACCTGCAAGCAAGAACAAGATCCTATTTTCCGGTGGTAGAAATGTAAACTGCTCTGAGAGGAGGCACCATCTTCAACAAAGTATAACTAATCATGTGTCCCATTTAGTCCATGGAAGAAGAAAGAATTAATTACTGAATTTACCACTGCTATTTTATGTGTAAATGAAATTTAGTTGAGTTTCTTTTTGTTATAAGTGAATCATTTTTATATTTAAGAATTTTAAGTTAATTATATTCTGCTAAGGACTGCTAAGAAAATATGCTGGAAAGTGAAGAAAAACAAGGTTATGTGTTGCAATTAATTCCAACTGCCCTAGAGCTTTGCTTATTAGTAGGCCAATGCATGTTTTATGTTCATGCAAAATACACAATTTAGAGCCTTTTTTTTTTTTTCAGAGAATCCTTATTATACAAATGTTAGCAGATGTACCCAGAGATGAATAGGCGTGATTGAAAATGGTTGCATATTGACCTGACGCTAATATCACCATGTTCAGGCAACAGAGCGCGAGGGATACGCTTTCCTTTGTAACTGATCATGCAAACAGGTCCCATGATAGCAGTCTTTCCATCTCCAGTACCTCCTGGGTACACCCTCCTCGGGAGTTTCATTCTGTAGGGAGAGTGTACTTATTTCAAAAGAATGGAACACGACGAAGTTCAGATTAGTCACTGTTTTATATTCTAAGATTATGTGTTGCCTCAGTGAACTCCCATGAGATCACTAAACTCTCTGCCTTGAAAAAAAATTGTCTGGAAGGTATGAAGCAATTGATGGCTTTGAAATATTCTGACTGAGTAAGATATTGGATTGTACACAGGTTGAGAGGAGCTGTTCCACTTATATTCCAAGAGCAATGGTCTTAATTGGATAGACTGTGATCACCTTCAAAGTAGGAGGGCAAATTGTTGTGGTTTGGGTCACCCATGGATAATCATAACCACGTTGGGTGCCAGTTTGAATGTATGAAATAGGGACTTTCTGCCGTGATTTTGATATGTGCAAAATGACATTTTTTTTAAAAATTGATGACAGAAAATTATTGACAGTGGGCCTAGAAATATATTCACTGGAGTTCACAGTAATTTAAAGTATAAGTCACAAAGCCCTCTCAGAGAAAGGGGGTATGAAAAGAGCAGAAACAAATAAACAAAAACAAGATGAGGATTTTCATGTCCAAAACCTTGGAAATGAACAGCTTTGTAGCACAACTCGATTGTACCTTTCCCAGTATCAATGAAATCTTTGTACCATAAGCTAAGAGAAATGCATTGAGTAGGTTTCATTTATTTTTGTTCAGTAGTTTTGAAATGATACTAATTTTAAAACCCTCTTTTAAAAAATGTAAATCTATTAAATATAAAAGGATAACATTGACTAACATTAATGTGATTTTAGGTAATGTAAAAAAACTCTATTTAATTTATGTAATCCAAATACATCATGTTTACCTACCATAAGCATAACCATATTTAAATTATGAGATATTGTTTTGATTTGATACCTCAAGCTACTTTGAATAACAAATTCTCCGTGTCATTAACAGTGAGATAAATTCATGCCTGGAACTAAGCCAAGAGAGGCCTTTCTTTTTTTTTAGTTCAATGAAACAGATCCTTCTCTCTCACACAATGTGACGCGGAGGTCTGCCAAACTCTCGGCTGGAGGAATCACGCTGCTTCTTCCTTGTTCTTCAGAAATGGCTTAAAGCGCATAAAATGTGTGACTGCAGCTACTCTGTCGTTTCTGTCTCCCACCCCCTCCAGATCCTCGCAGACACTGTAAGGTCAGCAGAATTCTGAGCTTCGAGGTTGCTTCAGTGAACATTCAACGCTGTCGGTGAGTTTGGAATTAAAAATCAAAACCATCGACCGTTGATTGTACCCTATGGCCAACCACCATCTCCACCCGTGGCTTCAGAAATTGCTGAAGACAGGAAACCACAGCAGAACACACGGGGACCTTCTCCTCCTTGGGCAGAGGTTCTTTCTTAAAAGGTCACAATCAACATTCATTGCTGTCGGTGGGTTGAACTGTGTGGACAAGCTCACTGAACAATGAATGCAACTGTGGCCCCGCATTATGCAGCGCGATCAAGAGTGCTCCAGCCTCGGAAGATGCCACTGAAAGCAGGAAGACGGCTCTTTACGCCAGCTCTCCAGTCGCCAGAGTCCACACGACCCGATCTCAATGGAAAAGGCACTAGTTAAACGATGCTTTGCTGCATTTCTGTATGTTATGCATAGAGCACTTTTTAAGAGAGTTAAGCTATTTTGCCCATGAAATCTGTAACACAACTAAGTTTGCCCATCTTCATTTAGGGGTGAAAAAGAAAGCATGAAGAAGTTTATCAGCATCTTTGCCTTTGGTACCCATGCCCTTAAAGCAATAACACTTTAAAATATCTGTTCTCTGCATCTTTTGTTAGATTTCCTGGTCAAATTGGAACATATGTGTCAAATCTCTTCAGGCATGTCCGGCTCTTTCCCACCCTATGGACTGTAGCCCACCAGGCTCCTCTGTCCATGGGATCCTCCAGGCAAGATTACTGGAGTGGGTTGTCATTTCCTCCTCCAGGGGATCTTCCCGACCCAGGGGTCAAACCTGTGCTCTTATGTCTCCAGCACTGGCAGGCAGGCCCTTTACCGCTAGCATAATCATCAAGTAATTGTACCTTTCTGCTGCTCTGACTAAAATAATACTTCCTCTTGTCACGGAATTTGCTAAAGAGGGAAGAAATATATATATAAATAACTATAGAACTCTCAGGACACGTCTGAGAGTCATAGAGCAGATTGATTTCCATAATTAAATCCAACTTGAAGAGGAAATTTTAACCACATTCTTTGTTTTCCCTTCCAGGAACCTTATCTATCATTAGACTTAGGACCACAGCTTATGAATTGCCTCCTGTTACATTATGGTTTGGGTTTCTCAACTAGTTTGGTGCAATGTTTTTATATAGTCCAAATGTCTTTGAATTTGATTACAGCAGCTTTAAAGTTATCATTTTTGATGATGATAATCATTCTATTATTAGCTATAGGAATAGCAATACAAATACTTACGGAGCGTCTATGTTTGGAGTATCTGGAAGGCTTCAATGTTGACTTTTTAAAGTCTGTTGAACATATTATTCTTTCCATTTCTCGCCTTTTTCAATTCCACTTGCATTTAACTCCCACTGCAGTAGCCCATTCTTGAGCGGTCTGCTCTACAGCTCATCATGACCATCACGTATTTCAGTACGTCCATAGCTAAACTGTGAGGGTCCGCTCTCTACCTACACATGCCCTACTATTCTAGTTTCTCATTATTTTATCCCCCAAACAACTGTCTATTCTGCTGCAGTGTTGCTGGGGAAAAAAGAAAAAAAAAAGCAATCACACAATCGTATGATTTTGTGTTTGGACGTGTTCATGGGCTTCCAAATTCCTTGGTCCCTCAACTCTGATCTTGCACCCTCCCGGCCCCTCCTCGGGAGTTATCCCAAGCCTTCTCCTGGCTCCTCCGCTGCTCCCCTCCTCTCTCTGGTTTACAGCAGGTGAGCTGGCCTCTGCTCTCTGTGGAGAAGCTTTCGTCTCTCTGGCTGCCCTTCCATGTCTGCACACTTGCCTCTGAAGGCGTGGCTTCCTCCCTGCGGCGCCCTTCCTGCCTCCTCCTCGTCAGGACAGGTCTTCCTCCACAATATCCCTCTCCTTTGTCGCCATATCGGTTCTCGTTTCAGCTCAGTTCAGTTCAGCCGCTCAGGGTGTTCGACTCCTTGTGACCCCATGGACTGCAGCACGCCAGGCCTCCCTGTCCATCACCAAGTCCTGAAGTTTACTCAAACTCACTGTTTTCATTTAACAGGGTGACAGAGGATGAGACGATTGGATGGCATCACCGACTCAATGGACGTGAGTCTGGGTAGGTTCCGGGAGTTGGTGATGGACAGGGAGGCCTGGTGTGCTGCGGTCCATGGGGTCGCAAAGAGTCGGACACGACTGAGCGACTGAACTGAAAAGTCAGTTTTCTCTCTTTTTCAGCAGAAATAAAAGAAAATTCGGAAAGATCTCTGTACTTGCTGCATCCTTGAAATAATCATCCTGTTTCTTTCCTTTGCTTCAAGCTGGGTCTTCAGAAATAGGATGCAGGAGCCCCAGCGCTGCCTGTATGTGAGGACCGCCTATTTGACCGCGATTACCTGTGATTTGGCTTCTAACATCCCTCTCTCTCACACACGCATAACTCTGTCCTGCGGAAGCTGTTCTGCATCAAATCCCCAGCGAGCTCCCAGCACCAGACACAAACCACACTGTCGTCATCCCCCTTGAACACCCCTCTGTCACCACTGACGCTTGTTCTTTTTTTAACTCCAGTCTCCATTGACATCGTGGGCCTGTCCTCACTGGGCTTGCTTTCCGTCTTTGGAACAGTGGCGTCCTATAGTTCAGAGGCCCATCTTCATCCGCCTTACCCAGCACAACTAGTGTATTTGTGAGACACATCTTTGGTTTTCAGAATTAGTTCTCTTCCCAGGCTTCACAATCTCTGAAAGGATCTCAGGCCCCTGTACAGTGTTCACCTCTGCCTAGATGTTGCTGATACTGTCTTTGTCTCCAGATGAGATATCCCAAATCTGCAGACCCGCCTTCTGCTCTTCCCATAAACCATTGTTCATAAAGGACTGCAACAAATTTATCGTCTTTCCCCCAAAGGATAACAACCTTTTTCTCCTGGGCAACCAAAGCCAGAAATCTGGACATCATCCCATTTTTCTGACTTTTGCCTTCTGTTCTTTCCTGCACATATAACCACAAAGTCCTAAAGACCTCCACTTATTGCTATCCTCCTAAGATCCCATTTTTTCTCTACACTTTTCCTAAATCATTCAGAAGCTTGTACTTCTTACTTGGACTATTCCGATGGTCATCTAACTAACTTTCTGTCTACAATCAGCCATCTGGTCAATATATTTTACCCATAATATATTTTTTTAATCTTTTTAAAACTTTAATCTTGTAACACTTTCATGACCTAATATGTTTAATAGATGTATTGTTCTAGTGGGAAATGTGAATATAGCCAAGTGGGAAAAAATGAAATTTCACCTGAAACTTCCCAGACTCTCTCAAGTTTTATTTCAGTATATTAAGGAACTGATTGCAATTTAAAATTTTTTCTAAAGTAAGTGAGGTTGACAATTTATTAATCTTGAAAAGATGAAGAACTTTAAAAATATTAAACACAACAAAAGAAGAAAGATAAAAGAAAACAAAATAGTGGGAAGATTTGACTACCTGAACTTAACCTTTAGCGTGTCAGAAAAATACAATAAGAAGGCAGATTGACTAATGACAAAGAATATGAGTGATAAAACAAATTATTAATCTGATTAATATGTAAAAAATTTAAATATATATTCAGTTCAGTTCAGTCACTCAGTTGTGTCTGACTCTTTGTGATCCCATGGACTGCAGCACACCAGGCCTCCCTGTCCATCACCAGCTCCTGGAGTCCACCCAAACTCATGTCCATTGAGTCGGTGATGCCATCCAACCGTCTCATCCTCTGTTGCCCCCTTCTCCTTCCGCCCTCAATCTTTCCCAGCATCAGGGTCAATATAGAAAGTTTAATAAGCAGAAATTAACATCTCAAGAGAGAAATGAACAATGCATCTGAACAGAGAATTCACAAAAGAGATGCACGTGGGAGAGGTAAAGTTCACACCCAGGCTGTAGAATGCTGCTTCGCTTGTGAAGACTCAAGTGTAAAACAATGGGATGCCGTCCGTCTTTAGTAAAGTTAATGGATGAAGAAAAACACCCAGAAGCCACTAACACAGAAAGGAATGTCCTCATTCTGTACAATGTATGATTATCTTTGGTTTCTGCTAACACTCATTTTTATGCTTAATCTGCCTTTTTTGGACATTTAATCTCCACAGTGATGGCTGATTGGACCAAGGGCACATGCTTGTCCCAAGAGGAATGAATCCATAAGTCTGGAAGAGACTTTCATATTTTTCCCTTGGGCACTTGAGCTAAAATCCTTTAAATCAGTCAGGAGGCAGTAAGTGTGCACAATATCTATAATGTCATGAAGATATGGGGTAGATTTCATTTTACTCTACTTATCTGTTGGTAGATCAGAAGTAGAGGGTGGTTAGTGAAGACAGCAATTCCATGAAAAATTGATGGAGCAGCTTTTGCCCACAAAACTCCAAGGCCAACCAACTGTCTTTGCTATGCTTTTTGATGACTTTTACACATCTAGGAATACCAGATCACCTGATCTGCCTCTTGAGAAACCTGTATGCAGGTCAGGAAGCAACAGTTAGAACTGGACATGGAACACAGACTGGTTTCAAATAGGAAAAGGAGTACGTCAAGGCTGTATATTGTCACCCTGCTTATTTAACTTCTATGCAGAGTACATCATGAGAAACTCTGGACTGGGAGAAACACAAGCTGGAATCAAGATTGCCGGGAGAAATATCAATAACCTCAGATATGCAGATGACACCACCCTTATGGCAGAAAGTGAAGAACTAAAGAGCCTCTTGATGAAAGTGAAGGAGGAGAGTGAAAAAGTTTGCTTAAAGTTCAACATTCAGAAAATGAAGATCATGGTATCTGGTCCCATCACTTCATGGGAAATAGCTGGGGAAACAGTGGAAACAGTGTCAGACTTTATTTTGGGGGGCTCCAAAATCACTGCAGATGGTGATTACAGCCATGAAAGTAAAAGACACTTACTCCTTGGAAGTAAAGTTATGACCAACCTAGATAGCATATTAAAAAGCAGAGATATTACTTTGCCAACAAAGGTCCGTCTAGTCAAGGCTATGGCTTTTCCTGTGGTCATGTATGGATGTGAGAGTTGGACTGTGAAGAAACCTGAGCACCAAAGAATTTTTGCTTTTGAACTGTGGTGTTGGAGAAGACTCTTGAGAGTCCCTTGGATTGCAAGGAGATCCAACCAGTCCATCCTAAAGGAGATCAGTCCTGGGTGTTCATCGGAAGGACTGATGTTGAAGCTGAAACTCCAGTACTTTGGCCGCCTAATGCTAAGAGCTGACTCATTTGAAAAGACCCTGATGCTGGGAAAGATTGCAGGAGGAGAAGGGGATGACAGAGGATGAGATGGCTGGATGGCATCACAGACTCGATGTACCTGAGTTTGGGTGCACTCCAGGAGTTGGTAATGGACAGGGAGGCCTGGCATGCTGCATTTCGTGGGGTCCCAAAGAATTGGACATGACTGAGCAACTGAACTGAACTGAACACATCTACCAGATGATTGATGTCTTGAAATTAACCCTAGTTTATTTATTAGTTAAGACTAGTATCCCAACTGTCTTTGCTATGCTTTTTGATGACTTTCACACACCTACCAGGTGACTGATGTCTTGAAATTAACTCTTGCTTATTTGTTAGCTAAGACCAGTATCTATTCTTTGTCTTCAGAACCATACAATGCTTGTGAGAGTATGAATGGATGTAAACTGTATGGAAGAAAAATTTTATTTATTAAGAATTTTTAAGTGTTTGTAAACTTTGAATCAATCAATCTCACTCTAGGATTCTCTTTAATGTATGTATATAGGAAGATATTTAAAGCAACATTAATTTTAAAAATATAATGATGGCAGCAAAATATAAGTCTGACAATGGGTAATGAGACAATGGATTATGACAGGAATATGAGAAAAAAGAACAATAAACAAGACGTTTTCATGAGTGGAGAGCCTGCTTATAATTAAGTAAAACTCAGACTGAGGATTAAACCCCAACTTACTAAAGGAAAAGTTATGGTGAAATTTATTAACCTTCCTAAGTCTCAATTTTCTTAACCACATAATTGGTATAATATTTCTTATCTGATAACTTTTTAGGAGAAATGAAATAATTTGCATAATTACTTTTACTCAATAGCTGACAATACTCAGTAGTATCAGTAGATTCTACCTATGTATGATAAAATTTCATTATGTAAAAGTTATTCTTTTCATTTAACTCTCAGTGCTGGAATCTTGGTTATTTTTTTCTATGAATTATATTTTTTTCCTTTTATTTCTTTTTCTTTGGCTTTGTTTTTCTTTGATTTGTTTTAAGCTGTTTTAATATATACCTCTTGATTATCCTGAAAGATTTTAGGCCTTTAGTTCAAGAAATCACACCACAGATTATGCTTAACTTTTGGTCAACTGCAAAAAGAAATAAAGTTAAATGATATTATTGTTTATTTTATTGAACCAATACAATGATCTAGGTGTACTGTCTCCTTTAATCCTCACAGGAACCAACTTAGGAAGGAAGTATGATTTTGAATGTGGGGACAGGACAGGAAGTCATATGCCTCCTGCCATGACTTGCTGAGTGATGACTCTCAACTCTACCATCTAGTTTATACTCCAGTTTTAAGAATCCAACCATTAATGAACACCTTTAAGAAAAGAAAAAAAAATACTATATTTCTTTCAAAACAACAGTTCAATCCAAATTAAGTTTCCCTGGAACTTAAGTGAAATATAAAGACATGATCTAAGAACAAGGTGTATCCTCCCAGACTCCTTATTTGGAAGGATAGTCTATAATTTAAGTGGTGTGAGACCTGGTTTTCCTTGTTCATCAGAGAAAATTACTTCTTTTTGTTGCTGCTCCAGGCTGGCACCAAGAGCTGTGTCAAAGATATGGTAAGAGTTCAACAACATTAGGTGAATGAATGAGTCATAAACACAGCTCCGCAGCAAGCCGAGGCTCACACGACATGATGCTTTAGGCCAGATGCTGCTGAATCAAAGTTGAGTCTTGGTTAAAATGTAGTTTATTTAGGAAACTAAATGTGCAACAGTGGCATTTACTTCTAGCCTCTAGAGTGGGTTCCTAGCATTCTCTTATACATATAATATATGAATTTGACCACAATATTTCTTCCCATCAGAGCAATAATGGCAAGACAAACCATCATTGTAAGTAGTAAGAGAAAGAAGAAAGAAATGGAAGGATGGAAGGAAAAAAAAAAGAACTCTGATCATTATGATTTTGAAATGCCATCAATGATAAGATGCTTCTCAATTTAAGAGATGTTAAAATACAAAACAGATGCATCTTAGAGTTGATGAAATAGAGTATTTATTCCCAGAAATTCGCCAGGTGGTAGTCCTTCTTTTAAACAATACACACAAACCTGAAAATGTAATGCAAGTAAGAAAAAAATGATGGAAAATTTGGAGGAATGGTTTTAATTTTTCCCCTATCTTTGACCACAAGTGAAATGCATGGTTTGGAGTTTACAAGTGTGTTCAAGGATTTCCAAGAGTTGTTTGAGTTGTACATTATGTTTATCCTAGATGCTGACTTGAAAATCCAACTTTCCCCTTGACCTTAAGGTAAGAATAACTCTATGTATAAACAGATTTTTCATAATTTCTAAGACTATAAACTATAGCTAGCAAGGAGCACTAGCATTTGTCTAGCAGCCAAATTTGTATTTTTTAAAAATCCTTTCTTTCGCCTTCCATGACGCCATCACAATTCAATATAATTTTAAGAGGTCTTAATCACCCTTTTCCAAATCATTCCCCCATCATCCCAAGACAAATTCACTCATTCTTTCTGCTCCCTCTGTGAGTACCTACAGAGTCCTTTAAAACACCCCTCCCCATGCAAATTTTTCTAGATTCCCCGCCTGCCTCTCTCTAAGCCCTAGACAGACAGCTTGGACTTGGGCACATAAAGCCTTAGCTAGTGACGCCAAATCACACAAAGCCATTTTTAAGATGCCTGTTCTATGCTATCAATCCTCTTACCTTAGGCAACCCCCTCCTGCTGGTTAAGTGCTAACACATGCTTTACAATTGCAGGAGGGGATATGGTTTACAGATTAAAATTAGATGCAGAATTAAATTGCTTGAACACAGCAAAAAAGAAGAGGGTAGTGCAAGGAGTGGAGAAGACAATTTGGTCATGCCAGTACTCACACACTTAATTCCAAGACTCGAATTTCCATAAATTCCCACTAGAATCCCTGGGTTCAGCTTCTACTTTCATTACTGAGAGTCATTTTCAGAGCGTAACACACAGAATCTGTCAAAGAATAAGCAGCCCCATGAAAATGCATGTTCAAAATGTGGAATTTACAGCCGTGCGAGATCGCTGAGTCAAATACCAGAGCTCCTTTTAGAGAGCCAAGGAGAGTAATTTAAGGACTCCTAATGACATGTGCAACTTTTCAGGCTACTATAATAAGAGTAATCAGATCTCAGGCTTCAGGGTGTAACCTGATCACCTGTGCTTTTCAGAAAAGAATTTCTGTATACAGGACAGCACTGCACAGCTGGCCGAGCACATTACTGGGCACGTCAGAAGGGAGGGGAGGGAAGACCACCTCCTCCAGATCATTAAATGCCTTTTGCAACTGGTAAACACAAACTAACAAGCAGTAAGGATAGATGAAGCTTGATTAAAGAAAAAAAATGACAGCTGTGCCTGAAAATTAAGACCTAAATCTATTATGAAGGAATACGGCCAATGATATGTAGTTTCTTGGTTTAGAATGCAAGGGCATAAAATGCAAAGTTTTGTACTCTTCTGATGTGAAGAGCTGACTCATTTGAAAAGACCCTGATGCTGGTAAAGATTGAGGGCAGGAGGAAAAGGGGACGACAGGGGATGAGATGGTTGGATGGCATCACTGACACAATGGACATGGGTTTGGGTGGACTCTGGGAGTCGGTGACGGACAGGGAGGCCTGGCGTGACACGACTGAGCAACTGAACTGAACTGAACTGATTCAATAGACATGTGCTTGGAGCCTATTTTTTCCTGGATTTTGTTGAACAGTGAGTGATACCTTAAAGTCGAGTGGCAGAGAAAGATATACAGCACAGAGTTTACTATTGAGAGGGCTCTACTGTAAAGGGCTAGAGAATAAAAGGTAGACCACCAGAACTTAAAAAAAGATCAAGGTTGAGACTCCCTAGCTTGCAAAGCAAAGGAGTGAAAACCAGTGGAGAGCGTCACTAGGTCATCAACAGATGGGAGAACGCTGTGGCGTCCCAATGACAGAGAAGCGTATTCATGGTCATGTGCTAAGTCAGGATTGAAATCTAGCTCTCTGGGGATGATGATAATTGAATTCAGGTTCTGCCGATGGTTGGATAAAACAAACCTCGTAGTTAATTATTGACAGTGAAGTGTTTTCAGCTAGGTCCAGGAAGGGTTTGCCATACCAAGGTCACTGCAGGTTCACGGTCGTCTTCTAGTTTCGCCTGGTTAGAGCTTATTGTAGTTCTGTCGCTCGGTTGTGTCTGGCTGTGACCCCATGGACTCCCGCATGCCCGCTTTCCCTGTTCCTCCCCGTCTCCCGGAGTTGGCTCAGGCTCCCTCTCACCCTCTGCTCTCCCCTCTCCTCCTGACTTTCATCTTTCCCGTCATCAGAGTCTCTCCCGATGGTCAGAGCTAGTTGTCATGAAATTTAGTTTTGATATCTTCCAGGCAAGTTCTACTCTAGTAGAAAAGCTTCCATTTGCAGATGTGGAAGGTCAAGGAGCTAAGGATATGGAGTCAAGGAGAAGAGAGCACTCCACGCAGTGAGAATAGCACATGTGGACACCGCTGTGGCATCGGAAAGGCTCTTACAGGAACCGAGGGAGGCCGCCACGGCACGGAGGAAACAAAGCCTGCACAACTGCTGCCCCTCGGGGCTGAGAAGGCGGCCTATGGCCAGGCCATAATATACAACGGAATATTCCTCAGCCATACAAATGAATGAGATCATTTGTAGTGATGTGGATGGACCGAGAGTCTGTCATATAGAGTGAAGAAAGTCGGAAAGAGAAAAGTATCGCATATTAATGCATACATATGAAATCTAGAAAAACGGTACAGGTGAACCGATTTACAGGGCGGGAACAGAGACAGAGACAGAGACAGAGACATAGAGATGGGCACGTGGACACAGGAGGGGAAGGTGGTATAATGTGTATACTTACAGCTCAGGCTTGTTGCCGTACAGCAGAAACTAACACAATATTGTAAAGCAGTTATGCACCAATAAACAAATAACTTTACTACTGTCTGAAGGAAAACAGAAAGCCACCAAAAACAAAAGGTACCGGTGGGATTTGAAGGGCAGTAGATAATCTCATTGAATTAAAAAAGAAATCACTCTGGTTACTGTGTGAACCACAGCACAAGCTGGAATCAAGATTGCCGGGAGAAATAACAACCACCTCAGATTCACAGATGACACCACCCTTATGGCACAAAGTGAAGAAGAACTAAAGAGCCTCTTGATGAAAGTGAAAGAGGAGAGAGAGAAAGCTGGCTTAAAGCTCAACATTCAAAAACCAAGGATCATGGTATCTGGTCCCATCACCTCATGGCAAATAGATGGGGAAACAGTGGAAACAGTGGCTGACTTTACTTTTGGGGGCTCCAAAATCACTGCAGATGGTGACTGTAGCCATGAAATTAAGATGGTTGCTCCTTGGAAGGAAAGTTATGACCAACCTAGACAGCATATTAAAAAGCAGAGACATTACTTTGCCAATAAAGGTCCATCTAGTCAAAGCTATGGTTTTTCCAGTAGTCATGCATGGCTGTGAGAGTTGGACTACAAAGAAAGCTGAGCACCAAAGAATTGATGCTTTTGAACTGTGGTGTTGGAGAAGACTCTTGAGAGTCCCTTGGACTGCAAGGAGATCCAACCAGTACATCCTAAGTCCTGAATATTCATTGGAAGGACTGATGCTGAAGCTGAAACTCCAATACTTTGGCCACCTGATGCAAATAACTGATTCCTTGGGAAAGACCCTGATGCTGGGAAAGATTGAAGGCAGGAGGAGAAGGGGACGACAGAGGATGAGATGGCATCACCGATGCGATGGACATGAGTTTGCGTAAACTCTCGAGTTGGTGATGGACAGGGAAGCCTGGTGTGCTGCAAAGGGTCGGACACAACTGAGCAACTCAACTGAGTGTGTAAAGCTTTGCTTACTGACCTGAGGCTTTAATAGATGCTTGGTCTTCCCCAGTGGCTCAGCTGGTAAAGAATCCCCCTGCAGTATGGGAGACCTGGGTTCAACCCCTGGGTTAAGAAGCTCCCCTAGAGGTGGGCATGGCAACACACACCCATATTCTTACCTGGAGAATCCCCATGGACAGAGGAGCCTGGCAGTCTATAGTTCATGGGACCACAAAGAGTCAGACACAGCTGAGCAACTAAACACAGCACAGCACCCCATTGAGGAAGCAATTATCATTGTCCAGAGAGAGACGAAGGAATTCGAAACAGAAGTTTCCACTAAATGTGGGTGATCTTTTTTACAATGAAAAAGAGTGACTGTGTGAGGGGAAATAACTAGGGCATCCAAAACACAAACTGCTGGATGATTGATGAACATAATGCTTAAGGCTTGATCCCAAGTTTCCATGTTAGAGGCTATGTCTGGCAGCCTGTGAAGTGAGCCCCAGTGATCCTCACTGGCAGGTGTTTATACTCTGGTGTAGTCGCCAGTTCCTGAGCATGGGCTGGACCCACTGACTTCATTCTAAACAGTGGAATTGGGGGTTGGGGGGGCAGCAGTGAGGGAGTCATTTCCACGGTTAGGTCACCAGCAGATGTGTCCTCTCCTTTGACGATTCTCTTCTGCTTTCTCCCGGGTCATTCTCTGTGGGGTGAACCACCTGTCCTGTCATGAAACAATCTTGGTGGAAAGTTGTCCACAAAGATGGGTGGAAGCCACAGCTGCTTGAGTGAACTGGCAGGTGGATCCTGTTGTTTGATCTGGATGTGACTGAAGCTGGACCAACGCCTTGACCACAGCCTACAGCAACGCCGAGCCGAGAGGGACCCAACCAAGCCACATCAGATTCCCGACTGCAGCGTGAGGTAGTGAGTCTTCATTCTTTTAAGTTGCTAAGGGTTGGGGTGATTAGCAATAGGTAACTAATGCAGAAACTTACTGGACAAATAAGCAGCTTGCCCTTCTTGGGTCACTTCTTCTCATTTTTTTTTTAAATCTCTGGACACAGCACTACACTTCTTCACTATCTTAGACTTTTTCACTTTCCTTACTAAATCTTTTCTTAATATGTTATGTTTTACAGGAGTCAGTGTACAGATAGATATAATAGAAAAATTAGATTTTTTTTTTAGTTTTAATGGTTCAGAGATTGATAAAAGAAGAAATGAATAGAGATGTGATGCCTTTATTAGTCCAACTCTATTATAAAATTAGGAGGTATTTTGCTTTGATAAATTCCACACAATAGATGAAATCAAAGTATTAAAGTTCTTTATCTTCTCTGATTTGTTAATTTTAGCCATTTTTGGTAAAAACTATGGTAGTACTTATTAAGTAAAAGTGACAGTCTTCAGATTTTTGATGTAGTTACATAATAATAGAAGAAAGAACCCTTGGTATCTCACTGATGATATTTGAGCACTATAAACCAAGAATGAATGGTGGACGTATAGAGAACATGAACTTGTCTCCATGAAAACCTCGTCCACTGGGCACTGCATCACCGCTGTCTTGGCTGCTTGGTGTCACACTCGGCAGGGACTGCTTCCTCCACTGACAGAGCAACCTCATTGGATGACAGCATTGGCTGCCAGGCTCTGCCTCTTCTGGGTGCCTCGATGCCCCTGGAGCACTGACGCAGACCCCCAGAGCTGCCCGTGTGGAGGACTCAGAGCAACTTCCTTTCATCCTTCAGTGCAATGCTCTGATAAAATGGTACCAATGAACTGCACTTTCTCCAAATATAAAGCCTCCATGGAGCATTTCTTTCTGTCTAATTCAGAGAATCAAGCATAAATCCATAAATGGAGCCAACAGAAGCATCTCCATGTCAAGTACCTTGCAAAGGTGCTTTTAGGACTAAACCCAAACAAAAAAAACTTTTTTGTGTGTGAAAGCCTCCCAATTTTTCATACAATAGATTCCTGAAAAATCATGGCCAGAATTATCTGAATCAAGGCAAAGGTAACCACTTGACCTCAAACTAATTCCACCCAACATCAAAGAAAGTCATCCTCAACCTTTCCATGTCCTTCTATTAATAACAATAGCAACAATGACAAGGACAAAAAATTAATAAATGTCTCAAGATCTCAGTCAGTTAAGAATCTGCCTGCAATGCAGGAGACCCAGGTTTGATCACTGGGTTGGTAAGATCTCCTGGAGAAGAGAATGGCTACCCACTCCAGTATTCTTGCCTGGAGAATTCCACGGACAGAAGAGCCTGGTGGGTTACAGTCCAGGGGGTTGCAAAGTATTGGACACAACTGAGTAGCTAACACACACACACACACACACACACACACACACACACATATACACATTATTTTGAACAACTGGCAGAATATAAGAAGTTCAGTCATGTCCAGCTCTTTGCGACCCCAGGACTGCAGCATCACAGGTCTCCCTGTCATCAGCAATTCCCAGAGCTGGCTTAAACTTATGTCCATTGAGTCAATGATGCCATTCAACCATCTCATCCTCTGTCGTCCCCTTCTCCTCTCGCCTTCAATCTTTCCCAGCATCAGGGTCTTTTCTGATGAGTCACTTCTTCCCATCAGATGGCCAAAGTAATGGAGCTTCAGTTTCTGCATCAGTCCTTCCAATGAATATTCAGGGATGATTTCTTTTAGGATGGACTGGTTTGATCTCCTTGCAGTCCAAGGAACTCTCAAGAGTCTTCTCCAACACCACAGTTCAAAAGCATCAATTCTTCAGCGCTCAGCTTTCTTTATAGCCCAACTCTCACATCTGTACATGACTACTAGAAAAACCATAGCCTTAACTAGACAGATCTTTGTTGGCAAAGTAATGTCTCTGCTTTTTAATATTCTGTCTAGGTTGGTCATAACTTTTCTTCCAAGGAGCAAGCATCTTTTAATTTCATGGCTGCAGTCACTATCTGCAGTGATTTTGGAGCCCAAAAAAGTAAAGTCTCTCCTGTTTCCACTGTTTCCCCATCTATTTGCCTGAAGTGATGCGACCAGATGCCATGATCTTTGGTTTTTAAATGTTGAGTTTTAAGCCAACCTTCTCACTCTCCTCTCCCCCTTTCATCAAAAGGCTCTTCAGTTCCTCTTTGCTTTCTGCCATAAGCATGTTGTCATCTGTGTATCTGAGGTTATTGATGATTCTCCTGGCAATCTGGATTCCAGCTTGTGCTTCATCAAGCCCAGTGTTTTTCATGATGTACTCTACATATAAGTTAAATAAGCAGGGTGACAATATACAGCCTTGACGTACTCCTTTCCCCGTTTGGAACCAGAATATATTAGAATTAGGAATATAGGAAAGGAGAACCCATATGACTGCTTCCCTTAGAAAACACAGTGGAGCAGGAAAGACGGACCCCAGAGCCTTGAAGCCTATTGCACTGCTGGCTTCCAATACAAATAACATGAATATATTCACAGTAATGCAGAATTATGTTCATTTTTGGACAATGCATGTAAGATTCACTTGGGCTTCCAGACAAAAATCATATGTTACAAATAACCATTCTTGATATGAAAGTGGCGACAAATCTTCCAGAAGATAAGAAGAACAAAAGAGGCTGAGAGTAGAAATTTAGAGGCTTTTGTATCCTCATTTGAAGACGTGGAGATTGGTAATAAACTGCCAATAATGATGGGAGAAGCAGTAGTTTCAATAAATTATTTAATGCTAAAACATTACCAACAGAAGAGCCTTATACTGAAAGTGTGTAGAAGAGGTAGGGAGAATCATAGTGAGAAATGGATAAATATAAATATTGATAAATGTATCATTAAGAATATACATAAGACAAAAAATATTGTCTGAAAAATATTGTTTTATTTATGGACTCCACTCTACAATACAATCTTTTTGAACTATGATTGATGTAATTTTAAGAAAAAATATTTCAAAAATATTATAGAATAAAATGGCACAATACAATAGTCTGTATTGTACTGATTCTCAATGGAAACTAGTGTGTAACAGTTTTGATAATTCACGTTTGCAAGGCAGTTTTCATATTAAATAGAACAACTTATCCAGCCACCCAATTCCTCTTTATTCTGAAACTTCCCGAACTGATTTCTGGAAGCCTCTGAGGTATTTCACATGATTCCATTGATAATGACATTTTCTCTGCTCCCTGAGGTCAATATCCACAACGGAAGTTCTGGTGTCCTTTTCAATACCGTCACTGCCAAATACACGAAAGTCTGACTTGACAAATTGGTGCTAAACAGAAGCCATATGGTTCTCAGGAGCCAGTGGGGTGGCTGCTCCTCTTTGCCACCCTCCCACACTCATAACTCAAGGCTCCAGAAGGGTTTTTTTTTTTTTTTTTTTTTTGTAGAAAGAAAATTCCTTTGGCTTCTGCCCACAGCCTTCCCTCTTATGAAGCACAGGGAGATATCTAAGGGTCCAGCGGGGAACTGTCCCAGTACATCCTGCTTCCAGCCTGCAGGATGGCAAAGGTATGGTGGAGGCTGAAGTTCCAATCCTTTGGCCACCTGATGTGAAAAACTGACTCACTAGAAAAGACCCTGATGCTGGGAAAGACTGAAGGTAGGAGGAGAAGGGGATGACAGAGGATGAGATGGTTAGCATCGCTGATTCAATGGACACGAGTTTGAGCAAGCTCAGGGAGATACAGGAGGACAGAGGAGGCTGGTGTGCTGCAGTCCATGGGGTCGCAGAGAGTCGGCACGACTGAGCGACTAAAAATAACAACCAAGGGCACGGCTGGCCGCAAGCCTTTGAAAGCTGCCCGGATCTGCTAGCTCCTTCCGCTTAGATTCTCTTTTCAGATTTGTTTTATATTTTAAGACTCAAATTCTCTACACAGTAGGTGTTAGGACCTCACAGCTATCAAAACGCATGGCTCCCCAGCCCTGGAGGAAATCGAGAGGGACTCGTCACAGACTGACATTCCCAAATCTCAGAACAGGATTCTGGTTCGCTCAGGCAACGTCGACCAATCGACGATCACCGCCTGATTGGTTAAGGAGGCAGAGCTCTGTAAATCCATCACTGTTCTAACGGAAATCCTGCCCTAGAGAGTGGAGGAAGAGGGGCCTTCCCTGGTGGTCCAGTGGTTCAGTCTTTGCCTTCCAATGCAGGGGACGTGGGTTCGATCCCTGGTCGGGGAGCTAACAGCCCACGTGCCTCACAGCCAAAATACCAAAACATAGACGGAAATACTGTTGTAACAGGTTAAATACAGACAAAAAGACAGTGCACGTTAAAAAAAAAAAAAAACTCTAGAAAAAAGTGTAGGAAGGATTATTCTTCAGAAGAATGAAGGGGAGGGTGTGGTGTTGGAACTCAGAGTAGAAGAGCATCCAGGCATAAGAAACAGGGCAGGTACAAGGTCATGGAACTCCACTTAGTGGATGTAAGTTGAGTGGTTTAAAAATCACCTGCTTCCAGTATGTACCCACCTTCACAGAGAGCAGAGGAGTTTGTCCCCGTGGAGTAATTTGAGATCTGCAAAGTCAAAACTGCATTGATTCTCAGTCCTATTATGAAGCCCAAATTTTCCACAGCTCTTTAGTGTTCGGTTCAGGTAAGCTTCTTTCAAACGTGGGCACAGTGGTGAAGAATCCGCCTATCAATGTAGGGGAAACAGGAGATGCGGATTCAATCCCTGGGTCGGAAGATCTCTGGAGGAAGAAATGGTAGCCCACTCGGGGATTCTGGCCTGAGAAAGCGCATGGAGAGAGAAGCCTGGCATGCCACTGCTTATGGGGCCGCAGAGAGTCAGGCATGACTGAGCGACTGAGCACACACAGAGAGGATGAGTGCAAAGCAGGAGGATTATGAGTTATCCTGTCATGAACCTTAATAACTTCCCTCAAATTAGATTCCTAATTAGCTGAATAGTCAAGGAAAGCCCTGATGGCTTGAGTTACACAGGGAGAGATTTTGTATGCCTATTTTCATGATGCAATGCTTAGGAAAAATACAAAGCAAAGTATACAGTCATATGAAAAAAATGAAACCATTCACCTTAGAAATTAAGACTCAGGAAACACGCAGCATATGGTGAGGCTCTGAAGGAATGGGCCCGCTCGTGTTCCCGCACACACCTGGTGGTTTAAGGTCAGGCTTTCGAGTTCAGGCATCGGGCTTGAACGCTAGTGAGTTTGGGCAAGTTCCTTCACACACTGCTACAGCTTCCTTGACTTCTAAGCTACAAATGCTTTTAAAAGCCTCATGGAGTTGTGGTGAATTAAAATAATTATATACATCACACAGCGGTACTGAGCATATACTAAGGCTTGAAAAGTATTCATGCTAGCTATTACTCCTAGGGAGAAGGCTAGACACTCCGAAGCCATGAGCTTCTAGAAGAAATGGAGAAAGAAAACTGGAGGGAGGAAGTTCAAGAGTCTGCGAGGCACCAGTTCAGTTCAGTTCAGTCGCTCAGTCGTGTCCAACTCTTTGCGACCCCATGAATCGCAGCACGCCAGGCCTCCCTGTCCATCACCAACTCCCAGAGGCCACTCAGACTCACATCCATCGAGTCCGTGATGCCATCCA